>JBBBDQ010000222.1:5132500-5455000 GCA_037127315.1 Ascarosepion bandense
TTTTTGAAAGAAAGAAACCTGACTGGGCAGAAGATTGTCCCTCTATAGGCATCCATTATTTTCTGCAGTAGACTGGTTGCCAGCCAAGCCTATATAACCCAATCTGCCCTGTTATTTAACCCATAACTGGAGAGAAGAGACGGATTAATACCTTTCACAAGGATATTTGCGAGTAAGTGAATGCAAGTAATTCAGGTGGAATTCGAATTTGGTTCCCTGATTTTTCGTTTCGAGCCGATATCCACTGCACCAGAATTTTTTCGTGAAAAATTTCCTAATGATAATGCGTACATTTCCGATTAAAGCACACTATCTGTTCAGAAAGAAAGTTTAAAATTTTTGAAATCATGTCATTTTTCATCTTTATAAAGTTGGAAGATTGTAAGATGCATTTTAGACATTTGATGCTTTTTTTATTATTGTGAAGGTAAAACACCTCTAAAGCAACAAAATTATACTTGCTTCGCATTAGCTGAAATAATTATTGAAAGGGTTTTGCTAAGTTTGGATTGGAGACTGTAGCCTTATTGATGAAGAATCCTCCTACTAAAAGATGATGACCAATCAAGACATTTATTGAGAATTGCTGTATTACACAACGTGGGAATTGTTAGCATCATTAAATTTATTAAAATCCACTACCCATGAGCATTTATTAAAGCATGGGTGCTCAAATCATTGCAATGTTTCGGTACCACATGATCTGGGTGAAAATAAATTTTTGGGATCGCATTTATATCTGTGATTTGTTGCATAATTTCAATGAAAGTGCATCTGGTGGGATTTAAAAGGTGTTATGAGCTTCTGTCAAGTAACCAGTAAATTTATTATAAAAAGTATTAGACTGAAGCAATTCAAGAAAAACGCGCAGAATTGGCGAAAAGGAATGATGTTGTTTTTCATCGGGATAATGCCAGACCTTACGTTACTATGGCGCACAAGTAAATATTGTTGCCGCTATTCTCCAGACATTGCTACTTTAGATTTTCATTTATTCAGGTCCTTGAAAAATAATCTCAGTGATAAACATTTTAATTATTTGGATGGCATAAAAGAACACATTAATGAATTCTTTGGAGAGAAATCATTGCATTTCTGGGAAAACAAATACTGAAGTTGAAGGAAAAATGGAGAAAGTTTGTACAACAAAATGGTTCCTATTTAGTTGAATCAATTCTTAAAAGAATGATTTAGTTAGGTGATTCAGTTTCCCTTGAAAATTTTCATTAACTTTCTGGATAACCTAGAATAATAGCTAAACCAATGCAAAACTCGAGTGCCACTAGTTTGAATTTTTGTTGAATGCGGTTGTTAAATTTCTGTAAGATTATGGAGTATGTGCAGAGAATGAAATGTAAGATAGATAAAGGTTGATATCAGACGTGAAAAAGTTAAGCTTGTTGTTATCAGGGAAGCATCTTCTTTGAGTTTGTTCCACAAAGTAGCAGTTGTCCAGAATAAATTGCCTGTTCATTTTTGCGAGCGCTTGTTGCATTATCTGCTTTTAAGAATAGCATTTAATTTTTCAGGCCTATCTAAGCTAAGGAGTTATAATAGACATATCTTTGTGAGAAAATGAATTTTATTTTTCATTTCGAGTGCCTGTCAATGGAATACGAAGGCAATAAGTATGATTCAAATGAGAATAACAGCTAAGATAAACATGGATTCAGTCTTTCAATATCAACTTATAATGCGGTTTATGAGATTACTAAGAAAAATGTTGGTACATTTGAAAAGATTGTGTGGCACGTTGTCCCAAGTTATGGCAATCAGGTATCTACAGCATCAATCAAGAACAGCATCACCAATAATCCTTTCTAGTATATTAAAAAAACATCATATATATATATATATGTGTGTGTGTGTGTGTGTGTGTGTGTGTGTGTGTGTGTGTGTGTGTGTGTGTGTGAGTGTGTAATGTAAAGCGGGCGTATACTGTCATGCTTACGGAGAAAGAGACAACTATGCTGCAGCGTCGGTTCAGTTATTTGAGTGAAAATAGCTCGGCAACGTCGTCTAGGTTCATTCTCTTTACTACCAGTTATCAAAACTCTAGCCCCGCGTTCGCTCTTTAACAATGCCTTATTATTATTTTTACAATGTACCAAAGAATATATATATATATATATATATATATATATATATATATATATATATATATATATGAAAAAGTTCGAGAAGCCGTGAACACTTGGTTTAAAGTACAGATTTATTGTTATTATTTTTAATGATATTACTTGCTTTTTGTATAATATAATAGGTGTCCAGAATAGGTATTTGTGTCGCTACGCGTGTTTAGAGTCCAAAGTTAACTCTCTTCAGGCGAATAAACTTGTAACTTTACATATCAAGATCTGTTTGTTTTTCTGACGGCCGAAAGGGACGACCGTAGCCATGTAGCTATCCCACTTTAACCTAAGTCGCTAAGTTATTTGTTCACCACTGCTATAGTCTGATATTGAACTTGACCGAAAAGAGTTGTGAGTTCAATACAAGCCTACAGTATCGGTGAGCAAGTAACATAGAGAGTTAAGATAAAGCGTGATTCATCGTTACCGGAAACCCTCGCATCGGCCCTGCGAATATCTACCGCAATATACAAGCAAATTGACCTGATAAAGTAAGAAATTTTTTCGGAAAAAAATTGCGCTGACTCAGAGACTTTATCATCCAATCTAATAAAAACAACTACGCATAATTCACATAATTTACCTGCTTATAGAAGTTGTAATAATGTTGCATGTAAATATATCTACTCTTCCCAAAATAAAAGGAGTGCTAGAAACATTAAAAATCCACACTCTCTTAGATCCAAAAGATAGGGCACGCCAACACCGAACATATTCACTCAATCTAATATGCTCAATAACTTTCTAAGAGAATAGTTCCTATTTTCCTCAGGCAAAAGGCTTCCTAAAGGATTGCCTCAAACAGCAAATTCTGAAAACTGTAAACGACAGCAACAACAACAACAACAACAAATGTTCAACGTAGATACCGACCAATTTATACATCGTAATAAAAAAGATTTAAAAGAACATAAGGAATTGGTAAAAATCATGTCTAATAGATAAGAAAAATCTTTACAACCATTAAAAAAACTTTGCAAATATAAAGATTTTGAAATTAATTTGATAAAATATGCATTTAAACGAAAACATTATTCCACTAGCAGTGGGACTGTTAGGACTGATTAAGAAGTTTTCTGATACATATATTTAAAAACGTATCGGAATGGAAACCTAACTTTATTTAGAATATAGATATTGTGTTATTTAATTCCGTTCACATGGTGAGGAAAACATTTTGAATTGAATACACACACTACCGTCAAATCATAAACAACATTTGTTTTATGTCTGAGGTGAAAGGATTGATAAACTGTTAAACAATAAATCAATATTCAACGCACTTAGCTAGGTTTTCTGTTGAGGTACCCCCGATAAATATAAAAAACCAATAATCGAAAAAAATCAGGTTATAGAAGGAGTGGTCCGATTTTAATCAAATTTGATACACTTATAGACAAAGACATAAGAAACGATATTCAGAAGTTTCAAGGTTGCAGTTCTTACAATAGTGCAGAAAATCGATAATATATTTATATATAGAAGGCAAGATGTTTGTGTGTGTGTCTGTTTATCTGCCTGTATGTCTCTATTTTTTCAGCCCTTTTATTTTATTTTTAGCTTCAGGTTTGTCTCTAAGTTCTTAGTCTCAGCCATGATACCATTTACTCAGAGGAATTTATTTCGCCTTCAAAATTCAGTTTACGACGAAAAGAACTTATTTGATATCGATACCAGAAAAGCAAAATTTGACTTACATCCATTCATTTCTCTTTCAGTCTAAGGTTTCGCTTTAACTGGAAACAACTATTGATTTTTACTCTTTCGTGCCAATGTCCAAAGAGTCTGAGCTCCAGGACCATGGATTAGTTTTAAAACTTTCATTACACCCGAGCAACGCCGGGCTATACTTCTAGTAATAATAATAATGATGATGATGATTAAAATTGCAAAGAGAATGACGTTTTTTACGGATCTCTTGAAAACGTAACTTTTTTTTTTTGCCTGTATGAAATTTTATTTTTTACTATTTTAAGGTAAACATGAATTTTTCTTCGTATTATTATTGTTCAATTTATTTGTTTCTACTTTAAATGATCCTGATTGATTACTCAACTAGTTTTATTGTTATTTATATATCCATTTTTTGTTGATATTTCGAAATATTTGTTTAAACTGCGACATTTTTCTTAAAAAAATAATATTACGATAGAAAAACAATACGATACAATTTCTACGATAATCTTTCTTGGAAGACATTTTTTGTCGATAACGCTATTTTCGACGATTTTATTGAATAAAAAAACTGAATACAAATGGGCGAACAAATAATTATTTTTAAATTTCCCAGCAGTGATATACTTTATTAACTGAATGGTAATTTTTTTTTCAATATATTTTTCAATTATTTAACACCTCATCTGATCAAGAGTAACAAGGACAAAAGAGAGAAGAAAAGGGAAAAAATACCATTTCTATATTTCTCTCTCTCTCTCTTTCTTTCTTTTTTTTTTGTTTTATGTTTAACATTATACTCTCTAGTGTAATGATGTTTTCTTTCGTTGAGCCGCTATTTCTTCTAAGTTAATTTTTTTTTTTATGTTTTGTTTTGTTTATTTAACAGCGTCTTTCACTTTGAATTGCAATCGCCTCTCTGTCTACTGTCGCTTGGCAAACAATTTAGGAGAAGGAAAACTTCGAACAACATCCCGCAACGCAATGTGTGCCGATGTGTGAATGTCTACTACGTTATGAGGTCGCGAACGATCCCCTAATAGCTTCACAACTTAGTTTGTAAAATACCCTTACCCAAAGTGCCGGAGAACTTTAGGTGGACTTTTGGACTCGTGTTTCACTCGTGGTAATAATGTGAGAATTAAAAATAGAATAAAAAAGTTCAGTATGGGTTTACTAGTAGATAAACTGTGTAACCCGTCCCTCAGTCGAAAAATCTGTTATAGGAAGAAACACCAACACAAAGAATGAATCTTCAAGGCACCACAACTAACTAATGTAAGAAGGTTCACTAGCGGCCATAATTATTAGATGACCCCAGTGTTTAAAAGATGATTTATTTCATACTATTTTTAGTATTTATTGCCAAGTGAATAATTGTACATTAAATAGAATGGGTTTTTTGTTAATATTGCACAACAACATGTGCATCAGATGAATTTATAAATATTTAATAATTACCTATATTGCAGTTTCATTGAATGGAAGAATGAAGAAAATTTAAGGTGATTCGGACGAGTTCAACTTTACTTCCTTGCTCTGTAAAATTTTGCAAAATATTAAAAAGAAAAGAAACATTCTATTTTTATTTGGAAATAAATACAAAAATAGTATAAGATACACCATTTCTTTTTAAACAGCAGCCCCCAAAAATTAGACATCAAAGTAAAAAAAAGGCATTTTAGAGACATGAAGATCCTCCTTCAAAATAAAATGAAAAAAAGAAACAGAACAACTTAGAAGTGAATTATCACTACTAGATACAAAGGAAAGAAGGAATAAACATAATTACTAGAAAAGGCAGAAAAGTCGAAAGAAAATACAATATTAGAAATGAAAACGACGTTTTCTCAAGTAAAGAAAAAATAAAGCAAAAACTACAACTGAAGGTTCAAAGAGAAAAGGTAAAGATTCTTTGAATAAAAAAGGTGCAAATGTGGCTGTTACGAATGTAAAGACTAGTTACTTATTAATAAGATAATCTTGGAAAACCGCTTCAGTGCAAAGAAAAATCTTAGTAATGCCTGGATAGATTATTGTAAGGCATTTGATAGTGTACCATATTCCTGGAACTTAAAGACTTTAAATATGTACAAAGTAACACCCGTCATCATCAGTTTCAGCAAAAAATGTATGTCGATATGGAAAACAATACTTTACCTCAATCATATAAATGGAATCTATAAGTCTGGTGAAATAAATATCAGCAGAGGAATATTTGAAGGTGTCTCTTTGTCTCCCTTACTATTGCATGTCACTAATAGCATTAACCATTCAACGTAACAAGACAGATTGTGGTTATAAAATAGCTCAAAATGAAATAAGACAGCTATTTTACATGGACGACTTATTTGTATGTTAAGATTAACAATGATCTGGAAGGTCTTCTGCAAACTGAAAAATGCTTCAGTGAAGACATTGGAATTAAATTCAATTTGGATAACTGTCCTAAAGACATAGTTTTAAGAGGATCGCTAAAACAAACATCCTCTGTTAGCTTAGACCCTGTTGTGACAATAAAAGATTTAGAGCAAGAACACGTTAAGCGCTTAGGTGTAAATGAGTGTTAAAGAATTCACCATCAGAAAATGAAAACAATAGCGCGTAAAGAGTACTATAGAAGGCTACGACTGATATTAAAACTGAATTTAATTCTCAGAACAGAATTATGGCCATTAATAGCTATGTTATCCCAGTGGTTCAATGTAGTTACAACATCATGAACTGGACTCTAAGTGATATAAATGGAATCTAAGACAAGTCAGCTTCTTTCTAAGTGTAAGATTCATCATCCAAATGCTGATATAGACCGTATGTACATACCCGTACGGAAGGTGGAAGATTTCTTATTCAATTACAAGTATCATACAAGACAACAACTATTGGCTTGCTAACATACATGGAAACAACAAAAGACTGGATGATGCAATTACTCAAACGATGTGAAAATAGAAAAAAAAGTATTCAATAATGAAAGAAGGCAGTTAATACAAACAATATTTACATTTAGTAGAGTATATAGACAATCAAACAGAACTCAAGATCAACTGTTGCAGCAAAAAATGTGAAAAAAAAGCTAAGAATAAAGCTAATGAACAGCTAAAACAACGCTGGCAAGACAAACATTTGCATGTCCAATACACAAAACGTGTATCAACACCCGATTTTGATAAAGTTTACACACTTCGATGGTTACAAGCATCTGGATTAATGACTGATACTGAAGGCTTTCTTCTTGCAGCACAAGACCAGAGTTTTTCATTAGAAACGTTCAGGAAAATATCATACGTAATAATGCGGATCCAAAATGCATGTTCTGTAAAAAATACCAAGAAACAAAGAAAAAAAGCACTGGTATGAACGTCACCCAGCACCGGTTACAGAAATAGAAGGGGCTATCATTCTATCGGCTTACAACGTCTACACAGACAGGAAAATTGGAGAAAATAGGCTGGACATTATTGTCAATATCCAAACCGGAAAACTTGCCTACTAATTGATATGGTTTGTTCGGCAGATATAGCAACCAAGGAATTCGAAAAACTATCAAAATATAAAGACCTGGAAATTAAAATAGCAAAAATGTTGAAATTGAAAAAAATAATAGTATCAATGATAATATATGCACTTGGGATGATAAAAAGTGGAACAAAAAACACATTGAAAGAATCCCTCGGCACCACAGCTTAAGATATACACAAAAATGCCTTGTTACGTAAGGCCCACACACTGAGAAAATCTTTGTCTTATGTAACACTAGAGATGTTATGGGAGATATAAAAAAGACATGTAATGTAGTCATAACAACACACCACAACATGTCTTAGGTCTTTCTGCAGACTTGGTAGGTAGTGTGACCATAGCAGAAATCGAAATATGATGAAAATGAAATAATAATAATAATAATTTTTTTTTTTTTTATAAGCGTTTCACCCCGAGCAAGGCATGTCACTGCCACTACTGTGCAGGGGGCTACGTAGAGTGGAGAAAGGCTGATTAAATATAGGAAATAACAGAGGGTGGGTGATAGGCGGGTGAGGATACCGAGAATGAGGGTTGGGTAGATGAGAGTGTTGTGAGAATAGTTGCGAGTTAGTGTGATAGGAGGTGTCTATTGACCCTACATTTAAACACCTGGAGATTGTAACTGTCGGGAAAGCAGACTTGTGGAAGGGAGTTCCACAGGCGGGAAGCGCTAGAAAAGAAGCTGTTGGAGTAGAATTTACGGTTACATCTTATTTGTTTAACTGTAAAAGGGTGGGACCTAGTTGCTAATATAGTATCTCGTGTAAATTCGTGCTTAGGCGGCACCAGTGATCTAAGCTCATCGGAGCAGAAGCCATGAAAGTACTTGTAGAAGAGGCACAGGGTGTGAGAGCGGCTGCAGCCGGTCTGCCAAGTCAGTATCAACCACGTTACAGATCCTCCTTTGTATTTTGTCAAGAAGCCCAAGGAGAGCAGCAGGGGCAGCCGACCAGATATGGCAGCAATATTCAATACACGGGCGGATGGTAGATTTGTATATGTGCAGAATAGTTTCAGGTGGGAAAAATTTTCGGGCCCTGCACAGGGAGCCGACTTTCATAGCAGCAGATTTGGCAATGGATTCAATATAGTCATTCTATTTGAGGTCCGCCGAGAGTGTAAGGCCAAGGAGGCGTAGTATTTTACTCTCTGGGAGGCTAGCCTGTCCCATGCTAATGGGAGGTAGATGCGATTGTCTATGGTGGTTAGTTGATAACAGCTTTGTTTTGGAGGCATTGAGATTTACCAACCATTTACTACCCCAGGTCACTACGGATTGGAGGTCCCTTTCAAGTGCGGCAGCGAGGTTCACTTTGTCGTCCAGACCTGGTTTCTGATCGATGCGGGAGTAGATTGTTGTGTCGTCGGCATACATGCCAACTTGGGATCTAATGGTGTCGGGGAGATCATTAATGTAGATCAGAAAGAGCGTGGCACCTAGGATAGAAACTTGAGGGACGCCCGCGTTCGTCTGGTAGTTTTGGGACCATAGCAGAAATCGAAATGTGATGAAAATGTTATAATAATATTAATAATAATAATAATAATAGGAATGATAATAATAAATTAAAAAGTAAATTAATATTCAATAATAAGATTAAGAATACTTATAATGATAATAATGTAGAATAATGAAAGCTGTGAAGACTTCGTGATCAGAGACCGTAAAAAGATGGCAGTGCCAGAAAACTCTAATGCATCTTTCAGGAACTTCGAAAATTATCGAATTGCAAGAACTTTGAAATCAAAATCTAAAACCAGTGGAACATGAGGAAATAAACAATTCCAGTTGTAGTAAAAGTCTTCGGATTGATTGGAAAACGTTTTGACAGACTCATTGAAGGGATTTCTGGTAGCCCCATGCCTTGGAGAACTACAAAAATAGTACTTGCATAAATAATAATAATAATAATAATAATAATAATAATAATAATAATAATAATAATAACAACTGGATTTTAAAGACTTTAAAGACTTTAAATATATACAAGATATCACCCGTCATCACCAATTTCATCAAACAGTGCATGTCTATATGGAAAACAAACCTTTACCTCAATCATATAAATGGAACCTATAAGTCTGATGAAATAAACATCAAAAGAGGTATATTTCAAGGTGATTTTTGTCTCCATTCTGAGAAATATTCACACATAACTCAGTGCTTAGGCAGAGGAAGGAAACAGTCAGACAAACAAGACATACCTGATAAAGTAAAACAATTTATTGTCTTGCAAAAACTGATTTTGCGGCTACTTCGTAGCCTGGTATAGTCCTTCTCGCTGCGTAGCTTGTTAGTTCCTTCGTCTGAGAAGGGTATGGGAAACCACGTGGAACGGCGGTCCGCGACGTACAGGAAATTCTGGGGTCAGCTTCTGCTGCAGTTCCATTCGGTCGAAAGTCGATAGTTCTTGGAGAATTTTTCTCTCAGATGGATAGGCATTGCCCAAAGGGTTTCCTTATAAGAAAGGAAGGATGTCGAGATATTTTCTCTGATAAGGTTGAGGCTGTTAGCCCAATGGGTCTCCAATACTATGGAGAGATGGTCTCGATATAGCGAGACATGAGGGTGCCAATTGTTGGCCCCGCTGGTTGAATCTCGGCACGTTGATCTCCGAAGCTGTCCGTGCCAACCGAGCAAGCAAGTCCGTCCAAAAGGAAGGAAAAAAAGGAAAGACTGAAAAAAAAGGCGCGAGCCTCTTCCTGGCGTAAAGGCCCGCCTCAAGTCCAAGACGAGGTTCGGGTCTTCGGCCAATCAGGAGACCTGTTATATCTGTAAATTTCCAACACCATTACAATTCTGCATATCATTACAGCACTAACCAGTCAACTTAGTAAGACAGACTGTGGTTATAAAACAGGTCAAAAGAAAATAAGCCATCTATTTTATATGGGTGACTTAAAGATATATGCTAAAAATGATAATGAGCTGGAAGGTCTTCTGCAAACTGTAAAATGTTTCAACGAAGACATTGGAATGAAATTCAATTTGAATAAATCTGCTAAAGCTACAGTTTTACGTGGATCAATACAAGAAACATCCTCAATTAGCTTAGACCCTGCTGTAACAATAAAAGAATTGAAACCAGAAGAAGCCTATAAATACCTAGGTCTAAATGAGAGTGAAAACATTCACCATAAAAAATGAAAGAAGTAGTGCGTAAAGTGTACTATAGAAGGCTATGAATGATATTAAAAACTGAATTGAATTCTCAGAACAAAGTTATGGCCATTAATAGCCTTGCAATCCCAGTTGTCCAATATAGTTTCAACATCTTAAACTGGACTCTAAACGACATCAGGCGAATGGTTTCTAAAACAAGAAAGCTTCTTTCTAAGCATAAGATGCATCATCCAAAGGCTGATGTAGACCGTCTATACATACCCCGTAAAGAAGGTGGAAGAGGTCTTATTCAGCTCGAATTGTCATACAAGTCAACAATTATTGGCTTACTAACATACATAGAAACAACAAAGGTTTGGATGATACAATACGTAAGGTAACATGAAGAAAGAAAGAAAGAAAAAAATATTCAATAATAAAAGAAGGCAGTAAATACAAACAAGATTTACAGTTAGTAGATTCTGTAGAAAAGCAAAACAGAGGCCAAGAACCAACTATTGCGGCAAAAATATGAAAATGAAAGCCAAAGATAAAGCTCTTGAAGAGATGAAACAGCGCTGACAAGACAAACCTCTGCATGGCCAATATCCAGAACGTGCCAATAAATCCAATGTTTACAAAGTTAATACTCATCGATGGTTACATGCATCTGGATTAAAGTCTGAAACTGAAGGCTTTATTGCAGCACAAGACCAAAGTCTTTTCACTAGAAACTTTCAGGCAAATATTATGCATAATAATATGGATCCAAAATGCAGGTTTTGTAATAAACACCAAGAAAAATAGACCATCTAATCTCAGGCTGTTCTGTGCTTGCCCCAAATGAATATAAAAATCGCCACGATAGAGTAGGGCAATATTTACATTGGACAATGTGCAAACATTATGGAAAATCTGTAAACAAACACTGGTATGAACATCACCCAGCACCGGATAGAGAAATAGAAGATGTCACCATTCTATGGGATTACACCATCTACACAGACAGAAAAATTGAAGCAAACAGGCCAGACATTAGTGTGAAAAACCAGAAAGTGAAAACTTGTCTACTAATTGATATGGCTTGTCAAGCACATTGTAACATAGCAACCAGGGAATTCGAAAAACTGTCAAAATATAAAGACCTGGAAATTGAAATAGAAAAAGTGTGGAAATTGAAAACAAGAGTTTTGCCAGTGATTGTAGGTGCAATTGGAATGATAAAAAATGGAACAAAACAACACATTGAAAGAATCCCTGGAAACCCCACCTTAAGAGATATACAAACAAATTGTCTTGTTAAGTACAACCCATATACTAAGAAGAACGTTGTCTATGTAACCCTAGGTATGATAGAGAAGATAGAAAAAAACATGAAATGGAGCCATGATAACATGCCACGACCTGCTTTATGTTTTCCGCAGACTTATTTGGTAGTGCGATCATAGCAGAAATGTAAATATGATGAAAAATGACAACATAATAATAATAATAACGTATGACACTTAACTGACAGCCTAGCAAACAGTGCTGAAACAATAGTGATGAGCGCAATTGTGTAGCTATACAAGTTGAATTCTGAGATACATATATTCAGATCTGTGCTGTACATGGCGTTCTGTCAATACTGGCCATATGTCGACCTTTGTGAGTATCGGTATTACATGTCCATTGAATATTTGGCCTAAGTGTGCATGAATGTTTCTTTGACCCCTATGTCAAATATATGCCGATGTTCATCAAATAAAAATATCAAGCACATAGAAGGCTCATTACTGAACACTTCTTAAATAACTAATTGAAAGATGTAGTATACGTGTGATTTTGTTACGTCAAAATGGCTTTCACTGGATTCTTTCACTAAAATATATCTTAAGGCAAATTCCTCACAGTCGAAAGTACATCAGTCAGTTGTGCCATACGTGATACACGCTTGGGCGATCATGTCTCAAAAGAGACATGACTGACTGGGCAGAAGATTATCCCGCAGTAGATTGCCATTGCTTTCTGCGGTAGACTGGTTGCCGACCAAGGCTATAGAACCCAGTCTGTCCTGCTATTTAACCCATAACTGGAAGGATATTTGCGCGTAAGTGAATACAATGGATTCAACTGGAATTCGAACACGGCTCCCCGGTTTCTCTTTCCGAGCCGATATCCACTGTACCACAACGCACATCTCAGATGTACATACATTGATAAAAAAACTCACCAGATTTTATTATCAGCATATCTACTAACATTGACATACATATAATAAACAAATTTCAAACTTGATTTCGTCCTGCAGCGTGTGGAAATTGCATATTCCCTTTCTAATATTTGATATATTTTGTTAATACATTTGTTCATATCCAGATGTAATGTATACACTAAATTATTAATTCAACCAGTCAGGTAATTGCCATAAGTGATACATGCTTGGGCGATCATTTCTCGAAAGAGATATGACTGACTAGGCAGAAAATTTTCCTTCAAAACGTTGCCATTACTTTCTGCGGTAAACTGACTGCTAACTAAAGCTGAAGAACCCCATCTCTTTTTCAATTCAACCTATAGCTGGAGAAAGAAAGATGGATTACCTTTCCCAAGAAAATTTGTGCGTAAGTGATTAAACGAATTCGCCTGGAATTTGAACTCGGCTCTCCGATTTCTTAATTCTAGCTGATAATGGATATGAAATAATCCATTGCAACACGAGAACCAATATATATCAACATTAAAAAATTACGGGGGTTTAACTTTAATTCTTCAAGAAACCTTAATTATGATATTACGTGTTATTTGAACAAAAAATGTATTTTTAGAAAATGTAAAATTTTATAGTCCTGTTCAGAAAAATCTAAGACCTCGTTCATTTCCTGAATCAAAACTGTTTTTCCCCCAACACATGAGTCAGCGTCATACACTAGCATGATTAAGTTTGGAATATATTTTGGAAAAGCAATGTGCGTAAGTGAGTAGGATGTGCAAACGTGAGGATGATCGTGTGTATTTTGTTGGTATATATGTGTACGTGTTTAGGCAAAATATAGTTTTTCCAGAGTAATGTTATAATCGCTTAAGAACCTTCGATCTGTTATGACCTCAAAGATCAGACATTTCCTGAAACAATATCGCATTCAAACTCTTTATGACCACAGATATAGAGGCAATAACTAAATTTTCATGAATAAGAACTTGTCTGCAAATAAAAATAAATGAATAAATGTTCGAATATATATATATATAGAGAGAGAGAAACAGAGATAGAGAGAGAGGGAGAGAGAGAGATCAATAAATAAACATATGGATGTACACGCAAGTACACGCATATATATAAATATTTTTCTGGTGTTAATAAAACAGTGATCAATGTAGTAAAACAGAGCAATAAATAATTGTAAAACACTAATAAATGTACACCACCTGATAATTGCACACTGCACGAAACTCTGAGTCATGCTATAGACATAGGTTAATATGTATATTTCTTAATATATATATATATATATATATATATATGTGTGTGTGTGTGTGTGTGTGTGTGTGTGTGTGTGTGTATGTGTGTGTGCAGGCAGCAAATTTTCTTCGTGTCTGCTTATTTTTAATAAGATCCCTTCATACGGATAATCTTTCGCATATTGTAATTGAAAGATGTAAGAAATGAGCTGTTTTATTATTCATTTCTTAATGTTCCCAAGTACTTTCAATCTCCTTCTGAGATTATCTTCAGTGATGTGAGTTGTGGTAACAAAAAGTAACCGCAAAACTGTGTTGCTAAAAATTAGTGTAAATTTTCTTCTTGCTTCAAATATAACAGTTGACAAATTGTTTAGCTTTCATTACAAAGGGAAAATTATCCAAAATGGATTTTTTATGTTATAATGCCATAGTTAAGGCATGAAAAATCTGTTCTTTCTATAAACATTTTGGAACATTACTACTGTATTCATAGCTGATTCTATTGATTGAAGGCTTAAGTTTTTTAATCAATATTGCCTCGAGAATCTGTAGTCCACTTCTAGACATTTACAACAACATTCTTGCCTAAATTCACAATATAAAATATAATGATTGATAATACAACTATTCTACACCAAGAAAACAACAAAAGCAAACTACAGATCCGGCTCAGAGTGGGTCTTGGAACAACAGCAATTAAGAAGTGGTTCCACGTTCTTCACAACTTCCCAGTGAAAAGCCTTGCAGCCGGATTATATGATCTTTGTGGAGGAATATACGATATCAGCAAGTACGTCCGGAACAGGATTCCATTCTTTCTACTAAATTTCTTCCAACCTTAAAGCAAGATGTAATTTATATCCAGTAATAATATGTCCACACGAGAAATATAAAAAATAGTTTTTATATATGGTCTATGTATTGCTACTTCGCTTCATTTTGTAGCCTGTGTAAGATATTGATTTGTGCAGATTATCATCAACTGTAATCCATTGTATGAACGCTGAATAATGTTCAGAATTTTCAAATTATATTTTCCGGCAATATACCAGGTCTGTCTGAAAAGTAACGCGACTAATGTCACAAACAATTTATTTCAATTCCAAACAGTAAAGTGCATGATTTATCCTTCAGTTTAACCCCTCTCGAATCAAATGTACTTTTTCATCATTCTCTGCTTTTATGCAATGCTAGAAGGATTGTTCTTAGATGCTCTTTAGCTCCCTAGTTTCAGCTTTCTTGAGGGCCACCCACCTAAAAACCGGGCCCATTAATCATACCCATGAAGATAAGGAAAAAAAGAAACTCATAGGGATGATTAGATGTATAGGAAATATTTTTTGTAGGGTGATGTTCTTCTCGGGAATGAACTTCTGGATTCTCAGGGCGTTGTGAATAGGGTCGCTATCATGGTGCAGTAGCCATGATTTGTCCTGTTATAACTCTCGTCTCTTCTCGAGCCTTAAGCGAACCAAACGTCGCAGCATCTCTTATTAGATTTAATGGTTGATCGTCTGGTCCTGTGGCAAGAATTCTGTGTAAACGATGCCTCTTACATCGAAGAATTGATATCTCGTCACTTCTATGACATATCTCATATATAAGACAGTATTTTACATTTATTATTATTTTTATACACTAGTTTGGAAATTCGTCACTTCACTTTATTGACTGCAAGATGACCAAATTTCAAATATAACTTGTTTTTTCAAAAGAAATACAGCATTTATTGGTAAATATCTGTCGTTTAAGGGCCATACTTGATGCACGATTGGGCAGTTATGTCTCTTCCGTTCCATGACTGATGAGGCAGAAGATTTTCCCGCTGTAGATTGTCATCATTTTCTGTGGTAGATTGGTTACCATCAACCGCTAAAGAACACAACATGTCCTGCTATTAAACCCATAGCTATAGGGAGAAGAGATGGATTAATACATTTCTCATGGGTATTAAGTGAATGCAACGAATTCAACTAGAATTAAAATTCGGCCCCCCCAATTTCTTATTCCAATCCGATAATCATTACATAACAAGTCACATTGTGAAATTCACTCAGTTTACATACTAAAATTATCGTAAAATTAACTTCAATGGGTACATATAAACTCTCTTCACTTTACGTAGGTGTCATATCAGTCAGTCAGTTAGTTAAGCGCCATACGTGATACACGTCTGTGCGAATATGTCTCGAAAGAGACATGGCTGAGTGGGCAGAAATTTTTCCCGCTGTAGGTTGCCATTATTTTCTGCGGTAGAACTTTTGCCAACCAAGGCTATAGACCCCAATCTGTCCTGTTATTTGACCCATAGCTGGATGGAAGAGACGGATTAATACTTTTCCCAAGGGCATTTGCACTTAATTGAATGCAAAGAATTCCACTGGAAAACAAACTTGGCTCTCTGATTTCTTGTGCCAGACAGAAAAAAAGATATTCATACTTTTGATGCATATGTCCATTTCAATTTCATTCACTATTTGTGCGCATCTATATTTTCGTATGGATATTCTAATAATTCAATGAGAAATTTTAAATAATTTTTTCATCATTAACCAAATATAGTTGACTTTACTGAATCATTCTCGAAAAGTATAATAAAATTTAAGCACTATTTTTAGAGCTAAGAAAGTTTTTCTCTCTCCGAACTGAATATTTTAACGCCAACGCCAGCTTGTTTGATCTGCGTATAATGAAATGTATTATCCCAATACTTTTATTGAAGTACCTCCCCACAATAGCAAAAAAAAATAAAAATAAAAATAAAAAAATAACCAGCGTAGTATGATTTTATAACTTAATAAAAACAATGTTTTATCATCAAAATTTTTACGTTATTATTAAGATCAAATTTTGTTGTCATCATTTTTTAATTTAATGTTTTTTTGAATAAGATCGAAATTTGTTAATTTTTTCTTATTTTTTTAAGCGCTTCACCCGAGGTTTGCGTAATGTTACTACTATGGCAAACATAATATTACGCATGTCATTTTTGGCGTTGAAAGACATTAATTTTTGAAATCATTGCAAGAATCAACTAATTTTGAATTTGAATTTAATGAAAATTTCAGGACATATTCACAAATGAACGAAATGATTTATGCAATTATTACATTTACAAAATCTTGACAAAACTATTTCTTACATCTTTTACGACCCTGTCCAATTAATGGCATGAAACTTCTAGAAATTCATTATTTATACCAATTTTTTTTAATTAGTTACATTGCGGAATGTAACTCATGTAAATTTCCATTTACGAGACCATTTGTCCGAAAATCTGCTCCGAATAGTCAATTTTTAAAAAAAAATCATTAAAACTACACCATTTTTATTTTAGATAAAGTTTTAATTGATTTTATAAATAATACTCTGAAAAAGATAAATTTCCATGTATAATGAATTTTATTAGAATTGCTTTCATTTTTTTCTTTGCTATTTAAGATGATATATATAGTTTTCAAAAACTTTAAATTTCTTTCAGTTAGTCAGTGCCTTCGGTTATTAATTTATTAAGTAAAGACGTTATTTACAAATTGAAAATTGGAGAGCGTAATGCAAATAATTTAGAATTAAGAATAAGATGTTTAAAATGATTTTATGTGTTTAATGTTAAACTGCGCATTTTCTTTTACTATGGAAACTTATAAGTAACTTAACATAAAAAGGTCACGTGTTCAAGGGATGTTCCCTTTAACAAATATTAAATTGGTTTAATCATTTTTGGTCACCTTACTTCTATAGGTGCGAACATGTTTACGACAGGAATTATTATCGCCTACTTGAAAGTTCAACGTGTCAGACCTTTTTGATTAAGAAATCTTTTATTTTAAATTTCATGCCATACACAAGTAATAATTGTTTCAAATGAGATTAATTTAACTTTAACTTTGCTAATTTTCCAGAAATAACGTGTTTGAGATGTATATATATATATATAAATATATATAAATATATATATATATATATATATATATATCTTTTTGCAACATTTTTAAAACTGAGAATTAACTTTTGTTTACAAAAGTGTCGATCACTCAAAAAAATGGCCGAAGATTTAATTATTTTTTAAAACATTCAAAATTTTAGATTTCAATAAATACAATTTCTGTTTAAAATAAACCCGAGTATTTTGCTTACTGTAAATAGTAATCATCATTTAGCGTTCTTTTAAGCTCAAATTAAAGTTTCGAGTAAACGTTTTTTTTTTAATTCAATTGAAAAATTAAGTATTGAAAATGAGTAGAGGTACCTACCTTTATTTCTAACACACTCAAATAAGTGGTGTAATAGCAAGATTGTCTCGCTAAATCAATGACGAATGGGCCGTGACTACGATTCTCACAGGTTGCCTTATACTTTTAGCCTTGGGCTTATTATTTCACCACTCAAATTCGTATATGTGGGCGTGCGTTGTGCACAAGCAAATGTAACACACGCACGCAGAGCGCTCATGTATGAATATACATTACTTGCACGTTTCCAAAGTTATATGTCGACAATATGTTTCCAAAGTTACATGTGACGAGCAGAGAAATACCACTTTAAGAATATTGAATTATATTTTACTAGAAAATTATCCATCACGCTCACACGAGTTGAAATCCTAGCAATATTATTGAAATTATCTCTAACATTATAGTCAAGATTGACAAAATGTAAGTTTCGTAACAGTTGCCCGCTAATCGATGAAATTGAAATAAGCTGATTTATTAAGAAAATATATTGACAAAAAAACGACTTTTTGGTTTCATAAATTCATTAATTTAGTTTAATTTTATAAAACACCATAATGAAAATATATAACTTCTGAGGATTTCTTAAACTTGAGTATGCAACATACAACTGACAACGCGTAAATATTTTTCCTAAAGCCAAATTTCAGCGTAATTAAGTGTCTTGCATTATGATTTGTGCAGAGTCTTCGCAAACTCGAACTAGAAACTGGTTCATTGTATAGTGATAAACTTAAAGAAAGATATGCGATAATCAATATTGCATTTTTATTAAATAAGTATTTGTTATTTTGATTATTCCATGGTTTTAAATTAGTGAGATAAAACTTTTCAGTTTTATCCACGAAATTAATAAAATTTTATTGTTCTAAGCAACGCATCCAATCAAAACGTACTGTAAATTGTTCGAACATCTCCCCAAAAATTTGGTCTCGATCGGTCAATGTATAGCTATTTTAGAAGGTTTGACAGACAAACAGACGTCCCAAAATTATATATATATATTTAGTTTAAAACGGCCGACAATGAAGATTGTATTAAATTTTTATTTTTTTTTTCAAAGATTCTGTTTTCCATTGTTATTATTTTGTCCCCATGTTTTTACTGTAATGTACATTTTGTGCTTTTTTTTCCTTTTTGTTTTTTTGAAAAGCAGTTTTGTTCTTTAAAGCTATCACGGCTGAGCATCGCTTGAGCGTCTATTAAAAAATTTAAACTATCAAAACTCCATTTCCACTGCTGAATAATATAAGGTTGATGGTAGGAAAAAATTATTTGATATATAGTGCCGCTCTTATAGCGAAATGCTTTTGATATTGTAATTTAATTAGTATTTTTGAAATTTAAGCCAAGATTTTTATTAAGGTTTTCAACCTACCCATAAACCATTCCTCTGCTGGCCACTAGATAAAATAACTTTTTCTTTCTTCTTTTGTCAACTGGCAGTGAAGCATGTGTGTAAGTGCTGGTTAGACTTTTTGAAATTTTAGTAAGTCATGATTTTGTATTTATTTATGCTTAATTTTAAGTTGTTTTTTTTTATTTTGCTGTCTTTTTTCTATTTCTTTGATTAGACTTTTAACTAAGTTAAAACTTAATTAACTCACCATCCTTTGTTTCGTTTTTTTTTAATTGGAATAGATAGACTTAACTATCCCCCGGTTAACACTCCACCTATGACTATTGAACATGTGAAGAGGATCATCCCTTGTTCCTTGCTTAGGATGTGGTATCCGGCTTTCTCTTCTCCACATTTTTCACTCTTTTATTTATTTATTTATTTTTTCAATTGGAGTAGATAGACTAAACTATCGCACGGTTCACACCACACGCACGTCTATTGAACAGGTGAGGAGGCTCATCCCTTGTTCCCTGCTTAGGATGTGGTTTCCGGCTTTCTCTTTTCCAATATTTTCACTCTTACGTAGCACCCTGCGCTTCAGTGGCGTTACCGCCTTGCTCGGGGTGATATGATTAAAAAAATAAAAATAAAAAAATAATGTTTTTTAATGCCCTATTAATGATAGGTGGCATGTAAGTCGTCTACTCTGGGAAATGCTAGAATGGCCAATATAAGTAAATGATTAATGACAAGAAACACAATCTTTTACACTATTATCTTATTACATCATTTAAAAGTGGAAATTGATTTCCGAAAGTTTTTAAAAAAATACGCAGAAGCTGACGCAAAGTCCCGCTGCGCACACCAGGTGATTCCTTTAAATAACTCTCCTTTTCCAAAACACACACAAAATTTAAAAAAGACAAAAATTACATTGCAGTTAAACATAAAGATAAAATGACAACATCGGGAAAATACCTAGAAATGGCTAGTGAAATGGCTGAAAGCGCTTCGAAAATCGAAAATTATGGAACGTTTATGTTTAGCAAAAATGAAACAAAAACGAATGCTGGAAAAATTAAACCAAACTTAATAAACTCTTCGTTGTTGGTCGTTTTTAACGAAACATGTTTAAATGAAAGATTGCTGCCTATACGCAGCCACACACACACACAGACACACACACACACACACACACACACATGGAGAGAATGAGCGAGAAATTGAGAGTGAGATATAAGCAGACTGAGAGATAGATAGATAGATAGATAGATAGATAGATAGATAGAAAAATTATATATATTTTTAGTAAGCGTCGATGATGTTTGACCCACAGAAACGTACACACTTACGTCATCTTAGTATCTAACAGTACGAATTTTTTTATCTGATCTCGATTAAAAACATCGCCCCTCGAGTCAGACACAGACAAAATCTCACTTTCTTTAGAAAAGATTACTACGCACAGATTGTTATCTTTATAGACCTTATTTATTTGTTTGTTTTTTGTATTTTTTTCTCTCTCCCATATGGCAAATGCGACTTTAGACGCACCCTTTCCACTTCCTCATTATTAATATATATTATTCAAACTTGAACTTAATAAAACGTTAAAAACTTTTATGGCTTTAATTTTTTTATCTACTCTATTCATATAACATCTTCTTCTTCTTGACATACTTAAAGCGAACACACTAACTGTAACAGCAATGTTGATTACGGCGTCAGTTAATGGCAGTGGGTTGGTGAGCGAGAAGGAATAGGAGTGTAAGGCTTAAACAAAGGCCGACCTTATCACTTGGCTTAGTCAACCGCCGAAACTTGAGTCTGTAAGTCAAATCGCCTCTGATGGAGACGACCATCATGTCTGGCTGACTAATTACCAGTGGTCTGGGTAAACACGTACTAGGGCGAGATGAAAACGGTGACGCATACACCAGCCAAATGAATCAAAATGCAAATCGCTAGTGTCCTTAACGTTTAAAGTTTAATATTTTTGGGTGCTTGGATTGTTATATATAATGTTTCATTAAAAACGATCGAAGAGGAAGATTTTGTTAAATTTTTTCATTTAATATTTTCAATATACTTACATGTTTCGTTTTGCTTGAGATCAGTCAGTCAGTATTTGCGCGTAAGTGAATACAATTGATTCAACTAGAATTGGAACTCGGCTCTCCGATTTCTTGTTCCGAGGCCGATATCCACTGGACCACCACGCACAGTGATTTAAATATGTTCCATAATTTTTGGCTTTCCAATGGTTTTCACTCAGCATCTTCACAGACCATTTTCAAGGATGTTAATTTTTTTGTTTATCAATAATGTAGTTGGGAAAATTATTGTTGAATAATGTTTGTTTTATGTGTTTTAGTTCGCTAAAAATATTTTTTGGGAAAAAAATTTGATGTGCTCTATTTCAGAAGTTTGTTATTACTGCTATTTTATAGCTTTCTGGGCATTGACTATTATAATTAAGAAGACAAGAATTCTTACTGATAGGTTTTCTCCGGTTTGTAGGTTGTTTTCAATATGCGACATGTAAAATTCGAGAAATTAGGACTCAGTGGGTTTCTCATACTGACTCTCTTAATTTGTATGTAGATGTTACCATTATGATCCCGAAAATGGAGTCAGTTTGGTGCATGTGGTAAGTAATTTCCGAAGAATTGCAGGTTTGATTTTTTGAGGAGGGATAGATGGCTACAGTTCTTCCCTAAAAATAACACTCTTAGCAAAATTTTTAACTGTAATACTCTGAAATTAAGCTATAGCTGTAGTGATGACCTTGAGAAGATCATCAAAAAATATGATCATAGAATTTTAAACAAATATAATATGCGAAACATACAACAAATCCTAAAAAAAATAACGATCACAATAACAATAATTGCAATTGCCGAAAACCTCTTGAGTGTCCATTAGCAAATAAATGTCTAACTTACTTTATAGTCTACATATGTTCTATTTCAACCATAGAAAATCCGAGAGTAAGGAGAGTAATAAAATATAACATTGGCTGTACCAAGAATACTTTAAGACCCACCATTACTGTCACAGCTTATCGTTTTAATAATAAAACTTTAGTAATAAAACAATAGCACATCACTTTCTACTTATTATTGGCAATTAAGTGATGCCAATAAAACCGCAACCGTAAAATAGAAAATAGAAAAAAAAGAACTTGTAAATTTTTACATGAGCCATGTTTTCTATGTTTACAAGAAAAATTACAAATTATCAAATTCCCAAAACTAAATTACCTAATAAAAGTACAAATGTAACTTCCATTTGTCATCATCATCTAAAACCTACCCTAAAATATAGTTATTTTTTCCTAATATAATACAACTAGACTTCCATAATCTATCCCCAGGCATATATCGATAGATTCTCCCATCTTCTGAGAATTGAATTTGTTACGGCTTACTGGATAGATCACGCACTATGTCGGTTACATATAGATATCTCCACCCATTTACGATACCAAAATTTAAGTTGAATTTTGAAAAAATAAAAAAAATTCTTGATGCTTTAATTTTACATTTATTTGAATCCAAGAGATTAAATTTCCTAGTTGCTGAAAGCAAAATATTCTGGTGAATTTCAAACGGAAATTATATTGATAGAAATGTAAAAAATTTTAGATTAAAAAACAAATTCAATTTTTCGGTCATTTCGACACATTTTGTAAAATCTTGCAAAAATGAAATACACCTCGTTGACACTATTTTATTCAAATTACCGAATTTAAACTTACCTTAATCTGGTTTTAAGTAAGAATTACTTGCTTACTGTTTCTAATGTACAAAAAAGCGTTTCTTAATTATGGTCGCATTCTTATCGGGGTTAACATCGTTTTATCAGAAGCGATAATTGAAACGGCAGACGGAAGCCATCAAAAACTGCGAGGTATAGAAGACGAATTTAACATAATCTTAATCGTACGCTTCGCTTTTTTTTTTAACTATATGTTAAAATTAAATATTTAACACAATATTTTCAGCAATTATCCAACATTTTATAGAATTTTAGTTAGTTTAGTTTTATAGACCTACGTTTGAAGATGTTTTACAAAAAATAAATATTAAGATAATAGAAAAAATCTTTTTAAAAAAATTTACAATTTAATAGCAGAATGAAATTAACGGCAGAGGTAACACAATAATTTATTAAATGTTATGGCATTTATTAATTTTTATTTTTAGTATCTATTTTTCCTATTCTTTTTAGGTACCTCGACAAATTGTGAATTTCACAATTACTTATTTTATAACAAAATTAGAAAGTTAAAAATTAAAATATAAAACTTGCTTTAAATTTTGATGGGATGATTTTCAAAGCCCGTTGAATGTTGAAACGTCAAATAGAAAACAAGGAAGCGACATGAAAGAATTGTACCCTGCCGAAAATCTTTATATAGGTTTTTATTTTTTATTTTTTCATGCATAAAGCGTGACCTTTGAAACACGTGAGATTTTAATGATATTTATCATGTACGATCACCAGTAAAAAGAAAATACGAGATATCATACGCACACAATTAAAATTTTTAATTATTTTAAAAAATTCAGTGGATATATTTCAATTTTCGATTAGTAGATGTAGTCTTCCTGCATTATTTTAACACCCAAGCGTTAACGATGATTGAGAAAATTAAGATAATTGAATCTTTATAAATTATTATTAAAAATATAAATGAAATCAATTCTTGTAAAAACTCATTATTCATTAAATTTCATTCTTTTCAGACAATTATATTCTTAATTTATATTGTTTATAAAAGAAATTAAAAGTTTATCTTAAAAAAATGGCGTAGTTTTATTACATTTTAGTTTTCGCAATTCGAAGCAGATTTTGAAGAATTAAAAAGGCAGTTGATTAGCATTTCCCAATGACTCCTGAATTTAATTCCTGTTAGGTTTATGGAAAAACGATGGCGAATTTCTAGACATTTCGAGAAAGTAATTGATCGGGAGGGGGAAGAAATATATGTAAAAAACAAAATATTTTTATCAAGATTTTCTAAAAATAATTATTTCAACAATGATTTCAGTCAATTTTGAATAAATCCTGAAATATTCATCAAAATCAGACCATTATTTAATGTTTTAAAGATTTTACAAATTAATGTGTCTTTCACCGGCCAAAAAAATATGCCTCGCGTAATATTACGTTTGCCGTTATAAATTTTTGTAAAAATTAGGGACGAAAGAAAAACAAGATTTTCTTCCGAAATTTCAAACGTGTTAGAAAGAATTAAAAGATTTTAAAAAAATAATTAAACAAACATTTTGATCTATTCTTTTAATAAGAAAAACATTCTGTCGATAAAAAATTGTTTTTATTGAGTTTTGTGCCTTTTTCCTTCATACTATGCAGTTTTTTCAGTGATTTATTGGAAGTTCATTTATGTTTGACGTGCAGTGTTTGACGTGCAATGTATTAAAATTATGTTTGACGTGCAGTGTATTTAAAAAACAAACAAACAAACAAAAAACCTAGGTTGCGGCAGATGAAAATAGCAAGTAAATGAAGGTTAAGAGATTGTGTGAATAAACATTATTGTAAAAAGAATATATGAAAAATTAAACATTGTTTAGAGCAAAAACGGACAGAAAGTGTGGTATCCTGCCGGCACTCCCACAATTTTATAAGAACAGCAGGAGGAAAAGGCTTAACCAGTGTTGATGTAAGAGTGATTCAGAATATAAAGAGGCCTTAAATAAAAACGAAAACGGGCGTTAATACGTGACAGACCAGCTCAGAAAAGTTTCTATATGATAAGACAAACTTAGTACGCAGTCATCGTGTAAACGGGGGCTGGTAAATTTTTACCCCTTGCCCGAGTGTACGTACTCGGATTCATCACATTAAAAACCAACCTTGTGTCACAAATGGGGCAGGGTAAATATTGAACAGCTAAGAATAGCTCAGTAACCAAACACCGACCATACGGGGATGGGTAAATTTTGACCGTTGGCTCTGATATTCGCTCTTCGTTTCCTCACTTTAAGCCTGCCGTTGTGCCATAATCCGCCAGTTTTGGTGTTATCTGAAAATAGTAGATCTCACCACGACATAGACGAACTTAGACAATCTTTTTAGCCTATCCATGCTTATGCTACGGGTTGAAAAAATAATAACACTTGGCCTGATTTTACGCGTTTGGTCTCCCTCAATAAACATCTAAACTTGTGTATCACCTACCCCGTTTGTGGGTAAATAACCAAATAAGGAACACAAAACTGTTCTTTTCAGGACAACGCTCTTTCACCCTCTCCATGAGCTTGTGGTGTTATCTTTTGTCGAGTGCACTGTAACTTTAGTTTTGTTTATGTTCCATTAAGACGGACCAAACTAGCAGTAAATATAACAGTGTTATTGATGTCACTGTTGGATCATGTTACTTGAGTCATGGCAATTATGTGTGAAAAATAATATCGCCTAAATATCTGCCAAGGTTTCGGCGGCACCGCTCTACTCGATGGTCAAAATTTATGATGATGTCTCTGCATAGTTACTCCTCACTTTTGCCAGTATACCTTACTATCTCATCTTTCAGCTGTTGAATTTTTGTAATCTTGTTGGCATAGACCTTTCTTTAGAGATGACCCTAAAGTAAGAAGTGTAAAGGCGACAAGTCGCACGATCGTGGTGGCTAATTTACATTACTGTTTCGAGAGATGATGCGACCTGGGAATATTTCTTGTTTCAACGTCCATTTTTGTAACAGGCTTCAATAACTTTAGCACGTTGTTTGAGTGTTAATCTTTCCATGGTAAAAATTACTAAAAATGAAGTTATTAAATCTGAAAGAAATTGAAAAAAAATCACTAGACGCTTAAACTTCATTCACATTTAAAATCGGTGCAAGTTATTGGAACACAGTAGACATACTGTAACAAAAATAAGCTTGGCGATATATATATATATATATATATATATATATATATATATATATATATATATATACTCAATCTTCGCATTGTTAACTGTTACCTTCCATCATTCAATATGTTTTGCGGGCCAATATACAACCCGCAATAGAAGCATTTATGGACCATGATTGCCTCGACCCTGAAGAGACACTTCAATAGCACTTGAACTGAATACTTTGAATATGTTATTAATATATTGGATTCGACATATTTTCATCGCTTCAGAAAGTGGTCGAACATGGCTCTCCACAACTTCTTCAATTCCTATCTCTTAGCAATGTTTGTATACTTATCCTTCTTCATACAGCTTCTGCCATCTATTTACACAAAGTCGTTATATTACTCGATATTATCCCCATTCACTCGTTAAATATATCCTGTGAGGGCTAAATTTTTCAAGCTTTCTCTTCGGCTCCCAGAACTGCTATCTCTTTCTAATTTTATAACTGTCCATTTGGCTTCGATTTTCTTTAACACTGCTCGTTGTTTGCATCTATTTATTGTTATGTTTGTGCTATTCTCATCATCCTTCTGTAGAAACAAACCTTTATTGTCGGAAGTCTTATCTTTACTTGATCTGTCATATCAGTTTTTCTGACTGATACTGCTGATCTCTCAAGCATTTCTATATTTGTTTTAACGATACTTTCCTGTTTCTTAAAGTTTAAAGAGTTTTAAGTTATCGGAATTATTCTAATGCTACTTCGTCTTAGGGTGTCCCAGTTTCTTTCGTTTTTTAGTAGAATTCGAAGAGTCCAAAATAATGTGTTTATCATCATGAATGCCAGCGCTATTAAGCATTATTTTCCCCCAAAAAATAAGCAGGAAAACTTCTTAAACTAATTCTCATTTATTTGATTCATCAAAATAAAACCTCCGTAAAATTTGCAAATCATTGTGATTGTGAGTTGCATTTTTAGATTAATTAAAATATCTTGCGTTTCTTTTTCATAAATATTATTAGAACCGATAAAGTAAAATACGCCAATTTTGTTAATTGTCGCTATACAAAGATAAATAATGTTTTTGAATGAAATTAATCCAAATTCAAACGCACTTTTATTATTATATTAATTCAGCAATAATGAACTATTGAACTTACCGGAAAGATAGGCCATTTTTGTTAAGTAAGATTATATTATCACTAAGTTTAACAATATTTTATTTTACCAATTGAAAATTATGACAATATCAGTTACAGGCTGCCCCACAAAATAGCAGGAAATTTAGAACAGTTTATTTGATGGAATTTTTGTTAAAGGTATTTGAAACAAAAAGTAAGCAAAATACACTGGTGTATTTTAAACCGAAATTATATTGATTAAAATCTAACATTTTTCGGATAAAAAAAAAATTACCGCCATTTTCGATCGATCGAAACATTACGTAAACAGTAGCCACATTTTTTAAATATTACAAAAATAAAATATACCTCAATGACACGTTATTTAACTCAATTTTTAAATTTAAACTTACCTTCATCTGATTTCAAACGTGTAGTACATGATTACTGCCTGAAATGTACGATAAAAGCTTTACTTAATTACGGTAGTTCTCTTATATCAGTGTTATTGGAGGTGACGAATGATTTAATGAGAAACGGAAGCTGTCAAAAAAGCTATGTGTTGCGGCCAAACAAATTTGAGTCAGAATAAAAGTGCGATTTTGTGTGGTTTCAATGTAAGGGAAATAATTTAAAACCTTTGTTAACTTGTAATATCAATATGGCCCCTACGGAAACTTGTTATGCCCTCTATGAAACATCGTACTTAATAAAAATGAACATATTTACACACAAAAATTGTTTTAAATTTTTTTTTAAATAGTATGGGTTGTGAACGATTGTTATTAAGCTTTTCAATATTCGATAGGCAATATAATCATCAACTCTTAACTAATAAATCTAAACGAAACAGTTCCTTAAAGATTTTTAAAATATTTTTAAAACTTTATAATTTAATATAATAACAAAAAAATAAATGATAACAATTTTAAAATTTCATTAGTTATCGAAATTTTATTTTTTTAGACTATAAATTCCTTAATTAAGCAATTAAAAACTTATCAAATTAAATTATAAAATTTTTTATTACATTTTTTTATTTTACTCTTCGGAGCAGATTTTCGGATGCTGTTCCAAAATTTAAAATAGAAATGCTGATTTATATTCCCCAATGAGTCCTGCGTTTTTTATCTAATAAAATTATAGACTGCAGCAAATTAAAATTTATTAAAATTTAATGGATTTACGTGGAGTTGGGGAAACAGAGGTAAAAAATATATTTGTAGCAAGACTTTTAAAAAGTAATAATTTAGAAAACAATTTCATTCATTTGTGAATAAGTTCTGAAATCCAACAATTGTTTTATTTTTGCAAGAATTTGCAAATTAATGTGGTTTTCCATGGTAAACTGTCGTAACGTTTTGCTTCCCCGCTAACTCAAATCAAAATTGTGAGAATTTCCTAATTAATATATTTGGAACCGGAAAAAATTGGGTGAGGGAATCATTACGTTTTCCATTGTAAGCAATCGTAATGTTTTTTTTAACCGATAACTCAGATCAAAACAACATTTTCTGCCAAAATTTCGAAAATATTTAAAATTTTAAAATAAATAAAAATTACTTTGATCTTTCCTCTTAAAAATATTATAAACATTTTGATAGAAAAAGTTAGGTGTATTAAATTTTGGATCGTTTTTATGCAAAATTATGCAGTTTTTTTTTAATGATTTAGTGGAGGTACCTAGTTTTATCCTTTGATTTTGAACACCTGGATGAAAAGGGAGAATTTAATGCAGGGTATCCTGTCCACAAAATACACCACAAATTTCAAGAAAAGGCAACGCAATAAAAAATGTTTGCATAAATTTAGAAAATACTATATTCAGTAACATACATACAGAATAAACAATTTGTATATTTTATTTATATTTTCTTTGATACAAAAAATTCTATTAGATTTAAGCGAATGCAGTTTGAACAAAAATGTGTCTATGTCTTGTTGTCTGTTTCATTTTTTTTTGTGTTCGCCTCTAAGTAAGTGGAAAAGGAAAAGGGGTGATCAATTTAAGCGGAAAATACAGTGTAAGTAAGAAATGACCGAAGAGAGGTAAAAGGTTAAAAAAATAGTAGTAAGTAGAAGAATGCATGCGTGTAAAAAGAATAATCACTCTACTTAACTAATAAAGTCTGTGTTCCTTTCTCTTTTCTGGCCGGCCGTGAGATGTAAAAAAATTATGAGGCAGTTGAAGATGTCTTGTTGTTGTTGTTTTCCTTTTCTGTCTTCTACTCTTTTGTATTAGTTGAGTCTGCGATGGACCTGTCTGTCGGTTCTTTGGCCTGTCTGATCTCTACGCCATTCTGACTCCTTTACCAGTCCAAAGGATGTGGTTAAGTAGTGGATTATAGTCATGTGACAGGCTCCAGCAGCATACCCATTTTCTAGGTTTTAAAAAAATTAACCGGGGCCATAGATCAATTTGTTATTTTCTATCCAATAATGATCCAGAATCTTACTTTTCACACTGACTTGTAAAATGTGCCTTGATCAGAGTTTTTCCAAAATGTTTTTAGTCGTTTTGTTTCAATTTTCGGTTGTGAAAGTTTACTCTATGCGTTTTAGTTAATTGTTAGATGATGTAGGATTTGCATACTATAGTTTCAAGTAACAGAAACAAAAAATTCTAATAATTAAATAAACAGTACCAAATTTCCTGTTTGTTTGGGTAGGATGTTTTTGTGTGTGTTAATCGCCATGTAGAATTGATAAGGTTATTTACTACTACCAACCATGAAACATTCAAATATGTATTTTTCTTCTAATATCTTTTCAGACTAGTTAAAATTCTAGGGAAGATATTTTTTGTTTATTGTTCCGTGTAAATTCATTATACTACCTTTTAAATCTGTTTGACATTTGTGCCAAGAGAATATGTGGTTAAAAGTGTAGAAGCAGGGAGATGGTTAATGTCTATTAAATTGATCTTGAGTCAAACATAACCAAACTTCTTACAACTTACATGTTTCATCAGATATTTTCGGAAGTATCAGATGGTGTGAATTTGTGGAAGAATAAAATATAACGTTTCTATGTTTAAATAGAAATTTATTAATAGAAATAATAACATGAATTGGTAGAAATTGAAGGTTTAATGAGAAGCACTATTAAGAAGTTAAGGATATCAAGAGTTCATAGCAGTCCTTGTGGGAATGAGGTCATTTGGGAATTTACTTCCGGATTTGTTTCTGGCCTTCCCATTGAACAATGTCGTATGCTCGTGAAAAGTGTCCGTAAAATAATTTGTTTCTGAAAATTGAAGATTATTTGAATTCTGTTTTTAGATGTTTCCTAGTTTTCTATTCATCGAAAAACATTTCGTATCGAGGGATGAAATTTCGCGAGTTTTGTTTTTGATTCGCATCTTGCATGTGTGCTAAGCAAGGTTTTGTAAATTCGAGTAAATTATTTATAATAAAATCGGTGTGTCAGTGCTTAGCATTTGAATTTTTAAATCTAGAACTTGTTTTGTTTACTACAAAAGAAATAAATAATAGCTTTTGAAATTCCATTCTCGGTACATTTCCTGTTATTTGGCATAAATACCGTCATGTTGGCACATAAAATGAACCCTAATGAAAGAAAAATGATGATGTTCACTACACCATACTTGCTCTGTAAATTAATGAGTACTTGGCCGATCTTGATGCATTGCACAATACAGAAAACCTTTTTTTAATCGTTTTCAAAACAGTTTCTATTTACCAATGACGGTAAACTTATTTATTAATCATGTAGTAACGTGAAACAAATATGAATTCAAATCTATTAAATAATTATTTTAAAACCAGTAAAAGTTGTCAAAAGAATATAATTTGGTCTTCAAAAAATACAGCTTTCAAAATCTGAATAAGTTGTTTTATTTATGAAAATATGTTTTTCTTAGATTGTTGGAGCCATCAAAACGATCCTCAAAAATAGTTTATCTGATCCAAGAACTATTAAATAAAGAAAAGCTGTTTACCAGTAGTTTCAGAACTAGTTTCTCCTAGTTCATCTCTCCCTGTCGAAGACATGCTCACACGCACGCATAGACACAAATATGAACACACTCACCGAACACAGTGTCCATCCAGTCAAAGAGTCAATTGTTTGCTTCATAAACTATCCACACATACACACAGCGTTCGTATGACTTACTTGCTTCAGAGACAGCAATTTCTTGTTCAATAAGAAAGATACATTTCGCTTTACACCGACTTCAAAGAAGAAGTATATGTGTCATTAGTATATAAAAAATTCAATAGCCATTGAAACCAGAAACCAGAACTTTTGTCTTCTCGTTCTTTTCTTCACATATTTTTTTAATTTAATTTCACTATTTGTTGTCACTCAATTATTACAAAGCTATATTTTTTGTTCGTAGAAGACAGGTTATTTGGTGTTCAATTAACTGATTGTCAATTTCGCTATAAGGACATCCTTCTCTTCATCAAATCTCTGATCTATCAAGGACAGCTATTAAACAAAGACCGAGGAGAAAACCAATTTGTGAATATTAAGTTTTCATCTTTCATGATCAACTATAAGTCATTATCTTTTTGCTAGTATATCTTTCATTAAAACTTTTATTGTTTTATTATTTAGCGAAGATAAAATGACAACAAGGGAGTTGTTACAATGTAAACATAAATATAGTTTCCTTAACTAATTCGCGCTACTTAAAGTTTAAAATGAGTTTTTAAAAAATCGTTCTTGAAGCTTTCATTTTAGCTTAAATTAAAAGCTAAAGGATTAAATTTACTATTTCCAGTAAGTAAAATACTCTGGCATTTTTAAAATAGAAATAATTTGGACTGAAATAAAAAATTTCGCTCTTTTGAAGACTTGAGGCATTAGAGATAATATTCTGCAACAGAATGTTTAAAATACAAGAAACGCAGGTAATGAACATTGATGTTTAAAGAAAATGGGGAAAAAAGAGGTATTTTACTAGCACGAGAAAGTGGCAATTGAAATTTCCGAAATATATGTTGAGCAACAGGAGCTTGAAGAATGTGACACTCACAAGGACACGCTGAATGCAAGGAGTTAAAAAGAAACCTACCGACAAGATTTTTAGGATAGCTTCGTATAAATAAAATATGTATTCTTTGTAATGAATCAGCTTGTTGAATGTGGATCATTGACGGATTTTGTAAAGTGTTTACTTTTTGTCAAAAAGTCAAATATGCTGCTGGTAATGTTTATTTTAAAAATCTATTGTTGGTATTTTTACTATATAAATAATTTTTTATGCTTCCATAATATTTTGACTCCAGATTGGAGGTTAACTATTTGCCCATAGCTGAGATCCTAACAGGTGCTAACACCTCGGTTCAGGCTAGACATAGGGACAACTGCAATTAAAATATTTTTCCATACTACTTAAAATTTTCTGATCAGAGGTCTTGCTGCCGGATGTAGTTTATCCTCATACCCTGGATTGTTAAATGATGAGACGAATTAAATATATTTCTGTGATTGTCAGATAATTTCTTTCGTTTTCTTCCGTTCACTTTAATCTCGTTATTCATCAACAATTTTAACAAATCAGACAATAATATGAAAGAAACAATAAAGAGAAAGTTTAGAAGCGACAAAAAACAAACATGAAACACTCTAGTAGAAATTTGTTGCCTATTAATTCAAATCAAATCCAAAAACAACGAACGAATATATCTGAAAAAAAAATTATTATAATCATCAGTAGTATATTTTCAGTTTTTTATTGTTAGGAAAATTATGATTCGCACATAATCACTTTCCATGAAAAATGTGTTGCTATGAAACTAAATTAAACTATGAATAATAAAAAAAACAGAGATAAATATATTTTTTCTAAAATAAATATCTTGTTTCTATCTATTGATGCAAATCGAGTAAAGACATTGATTGCCGTTGCATGAGCAGCCAGTTTTAATAGAACCTGAAGATAAAGAGGACAATTGGTAGATTATTCTCAAACCAAATTTATTATCTGTCAGTTTATTGCCATACTTTTTCGAGATATGACTGAATAGGTGGAAGAGTTTCCCGCAGTAGGTTGCCATTACTTTCTTCGAACACAATGTCTTCTGCTATTCAACCCATATCTAGAGGGAAAAGAGTTGCGTAAGTGAATGAAATGAATCCGAGTGAAATTCGAACTTTGTTCTCCGATTTCTTATTCTGAGGCAATATCCATTACACCACAAAACTAATATGTTATTATGAGTGACTTATAATAAATTAGTCGTATTAGTGTCATGACGTGACAACGGAAAAGTGGAATGTTGGTTGTCCCATGCAGTTTCTAATTTTGTTTTTTCTTATTTGCAATCAAAACATATTATAACATGGAAATATCAAGAATTTTGATAAATGAAAATTGTTTTAGTATCATCGTTCTAATGCTGTTTTAGGCTGAATTCTTTTTCAGAATTTGTAAGAAATTTCGTAATTAATTCGACAGTTTATAATACTGTTGTATGGATATTCAAAGGAGAAATTTCTCGGTGGGAAGGAGAGAGAAAAGTAACGAGTAACATATCTGGCTAAATTGAATGAGCGATGGTTGATTAGGGTTTGGGACAGATAACAAAATGAAAATATTTATTAAGAACTACAACAGACAAGAAATGGTGAAAGTGCATGATCGCCAACGTCCTGCAGGGACACGGCACAAAGAATAATGTAAAGATGGAGACGAATTTCTTCGTGTTTATTGAATTCGAAATCATATAACACATCATTCAATAAATCGCGAGCCTAGATAAACTAATAAAAATACAAATAATTTTTATGAAGTGCTTACCTTCAAATGGCACGGGAAAAAAATTTGGCCCAATCGGTTTATTAGTTTACAAATTACAGTTATTTAAGTGAAGATACTGTCGCAATTTTTTTTTAAAAGTGGAAAAATCTGAATTTCATTTGTTGATAAAGCATTGCGTTCTGATGGGAAAAATATTGTTCAAGCAAAGCAATTGTTTGATAAGTGTTATTCGGATTCTGCTTCATCGGAAACAACGGTTAAGAGGTTGTAGGTAGAAACAACGGTTAAGATGTCGAACAGACACAAATTATGCCGAATGTTCAGTTTACCAAAAATCACCAGTTGTTCTGGAAAACACCAAAAATCCACAAACTTGATTTGGTCGATCGTAAATTGAAGTTGCGCGAGATAGCAGAGGAGTTGAATATATCAGAAGGCAGTTTATTCACCATTTTGCATGAACATGTGTCAATGAAAAACCTGTGTTTGCCGCGTTTGCTCATAGTCGATCAAAAACAATAACGGGTCGATTATTCAGAGCGTTGTTTGCAACTGTTTAAACGCAACAAGAAGTTTTTGCGTAAATATGTGATAATGAGAGAAACATGGATCCACCACTTCACTCGGGTGTAAATCGTCACTCAGCGAAGTGGACAGCAGCAGGGGAAAACCATCCAAATCGACCAAAGACGCAAAAATCAACAGGCAAGGTTTTGGAATCCGCATTTTGGGATGCGAAAATTATTTTGTTCATCGATTACCTTGAAAAAGGAAGGACCATCACTTACAAATATTATATAGCATTATTGGTGCGTTTAAAGGAAGGAATAGGCAAAAAGCTATTTTCAACTAAACTCGAATGCTTGTTTTATTCGATGACCTTTCGTAATTAAATGGCTATTCATTTGATCATCCTTGGATTAGAAAAAACAAAAGTCCGTGTACTTTTTCTTGTTATTGGAGAGATAAATAATTTCTTCGTTCCATTCCAGTTTTTTGTAACCAAGAAAATCTTTAAATTACTAAATAGATACATCAAAGAATTCTAAGTTGTATAAACTACGATGATTCAGAGTTAATTTTTAATTTCGGATTTTTTTTTTTTAATCATATCACCTCAAGCAAGGCGAAAACGCCACTGATGCGCAGGGGGCTACGTAAGAGTGAAAAGATTGGAAAAGAGAAAACCGGAAACCACATCCTAAACAGGAAACAAGTGATGAGCTTCTTTACCTGTTCAATAAACGTGGGTGGAGTATGAACCGGGCGATAGTTTAGTCTATCTACTCCAATTGAAAAAAAATTAACTTAAATTAAAAAAAAGAGTGAAAAGATTGGAAAAGAGAAAAACCGGAAACCACATCCTAAACAGGAAACAAGGGAGGAGCATCTTCACCTGTTCAATAGATGTGGGTGGAGTGTGAACCGGGCGATAGTTTAGTCTATCTACTCCAATTGAAAAAATTAAATTAAATTAAAAAAAAAAGAGTGAAAGATTGGAAAAGAGAAAAACCGGAAACCACATCCTAAACAGGAAACAAGGGATAAGCCTCTTCACCTGTTCAATAGATGTTGGTGGAGTGTGAACCGGGCAATGAATGACGAATGTATTAGTCTACCTACTAATCATACTTTGCAGCTAAGAATACATTTAGTTTAAATTGATTTCCCTTCAAGAAAGGTAGTAAAGCCACTAAGACACAAGATTGTGGAAGAATTATGAACAGAAACACTTCTAATATTCGGGAAGAGAAAAAGTAAAGAGGGGGACAATAGATAGCGATTGACATTTCATTTACATTTTTGGTTATTAAAGTTAGGTGGAGAGTATTGAGTAAGAAGGGAGTTTCACAAGCGAAAGGTGCGAGAAAAAATAGCATAGAAATTACCGCTACATCTAGCCAGCTTTACAATGAATTGGTGAAATCGTAACACCAGTTTAGTACTGCGTTTAAATTGAAAAAGTTTAGGTGCCAAAGCAATGACCTCATTAGAAGAATTACCATGAAAATATTTAAAGAAAAGACACAGGCAACGTTTCGGCGGTTGGTAAGTGACTGAAGCCAACACGCCAGATTAGGACTGATAATATTATTGATTCTTCCATGAAGTTTATCAATAAGCTCAAGGTAAATGGCAGGGTGGCTGATTATATGGTCGCGGCAAAATTCAACACAAATGGCAGTGAACTGACGAGTATAAAATCTCCACAACTGAACAGAAATTCTGAGTCGCATAAAAAAAGAAAATTAATGAGCGTGTAGTGGGACCGTTGGTGTAGTTTTCTTTTCAGTCAGATACACGCTTGAGTGATCACGTTTCTTTCACGGAGTAGCTTGCATTCTGCTGTGAATTGGTTTCCAAGCAAGGTTATAGAACGCAATCTCTCCAACTATTTAATCATAGCTGGAATATCTTAAAACGCAATGGAGTAGTAAATGCACATATATTTTTCCAGCGGCTGCAACGTATCCATAAATGTTTAGCCGGAAATCTCCCTGTGGTTGTCAATACGAAAAATGATAATGCAAAGCCACATATAGCAAGAATAAGATAGGGTAATATCTTAGAACATGATTCGTTTATATAATCACCGCCACCATATTTTTCTGATCTTGCAGCAACCGGTTATTACCTTCTTCGATTTCTGCAAAACGCTTTGAAGGGAAGAAAGTTCACAAATAAAAACATCATTCAACAAATCGTCAAAAAATATTTCGCATCAAAAACTGCGGAATTTTGTTCAAAATGTATCGAAGCGCTTCCTGATATGTGAAAACAACTCACTGCAAATAATAGCAATAGATATTGCAATAAAATGCAGTTGTACTTTATTTTCTGAAGACTAAAGTTGATTATCAAAAACCGAAATTATTTAATACTCAACCAAATATCTCTTCATTTATCTGTCGTGTTCCTTCATGCAGATCATGGCTCACCACAATTTTCTGTACTTTGTAGCTCTTAATAAATTCTGTCTTTTTCCTTTCTCTCCCAAACACCGATACACCATCAATTCACTTTCTCAACGACGGAATGTGGCCTCCCTCTGTCTTTTCTACAAATATTTTCACTGCTTCTGCTCTGATGAGCTTCCTTCCCTGGTGAATTCGCCCTCATGAATTTACCCGTGCAACTAGATTGGCAACTAGGCCTCACCTTTTTACCCTCAGAATAGGCAAATGTAACTACCACTTCTACTCTAACAGTTTCTTTTCTCGCACTTTCCTCCTATGGAACTCCCTTTGAGAGCTACAGTCTCCAAATGTATAGGGGTAACGTCAATTACCATATTCTATCTCTTTGACGCTCATCTCTCTCTTACTCTTTACTTATCCCCTGTATCGTTTTTTTTATTTCTCTCTCCTTACTCTTCAAGCTGTAACCACCTGCTCACCAGTGGCACTACTGCCTTGCTTGAAGTGAAACCATTATTTAAAAAAAGTCAGTCAAATCCGCCAGGTAGGTTAGGGCTGCTTTACTCTGTCTTTCTTATATTCAGTTCAGATTTATCACACTTTCCAAGCCTCCTTTCCTCATTATCTGTTCTATAAATTTCAGCTGTTTCTTATATGTGTCATTTTTGCCACTGTGTCTAAAAGTTCAGTCCATTTTATTCTCATCATCCTTCTGTAGAACCACATTTCTTTTTCTTTGAATATTTAATGTTTATAAAATGACATTTCCTAAAAAAAATTTCAAAAAGTATTTAAATTGTTGCAAAGTAATACAAAATTTCATTCCCTCTCCGGTTAAGTACATAAGGAAAATTGACCTTCAGTCAAAGATTAGATTTTCAGCACAACGGAAGATTACTATTTAGTAAAGCAATTTTCTAGACACGCTGTCGTTAATAGGGTAACATGATCATTCACCCACCGTTCAGTTTTTGCCAATTGTTCTTGTTCAGTTAAGGTCAGTAAATACCAAGAAGAGGTTTTAGGTTTGTAGATCGAAATTTCGTGCTTAATCGTTTTTCGAGAATTTTTAATGTTAATATTTTCGTAAAAAAAAAAAACTAAAAAAAAACCTGGATAACAACCGGAAATATTTTTGTAATGTGATCTCCGTTTTCCCACGCTTGTATTTGGCCATGAGCCAAAGTATATTAAGTCTGGCTAATAAAATATCACAAAAAAGAAGATTTACAATCGAAAATAAATTTCGCAAAGTTTTTTATAATAGCGTATTTTACCAAGAAGCGCCCATTCAAAGACATTTGGTTTTGTTTTTAGCTTCATTGTGTGAAAGGTCTCTTCACAATACAAGAGCTACTTCCTCTCCCTCGTAACTTTGTTGATTTAGTCAGCGGTTGCGGTGACTACACAGTCTGTTGATTCGTTTGTTCAACTGAGTCATCACTTACTCGTTTTTATTGATTAATTGTTCTGAGGCAATCTTCCTTTTATGCATCATCAAAGCAGACGACAGGACTGCAGAGCGAATTGTCAAAAAGAAATCTGAAGCTTGTATTTTGGCTTTTGAGCTCTTACGAACAGTGTCATTAATAATGATAACAAATATCTATTTTTGTTCTCATTTAATCTTATATAACTGTTAATACAGACACTAATGTAATAATAACCCTTATTACTCATAGACTCATTCATATTTAGTGAAGATTTTTATTTGCATACATATATAAATACGTTTTTTTATGATTTTACCGAAAGCGAGGGGTATATCACTAGTGCATAAATGATTAGAAGGGAGTGAAAGTAAGAATAAAAATTTGAGTATAGAGACGATTTAGGAAAGACAAAAGATGAACGGTATTCAAGAAGATAGAAAAGGGAAATTGACGTTGTATCTAATTTTAGTAAGAGTTTAGTTATCAGGGAATAATGTAAATGGAAAGGCGTTCCACAGGAACAAAATGCAAGAAAGGCAAATGTTGGTAGAAGTGGCTGTTGTATTTCAGCAGTAACGGGTGGAACTTAGATACCAGCCTAGTTGTACGCTTAATTTCATGTAGTCGGGGTACCAGAAAAAAGTTTGTTAGAACAGTTGTCATAAAAAAATATTTGTAGAAAAGTTAGAGCGAAACGACGCCACTTCGGTGAGAAAGTGTCTGAAGTCAAGATGCCTAGTCAGGCGCATCTGTCTAAATATGACAGCCGTATTCAATGCACTGACAAATGGTAGATTTGTAAATGTACGAAGTGGATTCTCACGGGAAAATTTTTCTGATATGACACAGTGACGTAATATTCCTAGTAGATTCAAGCATGTTTCTTTCAATTATATCGACAAATAGCGAACAATTATACAAATTCAACATTCAATGCTAATTTGCACTTCTACTATCTCTTGTTAGCCCCTTTATTTTGCTGACGCTTGTTCGCTAAATCACCATAGCTACAACGGATATATTTAAAATTTTAACATCAAGAAGCTAATTAGAAACCTAGAAATATCTATTATAAAAATAAATAGATATGTCTATAGTATTCATTGAAACAGTTCTGATACTTTCTGATCAGACATCGTGTAATAATAACGGCAGGTATCTTAAGAAAATTTTGGATTCTAAAATTTCTTCTGATATACAATGTTAATACCCTGAAGCGTGAAAATTTTTTCCGGAAACTTATATTTGAGACAGCCATTTGTGAATACGTTTATCACACACACACACACACACACACACACACACACACACACACACACACACACACATTAGATATAATTATTTTTTTAATTAACATTGCTACACGGAAATTTCTACGCTTCGAGATTTTACAGCATGATCAGGTAATGTTATCACGTTGTGAAAATGATTTTCATTTGTACTTAAGAAACAATACGTTTCTTGTTTATACATGTGGGAGAACAGAAAAATTATATATATATATATATAAAGAACGAAGAAAATATTAACAACGTTCGATACATTAATTTAAAACAGTGCTCAATATAGAAATAGAGTAATTAATATTATTATAAATTATACTTTAGAACATGTACAAATTACAATTTACTACAAATGTGTACATTTGTTTTCGGCATGTACAATTTGTAGTGAATTTTACTTTGGAAATTTACTAAAATAATTTCTAATATATATATATATATATATATATATATATATATATATTCATGTGTGTGTTACAGAAAATCCCGAAGATTAATGAAATGGATTTAACAACTGACATATTTAAATTATTTATTTGAACATTATTTTTAACCGATACCCGTATTTGAGTAGATATACTGTTTTTAATCAAACATTAAATTTATTTATACCTGCTTGATTATTTACGATAAATTTTGTTACGAAAGTGTGTGTGATTAGGCAGTATTCGAACCTTCGACACCTAACAACATAGACACCAACTGTTCTGGTGCGTCTTTGACCGCTAGACCATGAATTGTTCCACAATCTAATCGAAGCTAAATCAAGCCTTATATAACACAATTTTCGATTCTAAATAACCATCCCTGCTTTTAAAGTGTTTAGTATTATCAACAAATATAAACATACAATCTTATGTAAAGTCCCGAATGTTAATTGTTATATAAGGCTTATATAGAAAATTCACCTAAGGAACAGAAAATATACCGTTTTAAAAGTCAAAATACAGCCCCATATATTGAAAAATTGTGTGGGTTTGATTTGCTTGATATTGTAAAAAATATCACTTTTTATAAAAGAAAAAAAAATTTCCAACAGCACCTTGAAAAAGTAGAGAAAAAATTAAAACATCTAATAAAATAATTAAACCGGATAAAACAGCAAATTTCTATAATGTAGCACCAAAAGAATATAGTACACTGAATAAGAAAAATGTAAAAAAAAAACTATAAAAAGTGAATAATTACATGGAAAATTTAGTTGATAATATAAATACTTCAATTGAAAACAATCACCGATAAACTGATAATATGCAATAAAACAGCAAAACTCAGCAGAAAGGAGTGTTATATCACCATAAAAGAACATAAGCAAAACTTTCATACGAATTCTACCACTAGGATGATAAATCGCACAAGACCTGAGATTGAAAAAATAAGTAAGAATATACTCAAAAGAGTAAATAAGCAAATCATGGAGCACCTTGGATTAAAATTATTGAATGATACCACGAATGTAACGAATTGGTTTTGTAATATAAAACAAAAGAAAAATAATTGTTATTTTATCCAGTATGATATTAAGGAATGTTAACCCTCGATATCATGGAAACTATTAGAATTTGCCACTGTTTATTCGGATTTAACGGAGGAAGAGCGAAACATTATAATGAATGCAAAAAATAATCTGTTCTAATTCATAATAAAAAAAAAACAGTAGAAAATAATTAATTCCAAAGAAAATTTTGATATAGCAATGGATCTTTAGAATCTGTCATGTCTTCAAATCTGCTTAGATCATTTGTGCTATACAGTTTTACAAACCATAATGATATAAATACAGAAGATATTAGATTTCAGTGGGATGATGGCCTTATGGTAGCGAAGAATTCCACAAATTGTTAAAAATATAAAATTAGAAATTTTATATATAGAGAATTTAAAACTTTAATATAAAATAACTATTATTATAAATATAAAAAAAGTAAATTTCCTCGACGTGCCCTTAGATTTAGAAAAGAATATTTACCAACCATATAAAAACCAAATAAAAATACTTTATATATCAACCCAAAATCTATATACTGCCTTAAAAGTAGTGGATATAAAAGTCCAAATACTAAATATGTAAAAGAGAAGATCTACCCCCGAAGAAAAAATAAAAATAGAAATATTATTTGGTATACACTCCCTTTCAACCAAATGATTAGCAGTAAATTAGACACAAAATTTCTCGCTTTGAATAAGAAAATATTTCTGAATAATAATCCATTAAGCAAGATTTTCAATGAAAGTACTCTAAAATGAAGTTATAGTTGTACAAATAATGTGGAAAAAATTGTAAAAATTCATAATAGTATTTAAAAACTTTAAGAACTAATTGAAAATAAGAATCATCCAATAACTGAAATCAATAATTTAGACAATAAGGAATCTAATAGTAGAAACCCTAGAGAGTGTCCGTACAGAAACTATTGTTTATCGATGTACCATTTATTCTATGGAAAACCTAAGTAATATAAATATTTATAATATTAGTACTAAGAACTTTCTGAAAAAAATGATTTTATCAACACACATCTTCATAAGTACAGAAATAGAACATTCCTATCGAAATATTATTGATATTTAAAAGAAGCAAATAAAAAATATGTTAATCTTTAAATAACCCATGCCTCTTGTGTCTATTTAAAAATATATATTATTAAATTTCTTAAGAATAAAATCTATTAATTAAACGTAATGGAATAAATATCATATGTAACGATTGCAAAATGTTCACTTTTGAATAAGGTTAAAAAGATTCTTCATAAAAATAATCCATTAACTTGCATATATCTCATAATTTATTTTGTATTATGATATAATAATAATTAAAAAGATATTAAAATTTTACAAATTATTAAATTCAAATGAATACTGAATCGAAATAAAAATAGTATAATTGCACTCAAATGTCTCTTTAGTCAGATCAAAAATATAAAATGATTTCTTTATTTCTTTTTTGTTTTTACAAAAGGCTGGGCTAGAGAGAAAATTAGAAAAACTTGTAACATAAAATGGATACATCAACAGGCATGCACTCTAGAGAGTGGCTCAATCGACTGACACGCTTTCCTTTAAATTTGGAAAAAGAAATCCTCTATTTCCCAGAAATATAACCTTTATTTTCAAATTTAAATTTGATATCAATTCTGATTAGTTAAATTGAACACACGTATAAATTTTTCTGTCTTCCCACATGTATAAATAAGAAAGCTATTGTTTTTTAAGTACAAATGAAAATCATTTTCACAACGTGATAACATTACCTGATCATGCGGTAAAATCACAAAGCGTAGAAATTTCCGTGTAGCAATGTTATATATATATATATATATATATATTAAATATATGTTATATATATATATATTAAATATATGTTATATATATATATATATATATATATATGTGTGTGTGTGTATGTGCGGGACGCAATATATATAACATATTTATACATCCGGAACAATTTTAAGAAAAGAAATATGCAAAGTGAAAATGATTTTGCTTGACGCGCTTTGTCCTTTAGCCATCATGCCTAATTCATTCATTCATTCATATCTATCTATCTATCTATCTATCTATCTATCTATATATTCCACTTTGTCTTATCATTTATATATATATATATATATATATATATATATATATATATATATATATATGATGAGACAAAGTGGAAAATTTATTAACGCCTCATCTTTTCAGAGCTTTAACATTTTTGGGTTTTCTCCGGTTAGAACGAAAAAAAGACACAACTTGATGTGATGGATAATGACTTGGTTAAGTAGCAACATACATTGAATTAAATAAGATAACCTTATTACCTGCAATGTCCAAACTCATGTGAATGTCTGTCTATTTGTTTTATCTATATTAGATGCGTTTGGTTTTGTTGGATTTTAAATCAGTCCATCGTCCAAAAATCAGTCCATCGAAACTTTAAAGAAAATAAAATAACAATTGTTACGTCTGACTATACTATTAAGTAAAAGTGCTATTCAAATAAGAATATTTCGGGGATCAATAAAAACTGTGCACTGTGGATGATATTTCACTTCTCATAATCTGGACAAATTATGCATAAACATTGAATCTCACGCGATTGCCTTACTCATTCAATTGTTGGTTTTAGGTTCCGTTGACGCTATCACTTCTTTCTGCTGTAGGCATTGAGGCAGCACGTTTGTGCGTATCTTAACCTCTTTTTCGTGTATTTAACTCTAGCTATGTCTTTCAAGCAAAACACAATATTAGTTGTGATAACAACCATAAGCACTAATCGATATTGTTAATATAATGGTACCATTGAAACAGTGAAATTCTAACTCTAAATGAAACATTGATGAAGGGTATAAAACATTAATGAACTCATATTAACATGTGAAATAATAAACAATATATATATATAATAGGTTTGGTTAACGATGTATATTTTTCCTAGCTAAGTTTTGGAGTTTGTATTGTTTAAGTATTGCTTGACTACAGAAATATAACATATAGAAAAAAATAGATAGATTTAAAATTTCGTAATCTTAACTCCGACTATAACAAATATATTAAAGACCTCTATTGACACGATAAATACACTCTGCGGTAAAATAATTTCCTTTTATCCCAGCTGAGGTGGATAAGATGACATGGAATAATTGAGAATTCATCACCATCTCTCGACTTAATAACACCATAATTTTTATGTGGGGCGTACTAAATGATTTTGCTTAAGTCGAACTGAAAACAATACTTGGACTAAAACAAGCAATTTCTGATACATTCTTAGATACCATTGTAGAAATGTTTTACATCTTTTGTAGAAATGCTCTTGATAGATTTCAGCGTTGTACTGAATAGGAAGGAGAGCATTTTAAACATGCTAAAAAGAATGCTAATCATATTGTTTTGACTTACAGAAATGCATTTTTCTTCATTACCAGTTAAATTAAATGGATTACATTTGCCACACTTTGTATATTTGTTAATATCATTTTTATTATCTTTTTCATTCATTTTCTTTCTTTTTTTTCATTTACTTTCATTATTTTAATCATTTTCTTTTTTCTTTCATTTTTTTCTTTTTTTGCTTTCCTCTCCTTCATTTTCTTTCTGTTTCTTTTTTATTTTCTGTCATTCTTTCTACTATACATTTTATTTATTTAGTTTATTCATTACATTATCATACATTTTATTTATTTAGTTTATTCATTATAATTTTCAGTCTTATTTTTATTTTTTTCTAGAGTTCTATTTCAAAAATTCATATAAAGACGTTTAGGAGAGTCATTAATTTGCACTCTAAGACCGGTTAATGAATAAACGTGAAAAGAGGCAATGACTTGTTCGTACGTTGTGCTTTACAACTTCCTCTGGTAAGCAGACGCATTTCCTAATTCCATTAGGGAAGTGCCTATGCAAACAATAAGCGTAACTGTGCCTGTGACCATCCTTAATCAATTTGTTTAGAGGTAGCTGTTTATTTATTTATTTTTTTTTTTGTCAGCCTTTCCATTGATAAACATTTGAATATGAATCTCTTTGCTTGGTTATGTAATATATTAACAATTACGATATTTCCTATTTTCCAGTGGGTATTAATTATTAATATCAATGACTCATCTGGGATTTTTTAGTGTTTATGGCCATAGATCTTTCAAATATTTTCATTAAATCTAATGAAATTGGCAATACTGAAAATGATTCTGTCATGGCCTTCATCAGTCGTACTGAAATCATTAAGCAAATATGAATAAAACTTCAACTGCCATTATTATTATTATTATTATTATTATTATTATTATTAGTTGGATATCCCGTGGCTTCGCTGACGGCAAGATAATCAAATTTCACATAAAAATTGTCGTATCTTAAGTAGATATTTATGAGAAAATATATTCCATATAAATATAAATGCAGATGGCATTTTAGCACGTGTAGAATCTAAAGCACATTTCTGACTTATAAACTTTTCCTGATTATCTATTGGCAAAAAAAACTGAAATTAGCGACATAATATTTCAATCAAATAGAGTAGGCATTTAAGTTTATGTGTTTCGCGTTTAGATTTTAATTCAATGTCATTCCTTAAATTATTTATACAAATATTTCATAATAAGTATAGCTAATATCAAATAATTTTATAACGTTTTAAACAAAATCTTACAATTATCTGATGAGCAAATTGCTTAAAGATTAACGATTTTTTGCAGAGAAATTCGTTATAACATTGTTTTTTTCTCACAATAAATCGTGTCATTTTAACACGAAGGTAGCTTTTGTAGAGCATTAATAAAAAATAACAATAATTTACTTTATTCGTCATGACTAATAGCTATCACATCGTTTGTGTCTGAATCTGATCACATTATATAGTATATTAATAAAGAGATATGAATAGACTGGCATTGATATATGACATATATGAATAGATTCAAATAAACTGAGATCAAGTGTGAGTCATGAATAGATAGATAAAGAGTTCATCATGAATACACTGAGATCAAGAGTTAGTCATGAATAGACTGAGGTTAAGATTAACATTGAATACATTGTGGGAAAGAGTCAGACATGAACACACTGGGATCAAGAGTTACACATGAATAGACAGATCAAGAGTTACGCATGAATATACCGATATCAAGAGTTAGGCATGAATAGATTGAGATCAAGTGATCGACATGAGTACACTGAGATCAAGAGTTACACATGAATAAACTGATCAAAATTTACGCATGTACAGATTGAGATCAATGGTTAGGCATGGATTCAATGAAATCCCTAGATAAACTCAAATAAAATGAGAACAAGTGTTAATCATGAATAGATTGACAATAATAGATAAAATAAAATATCTATATGTTGCTTTGTAGGTAAAAGAAAAGGAGATCATTTAATTTATTTAAATCTATTTCACAGTCATACAGAACTGCAATCAAAGAGACAGTTTGACGATCAATTAAGGTGTTAAATGTTTCTTTCATTTCTTTTCCCAACAAGTACAAGTAAGTTACTCTTGTGCATCACAGATATAGGCATATACATGACACAAACAGAAAAAAACGTGACGGACAGAGAATCAGACTTTTTCTATATTATGTAGGATGTGTTTTATTATTTACTTTTCTATTTAGTACAGACTTTTATCGGGTCATTGCCCGACACTTGAGGTAAAGTAATTGTTGAGAATGGGGACCGCACAATATAAGGGAACAACAAACTGAATGTGAGATAGAAAAATAAGTATATTAAACGGAAAGTATACAAACTTGAACCACTGTTAGCAATCCAGAAATACAATTAGTAATACGTATATATAAAATGTCTCTGAAGTGAAGCCGTAGTAGAATTAGTATGTTCACGTCGGAAGCTAACTGGTACTATATAATAATATTCTGCTGAGTAGAGCTCAGAGATACTATAAACTACTGACTCGGTATCTTTCGGTATCTCTCGGATTTGAAGTTATCTCGCGGATCTCTCGATGTCTGTCTATGTCTAACGTTATATCGGACTCTGTATAGGAGTATATGTATAATCTAGACGAGTCTGTTATCCTGAAAAGGGGAGACTCCACAGCAGTAATGTTTGAAATATTTGCAGTCTAACCGCAGAAATACTGATGTTAACTTATAATTAATATGTCAATTGTATATAACTTCTTTCATTAAAATCACGTTCCTATTTTTTAAATCTCTTGTAAAAGGTGTCTACCAGGAATTGTGGTAGTGTTCTTCTTTGTATCTTTTAGAGTCGTCCTCGAGATTCAATAAGAATATATCTCCCACTAAGTTTACGGTACCACATTTCACTTTGAAGATTCTTATCGTTATTTCTTTTCATATTCTTTGACAGATGACTTTTATTTGTCCAAATTTTACTTTTGAATTTTATGATCCTGCCATATCAATGTGAAATCAATATAATTTTTGTTTGTAATCTTTAATCCTAATTTGATATTATGAATGCTAATGTCTCATACAATAGTGACCGCACGGATGTATATGACTCATTCAAGGCGATGTTTATACTATTTTTTCAACATATGGCGCATTGTAATGCGGACATATCTTCTACTGAATATATTGTTTAATCTGATAATGTTAATATATTTTTATTCTTTCACTGCCAAGGTAGTACAACAAAGACAACAAATTGGTCAATAGTCTGAATACACACCTTCTTTATTATCAATGTAAATATTATTGTTGTGTTTGACTGTGTTTCGAGTGCTAAGAGTTACTCTCAATTCTGAAACAAACTTCAAGCGACAGGTTATTTTTGCATAAGAGTCTGCAAACAGACAAGGTGTCATGCAATCATCGTTCATTCAGCAATGAATTAGAACACTCTCAGCTATTGTGCGTGTATAATGATAATATACACGCTAAAAAGACTGCCTCCTTCTACCGAGCGTTAGAGATAGAATCACCGACTGACGTCAATTCGGTCGGGTTTCAATCCTGGGTAAAAAGCAATCAGATGTCTAACGGTACTGATGATACATCGAAACAGATCTGTCTGCGGATGACTATTTACGTTCTCACAGCCTGATTGAGTACTCTGGAAGAATAGTAGACTTTGAAAAACAGTAGCTACTCTACACGTCGTTCATTCAGCAATGAATTAGAATATGGCGTGTTTAATGAAAATATACACGCTAAAAAGTCTGCCTCCTTCTATCAAGCGCCCATGGCTCTGAGGTAGAATCGCCGACTGTCTGCGAATGACTATATATATATATATATTAGTCATCCACATACAAGCCTGTTTCACTGTATCACAGCTCATCAGTGTGGCTAGACACATCCACTTCTTTCAGCTGGGAATGTAACTCGACCGATTTTGTATTATTTGGAGTCCCTAAGACATTGGCCAATGGAATGAGAGAGGGGAAATTTTAGCGTGTTATATATATGCAGTGTATACACCTGCCAGTCACAGAGTGAACCCAATTCATTACTGAAGAAAGAGTAATATATATATATATATGTATATATATATATATATATATATATATATATATATGTGTGTGTGTGTGTGTGTGTGTGTGTGTGTGTGTGTGTGTGTGTGTGTGTGTAATGTGAGAAATCTACGTAAACTGTTAGAATTACCCATGGTTAAGATTGATGTCAGGTCTGCCAGGAGTTTGTTCTACATATTCCATTTCTAATTTTGGTATCATTCCTAACGAATGTAATTTGGTAAAATGTTTTCTACGTATTTCTATCTTAAGGTTGTTGTATAAGTTGATCAAATTTTTTTTTTAAATGAGTATTTGTCGACTGAGTCTCCAACTACCGGAGTACAGTTTGTTTGTTTGTTTAAAGTGTGGGTATCTTTTTTGTTTGCTGACTTTAATTACAATTTATGGTTTATTTGCTTTTATATGTTTGACATTACGAATGATAATGTCTCATAGAATAGTGATCGTACGGGTTTATATGACTGATTTCAGGAGATGTTAATGTCGTTTTGTTTCGTTTGTTTTGAATAAAGCATACCGTAATGCTGACATATCTTCTAATGAATATAATGTTTGATTTTACTTTTACTTTTTGTATGATTTCAATGTTACGATGTCACTGCAAGACACTAGTTGATCAATAGGCTAAATATATGCCCTCTTATTATTATTATTATTATTGTAACACCCCAGCGGAGGTCCGAACAATTTCTCCGGCGGCCGTTCTCCACGCTGTGATGTTGCCGGGAGTCTCAAGCTGGGGGTACAAGATTAAACAATAAGGAACGAACTTCCACAACTTGGATGAGTTAAAACGATGCTTTATTTCGTTTAGAGTTACTCTTTCCGTTGGGGCAGGCGATGTGGTACTCAGCTCTAACTCTAATTAATGGAAATCAAATGCTGAACCGACCGACTCAAGAGGAACGGAGTTTCTAATTCAAGCACGCGCCCGGCTGAACTAACTAACTCAATTCAACTGAAGCTAACTGATCGGCTCGGAAAAGTGACTTGCATTTATTGAAATAACCGGAAGTCCACTAGAGACCCCCGGGCTAAAACAAAACTAAAAGATAAGCACTGGCGATTGTAAGTCCGAAATTTCAAGGTACTTAAATTTTCCTTCTTTTGATGTGTAAACATCTCGCAAACATCCGTCTGCACTTAGCCTTAGTATTTTCCAGGATATTTTTTTATCTTTTTATCTTAATAAAGCTTCCGCCGGATGTTTTTATAACCCCGACACTTTACCCGTAACCAGGCGTTTTTTTATTGCCTGGAGAAAGGGAAAATTCTATTATCTTTTCTTAATGTGTGGTCAAGATACAGTAAAGACAGTTTTTGACTTGGTCACTCAAAAATCTATTTCTTAAACTTTATCTTTTATCATATCAAATCACTTAGTCAAATATTTACCGGAAGACTGGTAGGATTTAACGGTAATCTGATACCCTTTTCTCTTCTACAAATGTCCTTATAAAAGAAAAAGCGTTTATTTATTTATTTTTCTCTTCTTTTTCACTTTTGTTAAGCGAAACAAATATTTTTAAACTATTTTCTATTCTTAACCATTTTCTATTTTAATCTATTATAATAAAATACATATTTTACAAATTCACCTTAATATACGCCTAGTTATCGTGTCACATTATTATTATTATTATTATTATTATTATTATTATTATTATTTCAATTTTTCAACATAATCAATTTTTGCTATGCTTGCACTATCTACCAAGTATACTGAAAAACCTAAAGCTGTTCGTGGTGTGTTGTTATGACTACAATTCATATTTTTTTCTATCTCTTGTAACATCCCTAGTGTTACATAGACGAAGTTCTCCTTAGTGTGTGGGTTGTACTTATCAAGACAATTTATTGTATATCTCTTAAGCGGAGGTTTCTTTGGCTTCTTTCAATGTGTCATTTTATTCCAGTTTTCATCATTTCAAGTTCACCTAATATTACTGGTACTATTCTTGTTTTCAATTTCACCATTTTTTTTTACTTCAATTTCTGGGTGTTTATATTTTTATAATTTTTCGAAGCCACACCAATTATTAGGCATTTTTTTCTTCTTGGTTTTTAAAAATAATGTCCGGCCTATTTGCTTCAATTTTCTTGTCTGTGTAGTGGTGTAATCTCATAGAATGATGATATATTCTATTTTTGTAACCGGTGCTGGGTGATGTTCCTACCAGTTTTTGTTTACATATTTTCCATGGTGTTTGCACATTGTTCAATATAAATATTGTTCCACTCTATCGTGACGATTTTTATATTCATTGGGGCAGGTACAGAACATCCTGAGATTAGATGGTCTTTTGTTTCTTGTATTTATAAAAAAAAATTATTTTGGATGCACATTAATATGTATGATATGTGCCTAGGATTACCTAGTGAAAAGACTTTGGTCTTGCGCTGCAATAATAAAGCCTTCAGTTTCAGACTTTAATCCAGATAATCGTAACCATTATTATTATTATTATTATTATTATTATTATATATGCAATTATTCTTGTCATTGTGCTTTGCATTTGCTTTGAATTTTAAGAGTAACACTCAATCTGAAACAAGACTTCAAGTGACAATTTGTATTTTTCATCAATAAGTTGCAAACAGATAAGGTTTCATGCAGAGATAAAAAAAAATAACAACATGTATTTGTGGTCACAGCATGATGAGAAATCTCTGTACGATGTGAGATGTGAAGTTTGCATAGGTAATTTATTCCCTATATATGTATTTTATCATTTTGATATAATTCCCAAAGTCGCAATTAGAATAGGTATTGAGAAAATGGAAACATTCACTAGAAATAAAGAAGAAAGTGCTGGATTGCTATGTGATGTCTGTTCTTCAATATGGTTGTGAATACTGGACAATCTTTTCAAAGTTGAAAAAAAAGACTCGAAGCTGCTGTAACCTGATTCTACAGAAGATGCTGAAAATACTATAGACGGAACATGGGAACAAGTGTGAGATTTTGGAGAGGATCGAAGCGAAAAGGAAACTAATACTTAACACCATGAAAAGATGCTGAAGTTCCCGGAGTAAGTAATGAGGAAGAAAGGATTAGAGAATATGTTACTCACAGGTTAGGTAGAGGGAAAGACAGGCAGGGGAAAGTAGTATGTAATTTTTGATAGGCAAATGGATGGCAGATGGGGTTGGGTGGGTTAGCAGGAGAAACTGTACGAAGAGCCACTATGGATAGGGAGATGAAGACCATGATCGCTTACGTTCTGAAGAGACATGGCACATAGAAGAAAAAGAATGTTGTCTTACAATACCACATTTTATGTATTTATATCTTGAGGTTCTTGTATATGTTTATCGCATGTTTTTAAATATATGTATTTGTCTATTGGCCTGCAGTATCTACCAGAAGATAAGTTTTTCAACATGATTTTAGCAATTATATCTGCTCTATTTGCCTAGATTTTCTTATCAGTCTGAAGACAGAAATTTCAGAATGGAGTTAATTCATCATTCTGTCCAATTCGTGATCGCTTTAATTCCGACCAATTCTATTTCCAATGAAGAATGAACACATGATTGACTTACCTTTGACTATACTAAATAGCACTATCATGCCGTTGTAAATATAATGTTGAAGCCAGTAGGATACACCCAGAAATTATATAATCTATTTTATGCGAAAGCTCTTTATATTAGTGAAAGGATGGGCTGATGCTAAATATTACATCAGTAATTCCCGATTTTAAAGCACGAGAAACGGAGTAGCAATTACGTTCCTGGTTCAAAAAAAGATCCTGACACAGACAGGCATGAGTTTGGTCTACATCAGGATCAATGATAGCGAATTTGCTGTTAAATCTTTCTATCCGATTTCTCCCTAGGCTGAATAGTTTTGTTGCATTATTTTTGCTTTTTCCATTGGGAACGGGTTTTATTTGTATTCTGTTCATTCAACTGCATTTCTCGAAGATTCTATTGAAGATAATATTATTATTATTATTATTATTATTATTATTATTATTATTATTATTATTATTATTATATGTACCATGGCCCTTCAGTACATAGGCGATCATGACCTTCACGTCTCTCTACTCCTGGTAGCTCTTTCTCCTGTTACCCAACCCAAATCTCGCCCTGTTATCCGAATCATCCACCTGCTCAGGCCCGGCCAACTATGTTATCCGCTGCTTTCCCCTGTCTCTCTTTCCCTCTATCTGACCTGGGAATATCACATTCTCCAAGCCTTTCTTCCTCATCATATGTCTCATCAATTTCAGCTGTCTTTTCTTGATGTTCAGTATTCATTTCCTTTTTCGTTTCCATCCTTTCCAAAACCTCATTATTGGTCACATGCTCGTCCACGATATCCGTTATTAAAATTATAATTCGATTTCCGCTAAGCTCACACTACCTACAAAGTCTACAGAAGATCTATGACAGATAATGTGGTGTTATTATGATTTTATTTTACTTATTTTTCAACCTCCCATAACATACTACTGCTTAGTGTGTAGGCTGTACTTATCAAGACGATTGTTTCTATATTTATTAAGTTGGAAATAGCAGGGATTTTTTGAATGGGCTGTTTTTATCAGTCCAAATCCACCTAATATTACTGGTACTAAACATGTTTTCTATTTCCATATTTTTCTATTTCAATTTTCAGATGTTTATATTTTGATATTTTTTTCAAATTCCTTGGTTGCTATGATACAATCTGCTGAACAAGCCATATCAATTAATAGACAAGTTTTTCTTATCGGCTTTTCACAATAATATACGGCGGATTTGTTCAATTTTCAAAGAGTGACATCTTCTTTTTCTATAACCGGCGCTGGGTGATGTTATTACTAGTGTTTTGTTTTACTTAATTTTCAAAGTGTTTGCATATTGTCCAGTGTAAATATTGTCCCACACTGTCGTGACGATATTTCAACACTAGTGACTAAAGAAAATAAACCGATTGCTTTATCTTTTCACCTGCATCCAATACATTGCGAAGTACTCTCGCTGTTCTGAGCAGACATGCTATTTAATGGCTATTTACAAATCACAGGCGATATCTGTAAGGTTTTTGTTCATGTTTTATAAAACACTCTCATTCTCCAAAGCAGCATTGATACTGTTGTAGGGGTTTCCAGGCACGTACGCCGAATTAGCCAAGAAAATATAACGGAAACCTCCACAATTTTTTATATTTAGAATTAGAACATACATAAAACTCGTGAAAAGAATCAACAACGACAGAATTCAACCAAAATAGACATGTATTGACAATTTTTCACTCATTAGAGAAAAACATGCTTTTAACTGTGAAAAACGTAGAACGATAAAGAGTTTTCTCCCATGGACTGTAATTTGAGAGAAAGTCAATTAATGAATAAATGTTCTTTGGAAAGGTTCGTTCTGATAAAGTCTTGTTCAGAAGAGAAATATCATTATTATATTGTTCAGTAAGATTGTTCTAAAGTGTTGAGTTGGAATGTTTCTATCAGCTTGTACTTAGATGTGCTTGGCTAATATCCAATTGTCAGTGACTTAACAGTTGGATTTTCATTGTATGTGTGCGTGTGTATATATGTGAGTAAAATATTGTTTTAACTGACAAGGATTCGTTAGGCAGCTGAAATCTCACTAAGGATGTGTGCGGGTATGAGAGAGAATTTCGCGCGCCGTCGACTGCTACCTGCAGTCGGGAGCGGGTGTGTGAGTGAGAAAAGATTATTACGTATGTCCCTACAACTGTCTCGGCAGCTGGGGCCTCACTGAAGATGGACACGTGGGTGTGCTTCTTAAATAATCGTCAGATAGGCTCCGGAAACCTGCGATTGAAGCTCGGTTTTCACGTGCAAACGGCTTGATTGGCTAATAATTAACCAACAACTGTTTAACAAAGTTGTGTGTTGTATGAATGTATGTTGTATGAGTGTATGTCGAAACGATAGTGGTCAACATTACTGTAATTACTTTTCTTGTAATTAATTCCCAGTCTTTCAGAATTTCATGTTTAAATCATTGTAGTTTACGATATTTCAGTTCAATTATCATGTCAAATGGACATGTTACTTTTTTCAGTTAGAACATCATTCTATTGATATTATATTGCCTGTTTTTTTTTTAAGATAAAATCTTCATATCCGGTAATTCCTGCACGAATTACGGGTCAAATCAATTAGCTTTACATATCATGCAATTTTCTATGAATTTTCAGATCATTCTTACCGTTCCTTAACCCTGGAACACTAACCATCAATTAAAGTTACACCACTACTAACCATGGATATATCATACACAATTTGAAAATATTAAAAAAATATTAAATATTAAATATTTTTCTTTATTTGAAATATTTTACATGCAGGTACTACAAACTTTATACTTTGAGTTAGCATTAATAGGAACTGAAAAACATTATTTAGAAAATTAGGTTCTGAAAAGTGTAATTAAATTGTAATTAAAATGGCGTCATATGCGCTGGGTAATATATACACATGGTTTGTATTCTTGGGTTAAGTAGTTTATTTTCTGAAACAGATCCACTGTGCAATCAATGGCATTTTTTCTTTATGTCTTTTCCAAGAGCAGTTATGATTACAGAAATTAATTTGATACCTTCTTCAACAGCCAAAACCTTGCAAATTCAAACCTCGGTGGATCATAATTCCTCCTTTATCTTTCGCTCTGCTTTTGTATTAAAATGACACATTATATCAAGCTTCCTTTTTTCATTTTTTTTTCCACCGACATATCCGGTTTCTTATGTTCCGGATTCGTATCTGCTTGTATTAAAAATAAAAAAGAAATTAATGTTTTTATCTCAAGGACTTTCTCAGGTTTATACTTGTAGAATTCCTTTCCTCGCGGAAAACTCTACTTCTAACATAAATTTTAATTAATGATTTCGGTAACTTGATCATGTCTCCATATTTAACACACGTTCTGAGATAAACTGGGGCTCTCATTATGGGTAACGTGCAAGATAGTTTCATCAAATTCCTCTCTTATTCCTCAAAGTAATGATATCTCTTCTTTATGACCTACACTTTCTGATATTATTTGTGCCGATAGCGTGATGTTGATCTGCTTTACTAGTGGTTACTTTCGTTCTTCAACCCCTAATTACAATTACAATCTTACATTTCGTTCTGCTGATTTTTTCAAATTTGCTATGCAATATTTCCTTTTCTATTATTGCCTCTAATTCTAAATTTGTAATTTTCTCCACGCAATGTCTTTTTCAGCTAAGCTTTTCTTTTCTATTACTCCTTGTTTTTCTAAGATTTATTTTGATTCTTTGCCGTTTATCTACCGTATTTTGTTATAGATTTTTTTCATTTTAAACGATTCAAATTATACGACATAATAGATAATGTGAAGGGTGGAGGAATGTACACCTGCAATGCCTTTAGTTCAAGTACATTAACCTGTTGCACAGCGAAAAGATTTTTACGGGCACTTCCGAGCGATTCTGGTTTCTGGATTTTATAATTTAGAGGAATGCTAGCCATTACAAATCAAGTTGATTTTTACAGCAGGTATTATAATCAGCTCTTTAAAATGTAGCTTAAATATTATAGAGGTTTTGTAAGATTTTTTTAAATTTAAAAATTTCTCCTGTGAAATCTGAAATTTTTTTATAATGTTTAAAAATTATTGTTGCTGCAGGAAGAAAAAAATTGTCCTAATTTATCCGTAAGAAAATATTATTTAAATTACCCATTTTTATCTTATATATTGTCAAGTTTCTGTTGATACAATATTTTAATTGATATTTTAAATTTACATTCCAGATAAATGAGAAGTTATCCTAATATTGTTGTAATAATTTAGTAGCCATTTTCCACATACATTTTTCATTATTCCCATGATTTTGATTTTTTACTGTCATAAGCATCAGTGATATGACCAACAAAATAAGAGATAAGAAATTATTTGTTTATTCTTCGCTGTCTTATGAAAGAAGGGCTTTTATTTATCGGTAAGTTGTAATTTATCTCATATGTAAAAAACAGTGGTCTTGATATATATGGGATAGAACAATCACTTAAAAGGTCAGAAAGTTCAAAGTTCTTAAAATGTTGGGTTTAAGTTTCTATTTTGTTTTTAAATATCAACAAAAATAAATATTTGCTACTGTCCATTATTCACTGAAAATTAGTATAGTGAAACCAGCCAATAAATACATTTGATACTCTAGCTCATGTTTTCTTATGTAGATAACTCCACTCATAATTTGATACCTAAATTTTAAAGTGAATTTTTCAAAAAAAAAACTTTCATGAAGTTTTCATTTTAGCTTTAATTAAAAGCTAAATGAGTAAGTTTATTATTTTCAGTAAGCAAAATACTCTGGTGCATTTTAAATAGAAATTATATTCAGTAGAATCTCAGTTTCTTGTGAGTTTTCTAATGTTATCAATTTTTCCCATTTTTGACAGAATTGTTAGCAAAAGATATTCTCTGTTTTAAAAATCTTGCAAACATAAAATAAACTGTGAAACGTTATTTTTGGACAATTATCAAATGTAAAGTTTTTTTTTATATGATTTGAAACAAGTATTACTTGCTGATAGCATGAAATTTAGAATAAAATTATTTCTTAATCACAGAGATCATATATTTCTGAAGCTTTACATGAGTGATGACAGCAACATGTGGCGACAAATTAATTATGGCTGACCCAAATTGACATAAATTTATGAATTATAAGTGAAAGTTTCGCGAACATTTAATGATATATAACTTTTATACTAAGAAAGATTTCGACATGAACACACACATGCAAAATGAATTATGTTAAAAATCTTGGTGCGTGCAGATTTATATAAAGCTTTTCAAAATTTGTTGATTAAATATAGTCTTCAATTAATAAATTTATAACCTAATACAGACAGTGATTGGAAGAAATTTTAAAATATTTTTGAAACTTTATATATTATTATAATTAGAAAATAAAAAATGAAAACAATTTTTGTAAAATCTCATTATTCGTTTAAGAAAATTTTTTTCAGACTGATATCCTTGATACATGTTATTTATAAAAGCAATTAAAAGCTGATGAAAATTACAAATATCATAGTTTTATTGCAGTTTTCGTTTCACTATTCGGTGCAAATTTTCGGGAAAATGGAAACTGTTTTGAAAAAATAAAATTAGGTAATTTACATTCTCCAAAGAGTCCTTAAATCTGATAATAAAACAGTTTGCAGACAGTAGCCAATTTCTAGACATTTCAAAACATTAATTGGTGTGGAGTTGTAGCAGATGTAAAAGTCATATATTTTTTCACTTGAATTTCAGTTGAATGCGTTGCATTCATTTACGCGCAAATAAACTTGGGAAGGTAATAATCTGTCTCTTCACCCTCCATCTATCAGTTTAATAGCAGGACAGCTTTGGTTCTGTTGTTTTGGTTGGCAACCAGTTTACCGCAGACAGTAATGGCAACCTGTTGCGGTAAAGTCTTCTGCTCAGTCTCTTTCGAGACATGATTGTTCAAGCGTGTATCAGGTACGGCACTTTACTAGCTAATCTCCACTTTAATTTCATATCAAAATTATCGACAATATTTTGCTTTTGAGTAATCACATATTCTTTCCAACATACATTTCATTTAATAATATGTAAAAAAAAAATATAAGTTTGTTCTAATTTCACGTTCCATGTCTTTTCTGGATATCTCAGGTTATGTTAATTCCTTTTAGTAACTCAACTCACCATCTTTTGCTGTGGCAAGGAATTGAACTCACGATACTTTGGACTAAATGAGTTTTTGGATTACTTCAACCAATCACTGAACCAGAAAAGGTAGGTCACGTGGAATTAGAACAATCAAATCCCGTGGACTAAATAAAGGTTTCGGTTCAAAATTTCAACGTTTATCACCTGAAGAAGGCCGGATAGAACAACGACAGAAACGTCGTGAACAGGGCAATATACATGAATACAAACGATCGAAAGATGTAAACAGTGTATATAGCCACATAAACTCAAAATATAGACAGACATTCCATAAATGAATAAATAATTATTTTACGCATTAAATAATTAGCCTCGTTTTCTTATTTCGCGTAAGCATATCCGCTGATTTCCTTAAAAAATTCAATAATGGAATTTTAAGATTATATTCAGTAAATCTTTTTATTGTTTCGCTTAGGTTCTTAGGAGGATTCAATATCATTTTCTATTCACATATATAAACCTTTAATATTAAACTACAAATCTATATCTCGAAAGGCTTTGGGGCATGCTATTTTTTTTCTATCTTTGAAATATTACTTATTAAAGAAGACTTTTGTCAACTTGCTAAATATTAAAGAGCATTGTCTTGCATGAATTTATTCTTTAGCTTTGTTTTTGAACTTAAAATTATTCTCCGAATTTATCTTGACAACATCAATTTTGATGATAATTTTGAGTGGAAAGATCGCTTATTTTCTGAACTTGAAGTCCGGGTTTTAATCTCACCATGGTTGATTGATCAGGAAGATGACTTGATGCTGTGGGTCTTGAGTTGGCTTTCCCAGCGTGCGGCACCTGCTTGGCCCAAGCCTTGTGAATGAAATTGCGTAGACTGGAACGTTTGGAAGTCGTTGGTGGTTTGAAAGAAATCTTAAGCTGTGTTTAGAAATCTTTCTTGAGATGGTGTCTTGTATATATATATATATATATATATATATATAACACTTGGAAGTTGGACTGGTGATCCACTTCAGTATAGGCCATCAAAAAACATCCATGACGTCCTCTTATAGCACCAGGGTCTGTGTACAGCTATACTTGACCCTGTTTTTTGGGTTGGATTGTTGATACATTTCCGAAGGATGATGTAGATAATGATAATAACAGACCAAAACATTAGTCAGTCTCTTTATTGCTGTTACTATTTACGTGAAGAACATTTAATCTAGATATCAGGCCAATGCAATATAATTTTATATTCCTTGCTAAGAATTACTTTTGCAAAATCAGTTTGCCTGTATCTTTCGGCAGACTTTCATGTTTGCCTTTGCCATGTTTACATAACATGGACAGTTTGATTGCTTTCGCGTCTTTTGCCAATGTCCATCAGATTCTGAAAATATTCACTCTGTTTACATTCATAATATTAATATTTCAAAGATGTTCTTAGGAGTTAATTAGAAGTTAATTTACATTGCTTGTTGATATCGCTTTTAAATTTCTCATATTTATTTCGCGATATTATAAAAATAATTCACTTGTAAACTATAACAACGTATACAATTTCTTTTTGATTCTTGTAAGATTGCTTTTCAAATTTTAGCAATTTACATTCATTCAATAAATTATAACTATATTTTTTACTTTTAAGACTATATCTACCTTACGACCAACAATCATTTTATAAGATTGAGATTATCAGTAACGTTTCAGAATCCTTAATCAAAAATATTTGTGAAAGGAAGTGCCGTGATTTTTTAATTTTTTTTAGAATACGGATTCTTTCTTCTTCTATGTGCCCTGTCCTTTCAGGACGTAGGCAATCATGGTCCTCCACGTTTCCCTATCCCTTGTGGCTCCCAGTATGCTTGCTCCTATTACTCCTGGCAACCCCCGTTCCGTCATCCACCTGAACAAGTCCTGCAAATATGTTATCCGCTGCCTTCCTCTGTCTCTCTTGCCTTCTGTCTGGCCAGTCAGTATCAGGTTCTCCAGGCTTTCCTTCCTCATTGCGTGTCCTAGGAACTTCAGTTGTCTCTTCCTGATGCTCAGTATTAATTTTCTTTTCGTTGCCATTCTTTCCAACACCTCGTTGCTTGCATGCTCGGTCCACTATATCGGCAGCATGCTGCTGTAGAACCACATTTCCGCTGCTTCCAGTTTTGTCCTCATTTTCGATGATATTGTCCAGCATTCACTGACGTATTAAAGAACTGAAATCACATAGCAATCCAGCACTCACTTCTTTGTTTTTAGTGAAATTCTTCTGTGTGTCAGCACTTTACTCAGCTTCTGGAACGCGTCCTTTGCCATGCCAATTCGTCTTCAGATCTCTGTGTCGCACTTTACCGATTACAGCTTCATAAAAGTAATATCATAATTCAAGTGTAGTTTGCTTTAAGGCTGTTCTAGTAGAATTCATAGATGAAGTGAAACTTAAATAACTTCTAAATTGATAGCTATCCACAGAAACGAGTGAAATCATTAAGAAAAGTATTACTTAGGATCATTCACTTACGCACAAATACCATTGGGAAAAGTATTAATCCGTCTCTTCCCTCCAGTTATTGAGTTCTATAGCCTTGGCTAGCAACCAGTCTATCGCAGAAAGCAATGACGATCTACAGTCGGATAATCTTCTGCCCAGTCAGTCATGTCTCGAAAGAGACATGATCGCCCAAACTTGTATCACGTATAACTGACTGAATTGTTGCGTAGAATAATATATTTTGATTCGTTGTTTTTGTCAAAATAGTCCACTCTTGTATTCGAAAATATTTACAAGCCCTTATTTTTGCGTTAAATATGAAATAATTAGGATATTGGAGTGGCTTATAAGTATTTTCAATGTATCTGTCACCTTCTTGCAGATATTGGGGTCTAAAACCAGAATTACACAATACGGAACCTATCATCACAATGTGTGATATTTAATATCATGATATGATAAAAGTAAACTAATTGAAATCACTTATACTACATATATCTAAAATATATTTAAGCAAAGAAATAGCATTTAAAATTTCAACGACTATCTCATTCACGACTTCTCTTCATGAAATGCATATAACTCCGAACGATATAAGTTATTAAATTGTTTATTTCTTTTAGTTGCTTTAGTAATTTATACAAATAATATACTTGTCTGCATTTAAATATAATTGTTACACGATCAAAATGTATCAGTTTTTACTTCTATTTTATAAGATTGCAGTGATATTTGTTCAAGCATTTCATGCGAAGCACTCAGATACCTTTAACTATTAAGTCATCGTCTTGCTCTACTTGGTCTTGAAGTATATTTTCCATCGCCGTCACTGTCGACCTTTCCCTTATATTTTTTTGTTTGAAATATATTTCTATTTCACGGTTATATTAAAGACAACATTTTAACAAGAAAATATCTTGAACAAAACGTTATCTATATAATACCAGACTTAATCAATAAATAACATAACGTCTAAAAATGTAACGGAAAAGGATTAATTAAACTGGTCATTAGCATATAACTTGCTGTGAAGTCTTTGTTTGCCTTTGATGGAATCCCTTACATAGTTTTGCTACTTTGTTCCAATGCATCTCACTATTAAAACTTTCAAACAATTGCCGTCAATTAGAACGTCACTGGTACCCTAGTAGTCAAATGAACATTGTTCGTTTGTTCACGCGTGTGTTTTTCTGGTTTGAACTCCTAGACTACAATTTTATTCAGATCACAGTTTAGTGACATGTCGTTATCGGCCACCGGTGGACAATTTCAGCTGTTAGATAGGCGACGAGCAACTAAACAGAAAAAGCCTGGGCGATTAAAATGTTAATGGGCGATAGAGATTATTAAAAAGATGTTTACAATATGCTACACAAAATGAATATTTAAATTATATATGCAAAGAAACTGTACAAAAAGGAAAACACATCAATATCTCATGAAATAAGAATATTTTGACATTTTCTATAGTTTAGAGTGAATAGTTCTTCAGCATTATACATAACAAAAATATTATCTCATTTTTTTTTTATTATATTGTTTATGTAGCAGTGTATATTATTTTTAATCTTATAACTATGAGCATAAACTGTATAGCTTTTGTCAACAGTAACAATATTGTGACCATAAATAAAATTATATATGTATATGTATTACGGAGGGTTCCGGAGATTACAGGAAATTAACTTAATTACCGACATATTTAATTTATTTGTTTAAACATTATTATAAAAATATACTTGTATTTGAGTAGATATTGTTTTTAATTAAACAGTATATATATATATATATATATATATATATATATATATACCAAACAGATAATTTATGAGAACAAGAGACAAGAGAGGGAGAGAGAGGGGAAGGGGAGAGAGAGAAAAATCAGTCAGTTAAGTGCCATACGTGATACACGCTTGGGCGATCATGTCTCGAAAGAGACATAACTGACTGGGCAGAAGATTATCCCGCAGTAGATTGCCATTGCTTTCTACATGACCAGAAAACGGTAATACTGAAACGGACAAGAAACAATAATAACAACGACAGTTAAATCTATTTATATGTCCTTTTACATCAGATTAAAAATCGAAGAATAAATATGTGCATAGCTACTCAAAAATATAAGAATCAAGAAAAATATTAATTGCAAAAAGCTACATTTAAAAGCGAATTATCTTTAATATCACCTATCATTCGTTTTTGCATACAAAAAGTTGGCTGGTAGGACTTACTGTACACTGACTCCAACACATTCACGTGATAATCGGATTCAACCCTACTCAGTACTATGAACATGAGCTTTCATGAAAAAGTCAGCATTTGCTGAACCGTTTACATTGACGCACCTAAGTATTTTGACCGCTGAGAATATTGGCTCTTAGTTAATCCGTGTTTCCAAATATTGATCTGTTCTGCTTACATCACAATGTCATCTAAATTAGTAAATCGCCGCACTGATATGATAGGTAATAATAATATTCTTGCAGAACGGTTTCATCATAGGTCGGGCACCAAAAAACGCAATACGTACAGGGATGGACTGTCATTATTATTATTGTTAATAATGAATTTGAACATTGTTGGAATTCAAGATTCTTGATAAAATACAAAGAAAAATCAGTATTGCAATCGATCCTAAACAGGAATCTCGACGTCATTTACTTTCTCACTGACGCGGTGTCGCTTCCCTCTGTCTTTTCTACAAATATTTCCATGGGAACTGCTTCAATGAGCTTTCATTTCTGGTGTCTTGACTTTATGAATTTAAGCGTTGTACTAGAAAGATATCTAGCTCTCATCTGTGTTCTGTTGATAAAGCTAAATGCAAACTGCCACTGCTATTTAATTGTTACTTTTCTTGCATTTTCCGCCCGTGGAACTCCTTTCCATTTACTTGCTTCTCTGATAAATACAATCTTCAAAAATTTAAATTCAATGTCAATCGCCATGTTCTATCATATCGAATCTCGTCCAGCTTTGGTACATTCCTGAATCATCCCTATAAACAGTCTTTTCCTTCACTTTCACTGCCTGTAAACTCCTGTGAACTAGTGGCATTCCTGCCATGCTTAAGATAGAATAATTTCAAAAATATGCAGGGCATTCCAGGTAGCCCTGCTCGATGAATATATATGAAAGTATTTTTATGGTAACACGATGTTTGTCAGTTTCGATTGACGTCGATTAAAACATAGTCTGCTATAGTAATTTTTCTTCAAAGTATTCACGTATTGGTGTGATCAGGTGTGTGATATGAATAGTAAAAAGGTAAGATTTTTTACATGAACACAATATGAAGTGTGATAGAGTTCATCTTCATACAGACGATTGTGTCTTCGTGAGTGTGTGTATACATTTATATTTCATTTGAGCAAAAATTTGAAAGTGACACCTAAATAAAAAGTTATATTTCTGACTTCAAAGAACAGCGCCAAACTAAAATTTCATTTTTCTTTTATAATTTTTATTTTTACCGAATAAGCTCAGAAATTCCAAGAATAATATGCTACTATTTTCTGCAAATAAAAAGACCACATGTCTGCACTCACACGAGAGAATACCCTGGGGCGCGAAAAAAACCCAGGCTTGCATACATACATACATACATACATACTTACAAAGAGTAAAATCAGAAATTCTCATCCATATTCATCGGAAAACTTAAGCATATAATTTTGAATTATGTACAAATAACACATTTTCATATACTGCCATACACACACGAGCATATATATATATATATATATATAGAGAGAGAGAGAGAGAAAGAGAGAGAGAGAGAAAGAAGGAGAGAGAAAGATGTGTATGTGTGTGTGTGCTTGTGTGCTTGTGAGTGTGTGCTCTGTGTACTTATGTGCATATATATGTTTATATATATGCATATATATACATATATGTAAACATATGTGTATATATATGTATGCATGTGTTTTATATACACACATATGTATATAGATATATATATACACATATGTATATATATATATGAGTATATATATATACACATGTATGCATATGCGTGCATATATATGCATATGTGTGCCTATATAATTATACATATGTATATATATATATATATATATGTGTAAACACACACACACACACACATATATATATATATAAACGGACTAACCATTTATATATATATATATATATATATATATATATAAATGGTGACTCCGTTTACAATCATCCATCTATCTCTATTCCAAATGTCTAACAAGTCAATCTTCGGAAACTGCTTACCGCGTGCACCACAAAAAACTTTATTTTCGGACCATAATTGTAACATCTATTTATAAACTGACGGTGTCAGAATGGGAAACCCATTAGGTCCTACTTTCTCGAATTTTTATGTCCCATATCGAAAACAAAATATTTAAAACAACTGACATATCGGTGATTGACACAGGGTACGTTGACGACATTTTTGTTTTCATAAAAATTTTGGACGATATCGTAAATCTAAAAGTAAATTTTGAAAATAAAAACTACCAGCTGAAATTTATTTATAAACTCATGGACACTAACAGAGCTAAAAACTAACGAAACTATTACTCATTTTTATCAAATACACACCAGTGAAATTTATTGCCTTCTTAACTATAATAGCCAGTGCTTTGGAAATAAAATAGCAGTAATAACGAACTTCTTAAACAGAGTATATCAAAATTCCCCCCAAAGAATATTTCCGAGCAAAGTAAAACACAAAAAACATTATTTAACAATAATTTTTACAACTGCATCATTAATAAAAAAAATATAATTATTCTTACAAAAAATATATGACGATAGTATTTAAAATAAAATACAACCATCAACATACATTATTGCAGACAGTTGAGTATTAATTATAAACAGTACGAATTTTCTATACGAAAATTTACTAAACAATATATTTCGGCAGTAATTCACCAAAAATATGTAAAATTCATAAAATGAAAGACAGAAAAACTTGTTCTTTCTACTAATAATAACAATAACAACAACAACAACAACAACCCCATCAAATTTAAACTAGCAATGATTAATATATATTTTAATGCTCGGTACGGAATTGTGTTTCTTGTCATAATTCATTTATCTATATCGGCCATACTACGACTTCTTTTAGTAGACACCTTACATGTCACATATCTAGTGCAATAAAAATAATTTATTAACTCATAACTTCAAGAACCCTTAAAATTAAGGAAGACACGTTATTTCATGGTAAATCTGAATTTTAGACCTACTTCAGGCGAACCACCATCAGCTCTCGTTTTTATTTTACAAAGGATTTTACACAAACCGTGTAAAATTCCGATTTACCATGAAATAACATGTCTGCCTTAATTTTTCTTATATTTGCTCTATAGGTATTTATATACATATATATTTAGAGCTCTCTTAGAGAGTCATCCTACCACTGTATGTACAGGATACTCCTTTGGATCCTTCTATACCACACTGCATGCTGATATATATATATATATATATATATATATATATATATATATATATATATATATATACGAATGTTTCGTCTTGTTAGACGAGTGCCATCTCCTCATTCACTTTCTCTGTCTGCTCTTCTCAGTTGTGCGATCTTAAATGTCTGTTAAGACGTGCAAGTGACCTGCATAAACAGAGCCCTTACAATATATATAATTCGGTTCCTTCCGTACTAAGCCGCCTTCAATTTAGTTTCCTAAAATTTAAAAATAATTAAAATTAAGTTAAACTTGTGAAATGCGAATATCCTTTAGATATTTAAGTAAATTATTTTCGGGAATGTGTGTTTGCATGCATGTGTGTGTGTGTGTGTGTGTGTGTGTGTGTGCACGTGCAGTAATGGATTCTTTTGAGATCTACACTTGAAGTTAATATTTTGAATTTTATATTAAAAATTTAAGATTTATATTTAAATTTGTATGTCCAAATTTGTTATATAAAATTTGTCCCAGTCATTATTTGTTTAAATTAAAATCCCTTTGGTAAATTTTTCAATGTTTTTTCAACATTGAAGGTAGCAGTTTTCTTTTGTTTCTATGGAAAAAAAATTCTTAGCTTACTTCCCAGTCAACCACGCCGTCTCCATTTTTCCTTTTTTCTTTTCGTTCCCCCTACCACTTCTATCCCTCTGACATGGCTAAATTCTAACTTTTAAACACTTGACTTAGGTATGGGGAGGAGTATGTCTTCGAATATGAAACATACGTATCTGTCTGCTTCCCCCTTTTTACTTCCTTAAATTCAAAACTTGTTGATCCCACCCCATTTTATTTTCCTGTGGATGGATAATTCTTTTTACTTCTACCGGTATGAAATTTGTAATATATTTGAATTTGAGTAAATAAAATTTTCGCTTCGCCGTTGCAGAAAAAGCGAGGATTTTCTTGTAGAAATGGCTATTCAACTGATTTAAATATCGATTTCTTTATATTTGGTTCTGTAAATAGTACATAATATTTCCACCTTGATCAATTTTAATATTACTGAAAGTAATTTTAATTAGGATCTGGTTTTGGGGATTTATCTATCTGATCATTTATTTGGATTCAAAATATTAATATATATATATATATATATATATATATATATATATTATAAATAAATATCTATTAAAAATGAATTTTATTTGTTTAACATTATTATTTTTAATGGATACCCGTATTTAAGTGAAAAGATGTTTGTTTATATATATATATATATATATAAACAGTACATTATAATAACCACTGGGTTTAATTGTTTGAAAAATCGTTTGGACAATATCTATCTCCCGACAGGAATCGAACCTGCATGCTCCCAACACGAGATGCTGTCTTTAAATCAGACGTGTCTTTACCAATCGACACACAGAAGATTTCATGGTGGACAAGATTCCATTTAGCCTTTATTTAGTTATTCTCCTGATTCCTATTATCAAAAGATTAATATCAGTTCAGACTGTATCGAATGTAAACAAACTCAACCGAAAACAACATAACGTAATTATAGGGAAATTTATGAAACTGGCAGATATTAGACAGATAATAGTCGATAACAATAATACTCAAACTTACACTGTTTAAAAAGTACATTCAGATATTTGAGGCCATCTGTATAAAGTCAAAGTAACCCACACTCAATAAAAACTCATTTCACTTTAGTCACAACACATTACATTGTATTTAGACATATGATTCTATTCTTAACATTTCGGCTACTCACGTGGTATAACGTCGTAGAACCGCATTACCAATTTACGACCTGTGTCTGCTATTCTATGAATGTTATCATCGCAGAGCAATGTTTTATGTCAACGTAAGAAAATAACACATTTGATGGTGGATATCTTTATTTTAATGTCCCAACAACCCCTCTGAAATTGGCCATGACAGCCGAAAGCTTAGAAGCAGCTTCACAAAAAAATATCCAAACGTTGATTAATTTTTCTCTTTATTTTCACCAGTAATTAAATCCAGAATATGGTGTTTAGAATGGCTCATGATTAATCATAATAGACATTCATTGTCTGTTATATGTAACAATATATGTTTATATATATATATATATATATATATATATATATATTGCAGTTACATATATATATATATATATATATATATATATATATATATATATGCAGGCTTAATTAAATATAATAGACAAATATTAAGTTGTTTATATGATTTCTTATGCGTTCTTTTAAATATTTTTCTTTTCAGAATTAAAATTATATGAGAAATGTTAAAAGGTTTTGTACTTTCGAGCGCTTTTCCGCCATACTTTTAGCCATCATCAAGAATTAATTTTGTTTTACTTGTAAATAAACATGCGGAAAGTATATATATATATATACAGTGTCTTGTGTATGTTAAGTTCCGAACACGGTAAGCACGTTGTTACCATGTTCATAATTGTTGTTATTAAATTTCGGATTTCCCTTTTTATTATTTATGTCTCCATTATTTTTTATCTTCTTTAGTATGTGGGTAATGCAAAAGAAGGTGAAAAATAATCGCGGCATATAATTAGTTTCCCAAAAGATAGCTTGGTAAACTAACCTAATGAAGTCACTAATTTTTATCACCATAGAATTTTCCGTATTTTTAAATATATCTAGAATTATTTTAATAAATTTATTTGCTCTTTTCTATAATATTTACAACTTTTTATTTATATACATTTCTTTTTCTTATTACATTGATAACTTGTCATCTTTTATCTAGTACTTAGGTTTCTAAAACTTCACTTATCTGATTTCTTATCTATTTGTGAGTGTATGTTTATATCAACAAAACCCTTTCAGGAATTTTTTATATGGTTATTACCCTTTATGTTTAAATAATTTGTCCAACTCTTAGGTTTTTACATTCTATGCTTCTGTTTTGTTTCCGATTTAAAATTTTGACATATCTAGTCTACTTTAGCAAAACATTGTTACATTTTGTGTGTGAGTTAACACATTTAAATTTTAAATAAATATTATAACCTCACATCCTACTTTATTCATCTCACTTGGTGACATTTTTTTAAAAATCGCCTTATCTATATAACCAAAAAATTAATCATATTTCACTCCCTGATGATGTTGTATTAAACACCGAAACTTTAACATGTTGCAGTAAGCTATTATATATATATATATATAATCATCCGCAGACAGATCTGTTTCGCTGTATCACAGCTCATCAGTACGGTTAGACTCCGATTGCTTTTAACGTAGGATTGAAACCCGAACGAATTCGCGTCAGTCTTCTACCTCTGGGTTATGGGCGCTTGGTAGAAGAAGGCAGACTTTTTAGTGTGTATATTATCATTATATTCCCCCAACAGCCAGAGTGCTTTAATTCATTATTGAATGAGTGATGTTAATCATATATATATAACAACCGACAATTTGAAATTATTTCTTAGAACATTATTTTTGATCGATACTCGTATTTAAGTAGATATTCTGTTTTTAATCAAACAGTATATATATTTTATTTTACCGGCGTGATTATTTATGATAAATTTTGTTACAAAAATATGTGTCATTCGGCAAGATTTGAACCGGCAACCTCTATCGACATAAGAGAAACCACCAATATATATATATAAACAAATATTTGTACCCACAGAAAAAACAAATTGCTTTAAACAATATTGACGTCATTGTGTAAACCTGAGGAACATTTCGGCGAACACTTTTCAAAGATATTCGTTGGCGTTATTATGAATAATAAATCAAGACAAGGAAAAACAACATAAGTTTTACTTACAAAACGGGGGAAAGAAGGAGCTCGTCTACAATTAAATTTTAATCAAATAATTAACATGTAAGGGGGGTGCAAATACGCAGCTCCATAAGAGTGATAATATAGAAAAATATAACACTCACAGACCCTCAAGTCTGTGAGTGTTATATTAATCGCTCTTTCTGCCTGCATAAGCTCGGCTGATGAATCTTAAGGCAAACAGCTTCCAAAACACGTAAATGATAAGCTGAACGAGCCCTGTGCAGGACAGAAAACCATGTGTCCTCGTACTAAGAAGCACGCCCCTGATTGTCGAGCAAATGCTGACCTATAGCCGACTCCAGAACCGCCTGAGTTGTTTTTATGAACTGTTGAAAAATACCCGAACGGATATTTGAACGTGCTGCGATACTCGCATCTCCAACGTAAGATTGCTTCATCCTATGTAAACCACGTCACAACGGCATTTGAATTGATAAACAATAGAATTTCTGCGAAAATAGGACAACCCATTTTTAGTAAAGAAAGGAAACGCAGGTCTAGTTTGAAAAACAGCACGTAATTTCACTTAAAAGTACCCAGACGAAACACATGCCGAAACCTTGTCAGTTACAATTTGACACCTCCTACCAAGCCACGGCAATTTTAAATATATCAGACAGCGACTAGGTCCAAATACTACTGGCTCTTTATAACGCCTGACTTTTCTATCAATCACACGTTTGTCTACCTTAGTAGGATAACCATTTGCCTCAAAAATATCTTGCAGGTAAACAAGTTCACTGTCCAAACATTCAGGGGAACAAATTTTAAGGGCACGGTGGACCAGAGACTCTATCAAACCTATCTTGCGGGACTTTGGAACGAACGAGTATATAAACCACCAAAAATGGGTTTACGAAAAACTGTAGTGACGAAAACCCCGTCCCGGCGCTGAACTAAGACATCCGAAAATGGGGGAGACCTGTCCTTCTCCACTTCCATAGTAAAATGGAGGGAGGGATGTAGAAATTTAATTGAGCCAAAAATTGTCAGCATCACTGGTGTCATCAAATATTAAGAAAGTATCATCGACATATCTCAAATACACTAAAGGCTTGTCGAACTTCTCAAACAGCGCTCAAAATGACCCACAAAAATGTTGGCAAGAACATTACCCAAAGGACTACCCATCGCAACGCTGTTAGTCTGACCGTACAATGTACCATCAAAACTGAAATCAAATCTTTCCATTATATATATATATATATATATATATATATATTTGAGGACACATGACCCAGTTTACCAGTGGGTATAGACGTTGGAGAGTGAAGTGGTGGATCTAAGTTTTATCCATTGTTACATATTTACGCAAAAACTCATTCTTCTTTCGTTGAAACAGTTGCAAACAACGCTCTGAATTGTCGACGCGTTGTTGTTATTGATCAACAGTGAGCAAACGCGGCACCCACTTAAAACACAGCTTTCTCATTGACAAATGTCTATGCAAAATGGTGAATACACTGCCTTCTGATATGTTCAACTCCTCTGCTATCTCATGCAACTTCAATTTACAATCAGCTAAAACGACTTCGTGGAATGTTTTGGTGTTTTCGGGAGAACTGCCGATTTTGGATGACCTTCGCAATCAGTATCATTTGTGTCTGGACGACCGCGTTTAAAGTCAGCATACCACCTCTTAATCGTTTTTTTCGACGGAGCATAGTCCAAGGTACAACTATGAAGCCATTGCTTTGCTATTTATTAGTATTTTCCCATCAGAAAGCAATGGTATATCAACACACGGAATTCAGTTTTTTTGATTGTTTTGAAAATTTTCAACAGTAGCTTCATTTAAAAAATTGTAATTTGTAAACTAATAATCCTATTAACCCAAATTTTGTCACGTGCCATTTGAAGGTTAGTACGTCATAAAAATTATATGTTGTTGGTATTAGTGGCTCTACCTCTATGTCAGGCCCAGAACTTATTGAGTGATGTGTTACATTATATATATATATATATATATATATATATATATATATATATATATATATATATATATATAAACTAACTCTATGTCATCATTATATAAAAACAATCGCTTAAATCTTTAACCGTAAACAAAATATAATTCAATTTTTTTCTTAAATAGAGGTAAAAATTTCCTAGAAAAAGGGTTTCATTATCTAGAATAGAAAGTATTATCATTTTTTTGGTCTCCTGGTACATTTATTCTGCAAATTTGGCAGACTCGTGTAAGTCTGGGTGAAACATAGGTAATAAATCATGAAATTTAAACAAATGATAAATCATTTTACAGAAGAATGCAGAAAGAATCGAAGTTAAATGTTATGAAAAGTTCAATACAATTTTCACTATGTCTCTGAAGTACATGCTTCGTGCCAATCGAGGAGAAAATAAACGTGACTTGACGTTTGTGTTTATCTTCAGGGGACGGTAATCCCAGAAATATTTACTGTAATACCATATTTGGTTTCGCACCAACCAATTCCTCTGAATTCATTTATTTATAAGAATATATGTATTCCAACAGAACATTCCTTTTAAAGATCTTCAAATGAAATATTTTTCTTATTAAGAATAATGATAGAATGGATGTAATAAGATTTGAACGAAGCAACAAAGGTGATCATGTGACTCACAATTCTCCTCTTTAACTTGTTTTCATCTAATTAAGGCAATACAAAAATAAAAGATATTTCGATTATATAAAAACTATTATTGATCAAAGTGCTTTCATTGGTGCATAGCGTAAGGCGGGCAATTAAATAATGCATTATATTGGATGATTAATTATCAAATGAGAGTAGTCTTTTCCTATACTTCAAATACGCTTTTCTGTAAAACATATTATCTATATATAAAATTGTATGACTTCCGTTAGTCTGTTCGTGCATCCGTCCATCACACCCTCTAAAATAACCATATTTGACCAATCGAAACAAAATTTTGGGGAGAAATGCAAACAAGTTTTACAAAATACAGTTTGTTTTACTTGGGTGCCTAGCTTAGTACAAAATATTTTCATTCACTTTTTTTTAAAGTAACTTTTATTTTTGAACACACAAAATACTCAAACTATTTTAAAAACAATATAATGAATAAAATAAAAATGCTTATTTAATAAAAATGCAGTATAGTTTTTTATGTATTTTCTTTAAATTTTTATTGATACAAAACTCTAGTTTCCAGTACCACCTGCGTTTGCTAGAACTATAAACGAGCCACAAGTTTGAATTTGACCCCAGAAATAAATATATACATCTGGTCTGTTGTATGTTGCATGCGCAAGAGTAGAAGATTTTATGAATTTATTCTTCACTGTTAAAAGAGAAAAATAAACTTACAAAAATTTTGTTTACCATGATATATTATTAAATTAACTAGTAGAAATTATTAAGCCGGGAAATCATTTTTTTCAAAGTATTTTCCTAACAAATCAGCTTATTCAATTTCCCTTGATTGATTAGCGAAATTGATGAAGATGTAGAATTTGTAAATCTTGACAAAAAATGTTAACGATAATTTCTACAATACTAAATACTGTGAGGTTTTCAACACACGTCAGGGTGTTGCAAAACTTTTTGTGTTTAATAATGTAAAAAAATACAATAAAGTATTAATATAACTGATGAAGATATTTCAGAATTAATGATATAACATAACTGTCGGATCAGTAATTTAATCTGCTTGTAAAGCAAATGTAGAACAGTTGTTTGGGCCAGAATATGTAAATTAAATTAATTAAATTCCGTTTTCTCTTTATATCAGAGACGTAGAGATTAGATATATGTTTGATTATATTAACGGTCATCTAAGAAAATCCATGAATGACACATTATTCAATAGAGAGATTGATGAACCGTGTGATAATAGTGGCAGAACTAACTTGCTGTCGATTGTCTGCCTCATTTACGAAAGCAAGGATTATAGAGCAGCATTAATGTTGAAAAGAAATTCTAAGAATTACCATATACACTCGTGTAAAAGCCAAATTCATATATAGTTTAACCCTGAAAATTTTCCATGAATTTTAGCCCCACCAAAAAGAAGAAAATACTGATGTAATGCAATCGAAAATGCATTATTTTAGTGCATCCCCCTATGCTTGGCGTATAAACTGATAATAAAAACTCGTAATATATCAAAGAATATGCGTTACTTGTAATAAAATGTATTTATTTAGAATTATTTAGTTGAATCATTAATGATTTACTTATATTTGTTCAAAAACTTTATTCTTTGAAATAAAATTAGACTTAGTTCAATTAAATATTCATAATTATCTGAAATCTCTAATTTGAACTTATCAGGCTTCCATCATTTTAGAGACATTTCTCCTATGAAGACATTTTGCAACGGAAATAGGTTATTGTAAAGTGCAGGTAAATACGGCTATTAATGTAGAAAAGTTCAACTGAGATTCAAAACATTTCCTGTGTTATTTCTGATGTCTACGGCCTGATAACATGGAGCGTAATATTTTTCATATATCCAAAGTGTACGCTGCTATTTCCCTAAAAAAATGTCCAGCACAAGCAATTTTTTCAAATGCTACGTATGATTAGTTGGAAAAAATTAAGTATATTATAAAATAGTTATAACACCTAATGTCCGTCAACATATTTCCCGACTATCTTGGCAACAATAAAATGATTGAGAAGTCCACAAAATAATAATAATTCCGAATTTGCAACAAGGAGACAATGACATTCGAACAAGTGAAAGTGGCATGACGTGGTCTACACCTTATTTGTAAAACAAAATTTCAGGTTTTATTATATTCAGTGTGTATTTCATGGGTCATTACTTTTAGTCATTTCTCAATCTGTTTTCGACTTAACAATTATAAGGTTTTTTAAAATCAGATCATGGTTTAAAAATGCACATAGCCAGTAAATTTAAGAGGAATGCAGTAGGAAAAAATGATCCAAGATAAGAGAAAAATCTTGTGGAAATTAACAATTAAAATCAACCTTCTTCACTTTTACAATAATTCACAATGACGTGTGAAATGCTGGTTTTTCCCAAATAGATAAAAGACTGATTATGTGCTTAAAGAAAAAGTCGAAACCGGATTTCACCAATAGCTGTTAAATTGGTTTTCTGACCAATGAGAGCAACTGCAAAACTTAAAAGAACTTCCTAATCCAGTGCGAAAAATCTAAATACTATAAAAGGCCCCAGCCATCGTCAGTCAGACCATCAGATGGAAACAGCGAGACGAAATAATTAAAATGTAACGGGAGAAACTTCAGCTACGACCCTGATATAGGTCGTGTCACACATTGTCCTCTTTCTTCTTTTTCCGTTTACTTATTCTTCTCCATTCAAAGACATTCCTAAAAATCAAACGCAAATGTACGTACGCATAAACTGTTTTCAAGAAATTACTACTATGAACATTTTAACTCTTGATACACTTAACTTTCTCACTGAACATTAATTTCTACCAAATCTTGTTATACTTTCCTTGAATAAATTTCTATTTTAACATGAAAATGTATGTCTTATTCTTCCACACTGATTCACTCATTCCAACTTGCCGACAACCAACCTTCTGGTGAAAAGCTGATAATTCTGGATAAAACTTGTAAGCTGTAAGGGTATGACACAAGGCCAAAACAATAAAAGTTAACCATCTCCCTACGACTTCAGTCTCCCCTATATTGCCTTTCTCTTCAGATATTTTAAGAAAAGGTTTCTTTCAAAAATATTATTCTACGAAAGCATAGCAAATTAAACTGTGTTGTTAATTTATATTTTCCTTACAAAACTGCAATTATTTTTTTTTATTTAAAAAAAATCTTATATTTCTTAGAAGCTACCTATGTAAAAAATAAATAAACACACACTGATACAAGGGTGTATAGGCAAATAATTCACCCACAAAATTTAAATCCGGTTTCTTAAGAATAAAAAGAAGAAATCAATATTTTTATCTTTCAGTTTTTATCTGAGAGAAATTTATCGGTTTTAGGAACCTCCACTCAGTTTCGTTAACTAACTTTTAAATTGAATTTCTAAAAATAAGAAATTTTCTTACAACTTTTATTTTAGCTTCAATTGAAAGCTAAATGATTAAAATTACTATTTCCAATATACAAAATACTCCGATTTATTTCAAACAGAAATTATATTGATTGGAATATACAAGTTTGAGGGATTTTTTTTAATTTTTTAATTAGCTGCCATTTTTTAGCGATCGACACATTTTTGTAAATAAAAGTTAAGTCTCGGTTTTAAAAATCTTGCAAAAATAAAATAAATAGCTGTGACATTTGGGGAAAATTAGCAAATTTTATGTCAAATTAATCTGATTTACACAAATATTACTTATTTGTAATAACACTATTTCTAGACACAAATTTGAACATTTGAACTGTACGCGTCGTAAATCAAGATCGTATTGACAGGTTCTTGATTAGAGCTAAAAATGTATCGCGTTCAGAAGGGACAAAATTGTCCACGTTTTCTTTTCGGGTAAGGTAAGAAACTCTGATCTTTTAATTTGCACATAGAAATTACCATACAAATAAAATAAAATGCACAAAAACGTTTAAATTGTTTTAAAAATATGGGTGTAAAACGATTTTGAATAAATTTTCAGTTTTTGATAGGCAATTAATTAATTATTAATTCTTAACATAAAAAATCTAAGGGCAACAGTTCTTTAAAATATTTTAAAGACATTTTTAAAACTTTATGAATAATTATAAAAAAATTGAAAGCAATTTTAAAATTTTATTAGTAATGAATTTTTTTTTCTTAAGGCTATAATGTCCTTAATTATTATTATTTATTCCGGCAATTAAAAGTTTATCAAATTAAATTATATCAGAGTTTTGTTGCATTTTTCATTTTACTCTTTACAGAAGATTTTTGAGTCGTGTTCTTAAATTTAACATAGAAAAACATAGAAAAACATAGATTACTTTTATTCCCCAATGAGTCTTGCGTTTAAATAAAAAATAGTTTGTAACCAATTAAAATTTATTAACATTCCATGGATTTACTTGGAGGGATGACAACAGAGTTAAAATATCTTTACAAATATTTTTAAAATATAATAATTTTAAAAATAATTTAATTTATTTGTGAATGAGTACTAAGAGTTTCATTAAAATCCAACAAGTATTTGATTTTTGCGAGAATTTCCAAATTAATGTGGTTGTCACAGAAAAAAATGGGTGAGGCAATCATTACGTTTTCCATTCTAAACAGTCGTAACTTTCGTATAACCGCTAACTCAAATCAAAACAAATTATTCTGACAAATTTTCGAAAATGTTAGAAGGGATTAACAAATTTTAAAAAAATGATTAAAAATTGTTTTGACCTTTCGTCTTAATAATAATATAAATCTTTTGATGGAAAAGGTTTGTTTTATTAAGTTTGCGACCTTCTTTTATTCATACTATGCTGTTTTATGCTGTTTTTTAGCGATTTAGCGGAGGTACCTACTTAAAATACATGAAGATATGTCTATGTTTTATTAATTATTTTACTGTATTCACTGTGAAGAAATTTCTTTCGGAAAGAAAAATATATAAAAGAAGTTGTATTTAATCAAATTCTAAAAGCATGTTATTTCTTATAACATTTTTATTTATACTATTTCATGTGTTTATATTTTCAGAATTTTAAAGAAATATGAAACCTTAGTTTTACATTATTTGCATGAAAAATAGACTAAACTATCGCCCGGTTCACACTCTACCCACATCTATTGAACAGGTGAAGAGGCTCATCCCTTGTTTCCTGTTTAGGATGCGGTTTCCGGTTTTCTCTTTTCCAATCTTTTCACTCTTTTCCTTATTTTTTTTTTTTTTAATTGGAGTAGATAGACTAAACTATCGCCCGGTTCACACTCCACCCACATCTATTGAACAGGTGAAGAGGCTCATCCCTTGTTTCCTGTTTAGGATGCGGTTTCCGGTTTTCTCTTTTCCAATCTTTTCACTCTTTTCCTTTATTATTCTTTTTTTTTTCAATTGGAGTAGATAGACTAAACTATCACCCGGTTCACACTCCACCCACATCTATTGAACAGGTGAAGAGGCTCATCCCTTGTTTCCTGTTTAGGATGTGGTTTCCGGCTTTCTCTTTTCCATTCTTTTTACCCTGACGTAGCCCCCAGCGCATCAGTGGCGTTACCGCCTTGCTCGGGGTGATATGATTAAAAATAAAATAAAAAAAAATAAAAATAATTTCGTAGCATGGAATAATATGGCCTGGATATTTATTTCAGTTAACACCGCAACAATCTCCGAGCTATTTTTAAGTGCATTATTTTTTCAAATGGAATCGAAATATTAATTTCAAATATATTATGTGGCTTTTTGATGCCCAAACTATCTAAACATTTCCAAGTGTCTAACTTACTGTAAAGAGAAAAATTTAAGAAAGTGCACCAATAAATTTGCACATCAAACTTGGGAGAGGAATCACCTCTTTTATCATGTCATCTAGGTCAAACAATATTGTGGGATATCACTATTCAAACTTATGCATTTCATCCGCTGAACACGCCATGATTGCGTAAACGATCATCATGTGTTCACGTATTAAATCCTATTTCTTGCGCAGTCAAGCGCGTCCGTAAAGCAGCGCATTTCTACGTGTTGTTCCAGTGAGGCCCTAGCTATCAAGGTAGCTGTGGGACACGCGTATAATTCTTACTCATACACACCTGCCCGACTGCAGGTAGCAATCGGTGGTGCAAACTTATTTCTTACACGTACATGTATGTAAACACACATTTCCCGATACAAACTTCAATGGGAACTCAACAACTAACTCATTAACAGTATGTACATTATTCTTCTTCTTCTTTTCAGAACAAACTTTATTCCAATCATTTTTCCCAAGAACCTTTGACTTTCTCTACAGTCTATGGGAGAAAACTCTTTCTCCTTCGATTCATTTTCACAGAAATTTACATGCTTCTCTCGATCTATTTTATTATTTAAGCTTTTTCTGGTTATATTGTCGTCATTGTTATTGTTTTCTTATGCCATGAGTCTTGTCTAATCATCCTTGCATCGTGTTGAATCCTAAATATAAATATTGTAACGGTAGTTAATCCGCTACAATATGTAGATTTGAATTTCTAGAAAGGTGTATTTATGGCAAAGCGTAGAGTAAGGCTGAACGGCTTCTACAGTTAGGAAAATGAGTGCTTACTAAAGGATTATTGGTTTCTATCTAATTTTGCCTGAACTTAGGGAAAAAAGATGCAATATCCGGCCCAAACGTTGTGATATTAAAATAAACAAAACAAGATCTAGATTTAAAATTCAAATGCTAAGCACTGACTCATTGATTTTGTTAAAAAAACAATACTCGAATTTACAAACATTACTTAGCGCACAAGAAAAAGCGAATTCAAAACAAGACTCTTAAAATTTGACACCTTGGTGTGAAATGTTTTTCGGATAATGGAAAACTAGGAAACATCTACAAACAAAATTCCAAAAATCATCAATTATCAGAAACAAATTCTTTTTACGGACCCTTTTCGCGAGCCAACGCAAAGGTTGTTCGTCGTGCAATGGAAAGGCCAGGACCACATCCAGGAATGAATTCCAAAGTGAGCTTTTCGTTTCTTAACAAGCGTCAAGCGATCATTATTATTACCTCTCTCTTTCTCTCTCACCTCCTTCGTCTTCATCGTTTACCCGTCTATCTTTTCTTATACTTTATATCCGAACGGAACCCTTTAAGACTGAGCGATAACTTCAAAGATATTCCTACCTAACGATAACGCTCATACATACATACACACAATTTACTACTACGAACACTTAGCCTTAAATTCTTACTGTTTCTCATGTACGTTTTACTTCTACCAATTCATGTTATTCTTTTCTATTAACAAATTAGAAACATACAAAAGGGATTGTCGGCTATGTTGTGAACTGGCCTTGTGCCAGACATGAGTGAGCATCCCTATAGCTACAGTGAGGACTTTCTACCACAACAGATATAAAAAAAGAAGGAAAAAATAATACGAATATAAATCGAGTAAATAATTCTGTCTATCTATCAGACATTAGTGACCACTCTCTGATGAATTTAATTTCAATGTTGATTTAGGGATAATTTGTTTCTACCTAATTCTTGCTTGAATATCTGGGATAAAAGGTTGTGTCCAAACGTTTTGATAGATACATCAAAAACGAGTACAATTGTCCGAATATAAATAGCATAAATAATGTTGTTCATTTGAGTCATTAATGGTTACAGTCTCAAAAATAGGACGGTAGGCAGTTAATTTAAGTGTATTGGCTAAATGTTCTTTGGTTTCTACATAATTGTTGCTTGGATATCTGAGATGAGAAGTCGTGGCTAAACATTGGGACAAAAGCAGCAAAGATGAGGACCATCATCCGAATATAAAATATGTAAATAATATTGTTCACTTATGAGCCTTTATTGGCCGCTATCTCAAAAGTGGGACGGTATGATTTAAATTAAGAGTGTTGGATGAACGATAATTTTTCTCCCTAATGTTTGCTTGTATAGATGGGATGAGAAATTATGCCCAAAAGTTGTAATAAAAACAGCAAAATTATGAATAATAGCAAGAATATAAACAGTTTAAACAATGGTCTGTACCTATGAGATATTAACGACCAATGTCTCAAAAATAGGACGGTATTTTAAAAAAATAGTATTACATGAAAAGTTTCTTACTCTCATGAATAATGTTGTAAATATGATAAATTTTATCAAATGTAAAACTCTTAGGTCGTATTTATTTTCAAAAATGTGTATGTTATTATGTGTTCTAAAAAATGAAATCTTTGTCAACGGTGGATTTCGTTGGCTGTCGTATCTATGAACTGAGAGATGAAATGAACAAAATGGTTGCTCGTGACGATAACACACAATTTTTTGAAATGTTAGAAGATGATCTTTGCCATTTAAAATAGGCTTATCTGTCTAATATATTTGATATTCTAAATGACTTATATTTTAACGTGCAGAGAAAAAAAGAAAATACTTTAGCATTCATTGATATGATTCATACTTTCAAAGAAAAATACCGTTTTGGTTGAATGATGTTAGAAATGGTGTTGTCAATTGTTTTGATATCAAAGTATTTCTAATCCTCTGGAATTAATGCACTACATTCTTTACTATTTTCCAAATTTAAGCATTAAACAATATTACTTGGTCATTTACGCCTTTATAAGATCACGGGAATATGAATTTTCTAATAAAGGAACAGAAGAATTTCATTAACTGATGCTTGTTTAAATAACTAGAAATGGAATTAGATCATGTGCAAAGACGTTCCAAGGCATTACACAACAAAAACAAAAAGAGTTTCGTTCATACTAATGGATTTCTTAACAATTCCTAGTGGGAATCTAACATGCCTGCTTTGAAAAAAATTAAGATAAAAGAGAAACTATGAAAATGGGTGAGGAAACGATGGAGGTCACGTTAACCAGTCAGTTATGTTATATACTCTTGTCTGCTTTGATACGTGACTGACTAGACAGAAGATTCCCGGGAGTAGGCTGCCTTTTCATTGTAAAGAAGACTGGTTGTGAACCAAGGCTGTATGATCCAGTTTGCCCCATAGATAGGAAGGAAAAGATGGGTTAATATCTTTTGATTTTTACTCGCAAGTGAATGTAACGAATCCAGCTGGAATTTGAACACAGTTCTCCTATTTTCCATTCCGAGCCTTTATTACACTGCATCCTGCTTACACGATCCAATATTATCCGAATTTGAACACGCGTTCAAACATTTTTATTGATATGCATTAAATGTTAATTGATATAAATTATACTTGAAATTTTCATAGATTGTTCGTGTATTTTATTGAAACATAAACGTTGTTTCTTTTGAAGGCATTGTCAAATCTTGAGATTCAATTCGGTGCATGTAATGTAGTATCACCGTGTAATGTCTCTTTTTGAAGGCCAATGAAATACGCCATTTGATATTCGAAATGAGTATCACACTAAACAGCATTAGTAGAAAAGATGAAGCAATTACAATAGCTTTGAAAACTAGAAGATCATGATCGGATTACTTGTTCTAAAATAAAAAGAAAACAATACAGAAAATCCTTTAAATATTAATTTTATTTCTTTCAGTTCTATTTATTGAAAAGAGAAAAGCTACCTTACATGTTTATGTGAGATTAATATGCGTATTATGGTTAAAATGTACACAAATATTAACGAGTCAGACACTAGAAATCGTATGATAATAAATATTATATAACAGAAACATAAACTCATTCTTTAACATTTAACATGGTGAGATAGATGAAATTTTTATCAACCGATAATCTAAAAGACAGTATTCTTATAATAAGAGAATATGATGATATATATTACGGTATTTTTATATTAAGGGAGTATATGAATATATGTTGCAATATTATTTTATTAATAGCATATATGTTGCGATATTACTTTCTTAATATATGAATATTTATTGCAGCATTATTCTGGGAAACAAATATAAAAATCTATAATGTGTCATTATTCAATTAAAAGAATATAAAAATATGTCATGCGGCATTATTTTATTAATAGAATAAAAGAATATATAATGCAGTATTATTCTATTAAGAGAATATAGGAATATATATATTATTCGTTATTATTCAATTAAGAGAATATAAACATATATAATGAGGTTTTATTATATTAATAAAAAATAAGAATATAAAATGCGGTATTATTCTATTAAGGGGATATAAGAATGTATATTCTTATATAAGATATATTATGCGTTATTATTCTATGAAGACAAAATAAAATATATATTTCAGTATTCTTGGCAAAGCCAAGTTAACTAAAAGACAACTGTAAGAGAATATAAGAATATATAATACGGTATTTTTCTATGAAGAGAATATACATACATACATACATATATATATATATATATATATATATATATATATATATATATATATTGCTGCATTATTTTCTATTAAGAAAATATAAAGATTGTGGTGTTTTCTATTAAGAGAATATATGACTGTTCCTAGATAATAGTACGTTTGGGTAAATTGTAAATTTAACTAACAACTTCTTTGTGTAAAACAACACTGAATATTAGTGTGCGTAAGATGTACAGTAAATATTTTTGGGCTACTGGGACATTTGTCCCGCAAACATTATTTACGGAAAAAAAATAGGGACACAAAAATGCACGGTATTATCAAAATGAATCACACTGTGTACACAACTGAAATGAAAGGAAAACACATTGAAACTAGCTAAGAGAAAGTGTGTGTGTGTGTGTGTGTGTGTGCGCGCGCGTGTGTGTGTGTGTGTGTGTGTGTGTGTGTGTGTGTGTGTGTGAAACCAGCGTCTGTGTGTGTACTTGTGAGAGAGAGTCAACAACGGATATAAGAAGAGAAAGCGCACCATCGGCACTGTTCTTTATCTATATTCGAATGTATCTAGAAGCAAGAGTTAAAAAGAGAAATGGTGAGAGTATGATTACCTTTTTATAATCTTCAAGAGCGCATTCTTGGCAAAGCCAAGTTGAGTAAAAGACAGCTAAGAGAATATATGAATACAAGTGGTTTCTTACTTCCAATATAAGCATCATATGATTGTCAAAGCGTTTTTATTTGGTTTTAGAAAGCTTACAATACGATAGTCTGTATCTTAACAAAAATGGCATCTTTGCCTGATATTTATGGAAACGAACTTATTAATATACGATATATAGAATATATATTTTGCAGTTATTCACGAAGAATTACCCAGAATTAAACAGTTTACATTCAAATGGCTGTCACCAAATTCTCTAAGGCTTTGAGACATGAAGATGAACTTAAGTTATATGAAGAGTCGACAACAAGACCAGAAAAATCGCACCAAAACAGACATTAACTCTCTCTCTCTCTCTCTCTCTCACGTACACAAACACATACACACACACACACACACACACATATATATATATATATATATATATATATATATATTATAAAATGATTAAGATAAGATGAAAAAAATATTTATAAACTTTTAAATTTTTTTAAGAAATTCCTCAATACTGTTCGTGACATGAAAATATATTTGTCATTATCACACACACACACACACACACACACACACACACACACACACACACACACACAATATATATATATATATATATATATATATATATATATATATATATAATCATTATATATATTTTTGATATATGGCGAACAGTATTGGGGAAATTAAGAAAAAATAGAAAAAAATTAAAAATTATCTTTTTTCATTTTATCTTTATATGCCTGTATATATATATATATATATATATATATATATATATATATATGATCAGACATATATACCCCTCAAAAAGTATTCAAAAGGCAAGACCAATTATTTGTTTTTGTGGTTCACTGAAAATATTTGGTTTTAAATTCAAATGATGAATATGAGAGAAGAGGTCAGATGTTCAGCCTTTATGTGTTGGTATCTTAAAATATATATGTTGAAAAGCTAATTACATGTCATATTTTGCATGTGAACACTGCATTTTTTAGGCAAGGAAAACCATAGACACAATTAGCTTTAATGTAAATAATATTTAATATTAGGTCCATAACACTTGCTGGTAATCAATGCATCAGGCCACCGCTCCATTAACATCACCAAATTGTTGAATCTCTCATTAGTGATGCTCTTTCAGATTTGAATGCAAACTCTTTTAGTTATTGTTTGTTTCCTGGTGTTTTTGCTGTCAATCCCCTCTTCAGGAGATGAAATCCAAGTTCTGTTAGGTGATTAATTTGCCCAGTATAAGATTGCCCACTATTTAATCCTGAATGAAGTGTTTTGTTGTATTGGCATTAGGTTTTGGATCATTGTCCTGCTATATGATGAAATTCTTCCTGATTTCTTTGGATATATATCTCTTGAAACTTGAAAAGAAAATACTTCTGTAGATTTCTGAATTCATTCTCTTTTTAGCAACATGATTTTAATCATCAATAAGTACGCATGAGACTTTTCAAGAAGCAGCTATGCAAGAAAAAGCCAAGACACTGCAATCTCCAGGCTTCACAAATGAAGGAGTATGCTTTGAATCATAAACAGATCCTTTCTTTTTCTACACCTTGGCTTTTCTATCACTTTGGGAGAGATTAATTTTGATTTCTTCAGTCTATATATACCAGAATTTTTTATAACTCTTTATACTTTCATAAGAATTCCAGTCTGGCTTTGCGATTTTCACTGATGATAAATGGATTGCTTCGTGTGTTATCACTTCTATATTTCTCCTTTCGAAGTCATCGACTGGTGGATTTTGAAAAAATCACCTCTGCACGGTGGAGGTTGTTTGTGATGTCAGTGATTGTTTGTTTTAATGGTTTTTCCTCACAGATATCGGAATGACTCTGTCATCAACTGCTTTTTGATGGCTATTTAGCCGGCTTTTTTATGTCTGTTTCCCAGTAGCTTCTGTTTCAAGAAATTGCAAATTGTTGTGTTGGCTATGGACAATGTTTAAGCAATGGCTCTGATTGATTTTCTTTCTTTTCTCAGATTCAATATGACTTGCAATTTTTCCATAGACAGCTCTCTTGCCTTCATGTTGGTTCATTCGTTTTGACAAGAAATCTAGTTTTTACAGATAAAATCCTAGGCTAAAACCAAGAGTAGTCATTTACAGCTATTTAATGTTTAAAAAAACAATCTAAAAGGCAACACCCCCACAACAAGTTTATATATGTGATTTGCGTATTGCAGTAGTTTTGCTAAATTGGAAAAATGGATTTGTTCAAATAAAAAGGTGATATGTTCTAAGATACGTAACGCATCCAAATGTAAGTACCAGAAAATAAAAACTGAAATTCTAAACTTCAGTCTCATATTCAACTTTTGAAATTAAAACCAAAAATCTTCAACAAAACAATGGAATTGATCTTGCTGTTACAATAATCTTGAAAAACATTGTATATATTTCGGTAGAGATTAATTTTGGTCTTATCAGTCCATAAAACTTGATGCCAGAATTTGTCAAAATCTCCATACTTTCTTAACAATTCCAATTTGGCTTTCCGATTCTTACTGTAGATGTGTGGTGTACATCTTGTGATATAGACTCTGTATTTCTCCTCTGGAAGTTTTCTTCGTAAATTGATTCCTGATATTTTCTCTCCTCTACTGAGGAAGTTGTTTTTCATGTCACTGACTTCTGGTTTACGGTTCTTTCTCACAACTTACACAATTGTTCTGTGATCAACTAATGTCGTTTTGCTTGACTGACCAGTTCTATATATTGTTGCTCACTAAAACAGTTTCTTTTCGTCACAACATCCTCAATTGTTGTGTGACTATACACAAAATTTGTCTAGGGGCTCTGCGGAGTCTCGTAATAATACATTCATGATCTCGTTATACAAAAATGTCACGAGTAAAAACTCTTGCCACTTTAATTTTACTAGTCACTGTCTTCTGATATAAATGTGTCATTCTAGTAAATTTTGTAACATGAACGCATAAATATTCGCCATCTCACTGGCTTTTGTTTAAAGAACGCAATAACGTGAAACAAACTAATAACGGTTTTGTAAACAGTCTTATAGATTACTTTGTTAGATTTTTTCTTAGGTAATCAAAAACAACACTTAACATACAGAAAAAATGCAAATAGCATTTTATAAAAAAATGAAATGCACAGTAATTATATGCAAGATGAACTTTTACTTAAGAACATTACGAATAATACACAGATCCAGATAAGCAAACACAAGGAAATTATTATGAAAAATTTAGAACTGTTTAAACCTAATGAGTTTAAAATTCTCAAAAATAATAATTCACTTGCAAGATTTAAATTACGTGAAAAGTACATAATAAAACTTAAAATTTTATCTATCCTTTTTAATAAAACTTGCATAGAAGATGGATTGCTGCATAAATACACACTTTTAAAAATTACATGACCCTGCGGCCAACAAGAAAAGTAGAACTATAGCATTTATCTGTCGTAAAGCTTTGTTTTCCGACAGATAACAATAGCTAAGCACGAAATTCAGCATTGAAATAATGAAATCCACAAAACATAATGCGATACAAATATACATTTTGACATATTTACTGATCATATCTCTATTATGCATTATTTAAAAACACATGGAGATCTACGAAAATCGACAGACACGGCCACAAACATATGCATAACACTACATACATGCATAAAACAATTTATAACTTTAATTAAAAGAAAAAACAATAATCATTGATAATGGCTAAAAGAAAAAGCTTGGATAAAAAAACATTTCAACAAATTTTACAAAATGTATGTTCTGAAAGAAAAAATAATTAGATTCCATAAATACTAAACACATCCACTTGCTTCCAGCCGGAATCGAAACTCAACCAATTTGGTGTCAGTCAGAGCCCCTAATCCCTAAGCCATATGCGCATAAAATGCGAAAGTGATTTTAGCGTGTTTTATATAAGCGGTGTATGCACACGCTAGTCACCGAGAGAACTCAATTTATTTTGAAGAGTAACGCAGAAGTGGTAACTGTTTTTAAAATTTTCCTCTCTAAAGAGCCCAATCATAATGAGAGCATAATATAGTCCTCATCCACATACAAGCCTGTTTCACTGTATTACAGCTCACCAGTGTGGATAAACATATACAAATATATATGCACACACACACACACACACACACACACACACACACACACACACATATATATATATATATATATATATATATCCGAGTGAATACAGAACCAACAAAAAAATTTTACAACGTGCAAAACATTAATTTAAAATAGTGCTCAATATATAATATATAGAGCTGTGAATTTTTATTATAAATTATATTTTAGAACATGTACAGAATTGTTTTATATATCCACTACAAATCGTACATTTGTTTCGACATTGAAACTTCAATGTCTCATCTGGCGGTGTGGATAGGAATGGAAAGCCTCTTGTCTTATATTTGATCAGTTGCGTGTGGGATGTTGGTGGGGGTTAGTGATAAGGGAACAAGTCTCGTTGATTGACCCATAGGATTTTGAAGAAAGTGGTGTGGGTAGTTAAAATGGTTGATTAATGAGAGTCTTTGATTTCTAGACAGATTTAACATTAGCAGTTAGAATGTAAATTTTTATTATCTTGTGACTAGACTATACCCTTTGAATTTCTTAGAAGAGCCGGTAAGGCGTGGGATGTTTATTTTGTACAGAATGTTTTTGTATTTAAGCCGGGTCTTTATAAGTAATGTAAATTTGTATATCTAATCTTAATTTTGGATTTAGGAAATAGATATTTGTGTCTGTCTGTATGTCGTTTATACAAATTCACAATTTTTATCCGCTTCTCACCAAACTTCCCACAAATATGTTTTAAGCTTCCGGTCAGGTCATGGGCTACTTATTTTTTCTGAATTCTCCCCGATATCTATAAATATCGAAGACAAGATGTGTGTGTGTGTGTGTTTGTGTGTGTCTGTTTGTATTTATTTTATACAAATTCACAATTTTTATCCGATTCTCACCAAACTTCACACAAATATTTTTTAGGCTTCCGTTCAGGATATGGGTACTTATTTATTCCAATTCCACCCCGCCGATATCTCTATATATAAGGCAAGTTGTTTGTGTATCTGTCTGTCTGTATGTCCTTTATACAAATCCACGTTGCATCTGACAGAGCATCACACACTTCACAGAAACGGAATGTTATGCTTGAAAAAAATATCCGATGTCGGGCAGCTAACCAAGGGATAACCAGTCTCAATAGACCATTTTGGTTACGACGTGCTTTCCACTATGCGCCTTCCGTCAACTACGCTTCACGTGCTGACAGGCAAATTGGCAGTATGAGCTACGCTTGCAGACGCTGTCAGTGTCGGTATTGCACCTTACAGAACCATGGTTTACGTTCACTGATCATATGTGGGGAGATAAGAGTTGTGTTTTCGCCCTATCACCGCAAGGTAAAGCGAAAAATGTAATTTACACTGAAGTTCTGTAAGGTTGCCAAACATTAGAGCTTTTGTCCGGTAACCGGCGGCTCCCGTCTTAGCCTCTGCGTGTGTGGACATCTCACGGTAAGCTTAGGTATCCGCATTAGAAAAAATCACTACACAGAGAGCAATGCTTCTATCCAAAGTCCACAAAAGCAAAGGTTTGGCACTATGGCCTCTAAATAGTAGTTCCCCCACTTAACTTGACCTAAAATTAAATTTATGATATGTGCCGCGTGAAATTTTAAGTACTTTTTCAAAACTTTAAGATATCAAGACACATTTAAGCCCTCCGTCTGAATGTGGCCGAATTCTTAATTGTCTTAAGGCAGTTAAAATTACTAACAGGACTAATTTTCCTTTCCTATGGATCAGGCGAATTGTCTGAGAGATACCAATACCGTATATTGCGGAGGTTAGATCAAAACTGCCGTGTCTTAGCAACGAGATGCAATTGGAGAAAGACAGGGATTTGTTAAACCTGTCGCATCAATCGAGCGCATCCACGCAATTCAGACCAGCAAGCATGGCGCAGTGAGAGAAAATGTGAAGTGAGACTAACTTTCAGTGAAAGCTGTATGGACAAACAATCGTTGGCCCAAAATCATCAGCCTCTAAATGGTTGAATGAAGGTGGTCATTCCACAATAGGAGCCGCCAGTAAAGCATAAAATTGATAAGGGTTTTTTGCGAGTAACCCCTACTGCCAGCTGCAGCCTGGCACAGTGTAAGTAATCCACGAGTGCACTTTCCCTCACTTGCCTGTTTCTGACTGATTGTGGTAGTGGCACCGCCGTTTTTCTTTTTTCATTGCATGCTGGTTGTGTTGTTGGAGAAGTGCTACGGGTTCGAAATCAAACTTTCAACAACCTTTCAACAACGTCCAAAGACTCCGAGCCTCAGAAATATGGATTACATTTAAAGCGTTCACTACACATGAGCAACGCCGGGTTATACTGCTATATATGTATAATTTTAAATTTTTATCTTCATGTAGTTTTTGTCTATTCATATTACATTATATGCTTTATAAATTAAACATAGTACCCAAATATTTTAAGATTTATGTTCCACTCGAGTGAACTGAATTCAAATCTCTTAAACAGTCAGCTTGTAATAAGCACCTAATGAGCGTGTAGTGCATGAAACTCCGTGTAATTCCACCGACGTAGGATAATATGTATATTTATCAATATATATTTATTCGCGCTGCATATAGTACAATAGACAGTGTTTTATTAACACCTGAATAATATTTTTATATATGTGTGTATACGCATTTGTATATTTATTAATTCACGTATATATATATATATATATATATATATATATATATATATGCTTGTGTATATGTATGGTTATGCGTGTTAATTATTTGTCACTGGTTTACACACGTGTGACTCACAATCTAGAATCGGCACTTAAACTGCACCTATAATATAGCAATCGTTATGAAGTATTGAGTATAATCAGCCACACGTTGCAGAGTGTAAACATTCCTAATCATATTTGAAGCCAGCTACTTTTTTCTAGGAAAAATCGTTTTTTTTTCTTTTTTAGCCAGCAAATTTTACAAGTTTTATTTTGTGAAAATCTTTAAGAAAAAAACGAGAAAATCTTCCTGGCCCTACACAGAGAACCGACTTTTTTAGCAGCGGATTTAGCTATGGATTCTATATATTCATTCCACTTGAGGTCTGTTGTGAGAGTTAAGCTGAGAAGGTTTAGTGTTATGCTTTCAGGAAGACTAGCCTGATTAATGCTAATGGAGGGTAGGAGCGATTGTCTGTAATGGTTAATAAATAGCAGCTTCGTTTTGGAAGCATTACATTTCACGAGTCATTTCTTACCCCAGTTCGCCACGGATTGAAGGTCCTTTCAAGTTTGGCAGCGACGTTCGCTTTGTCAGCATCAGCAGATTTTTGATCGCTGCGTGAGTAAACTGTAGTGTCTTCAGCATATATGCCTACTTTGGATCTTATTACATCTAGGGAATCGTCAATGTAGATAAGGAAAAGCATAGGACCTAGAATAGAGCCATGAGGGATATCCGCGTTCGTATGATAGTATTGGGAGGCATATTCGTTCAATACAATCTTCATTGTGCGATTTGAAATGAATGACTAGATAAGGTCAAACAATTGTCCCTGATCATATTTGCAAAATTATAACATAAATTATTTTGCATAAGAATTGTTTGTGGCTTTATGAAATACATGAGAGTCTCACATATTTAAACATTGAGCAGACTTTTATAGGCAATAGAATAGTTTATCATCTTCTCCATAATTTTGTACAGGAGTGAAAATGTCATTTAAAATTTTCTAGGAGACTTGTGAATATATTACAGATAGAATCTCTCTTTAGAGTTTTCACTTGTAAATTGTCTACGGTTGATTCCTAAAATATTCTCGATTGAAAAAGCAGTAAAATTGAAGGAGTGTTTTCAGTAAAAACAAAAGGCCGAATGAGTGACGGAGAAACATGCGGATACATAATTTTTTCTTTTATAATCGTGTCACTCCAAGCAAGGCATTTTACTGCCACTGTTGAGCAGGTGGTTACATAGGAGGTAAGTTATGAGAAAGAGTGACAGGTTACAGAGAGTGTCAGGAAGAAGGTAGGAGAAGGATGAGAATACTGATGAGAGTACCGCGGATGAAGAAAAGAACATGAGAGAGAGAAAGAGAGAGAGAGAAGATGCAAGTTAGTGAGATAAGAGATGACTATTGACTTTACATTTGAATTCTTAAAGATTGTATCTGCGGGAAAGCAATTAAACGGAAGTGAATTCCACAGGTGTGAAATGTGAGAGAAAAAGCTGCTGTAGTAAAATTTGCGTTTACAATTTATTGATTTCACAGTAAGAGTGGGACCTAGTTGCTAATCTTGTTGCTCGTGGAAATTTATGTATACGGGGTACAGTGGGCTAAGTTCATCTGAGCAGAAGCTATAAAACTATTTTTAGAAGAGGCACAGGGAAACCATATTGCACCGGTAAGAAAGTGACTTTATCCGAGCAGCCAAGTCGGGATCGATCAAATTACAGATTCTCCGTTGGATTTTGTCATAGACAAATAGATAGCAGCTTCGTTTTGGAAGCATTGGATTTCGAGCCATTTCTTACCCCAGTCCACGACGGATTGAAGGTCCTTTTCGAGGTCGGCAGCGAGGTTTCCTTTGTCAGGCTCGGCAGATTTTTGATCAAGGCGAGAGCAGCGGAAGTTAGGAAAAAAAACAAACAAAAGATTCAACTGTCTATCCATGTAAATATTTCGAAACCATGAAATTCTTCGAGTCAGGGAACATTGACCAAAACTGGTCATTATTTTTTTCTTGATATTCTCGAAAACCTTAATTTTGAGGGATAAAATCACAATAATAAACAAAAAAGATTGTACAATTTGAACAACATAAGATTCGAAGATGATACATTGTTGAAAACCGACACGGAAAGGAAACTACAAAACTCTTAAAAAGGTAGAAGAAGAAAGTCGAAAGAAAGAATACAAATAAACTACAAGAAATGTATGGTCATCAGGAAACGGAGAATACCAAAATGCCATTTTCATGCTGCGGATACTAAAATCAAGCATGTACAAATATTTAAGTACTTGGGAAATGTTCTAACGGAAGATGGAAAGTGTGACATTGAGATCCGAAGTTGAATTGGCATGGCGAAGGACGCATTCCAGAAACTGATCAGAATATTAAGAGAGAGAAAATTTCACTAGAAACAAAGAAGAGAGTACTTGGTTGCTATATGATATCTGTCTTTCAGTATAGCAGTGAATGCTGGACAATATCATCAAAGATGAAGAAAAAATTTCAAGTAATTGAAATGTGGTTCTACAGAAGGATGCAGTGGATATCATGGATCGAGCATGTGAGCAATAATGAGGTTCTGGAAAGGATGGACACGAAAAGGAAATTAATTTTGAGCATCAGGAAGAGATAGCTAAAGATCTTGGGACATGTGATTAAGAAAGAGGGCTTGTAGAAACTGATACTCTCAGGTCATATAGAGGGAAATAGAGACAAGGTAAAGAAGCGGATAACCTATTTGAAGGGCCTGTGCAGGTGGATGGCAGAGCGGGGCTTGTGCGGTGTAACAGGAGAAAGCGTGCTAAGAGCCACCAAGGATAGGGAGACGTGGAGGGCCATGGCACATAGAAAAATAATAGGTCTTGCTAACCAATGCAAAACAAAGAGATGATTTCGCTATCTTTTTGATGAATGTGTGTCTGGTATAATACCTTGCTGTTTTGAACAATAAATCAGCAAGCCATGTTCGAATTCCAGTAGTGAGATTTATATTCTTGGGAAAAGTATGAATAAATACATTGTCCATAAATAGTAAGCCATATTGGTATTTTCTGACATCGAATTTTTTATCAGGAGACTGCATGGGTGTCCAAGGTAAAGAAAACAAAGACAGAAAACAAAAGTTTCCTCAGTGACCAAATGTTGGGCGCGAGGACAATGACTTCGATAAACAATTCGATTAGAGAATAATCACCAAAATCCTTACACGCCACAGTATTTATTTATTAATTCATTTCCTACTGCTTATCTAACTTTTGTAGTTTATTTAAAGTTAGAAAGCAATTTTCAGGAACTAAGATTTTTTTATCTTTTAAATAATAAAAATTTAGTGATGCATGTCCTACTAATTAACCCACAGCCGAGGAGAAATGCGATGGTTTCCTACTTCTCCCAAATATACCTTCGCGTAAGTGAATATAACGTGAATTGGAACTAGTCTCTCAGTAAAGTGAATTGGAACTCGTCTCTCTGATTAAGAATTTCGAGCTCTGTCGCACCACTCGCGCATCCAAACTTACAGACCCTGACGTTGCTTAACTTCGCTGATCGTACGGGCAATTGCGTTTCAACGTTCAGCGGTCGTAAACCCACGTATAGTAGAACGTGATAAATCGTAATATAAAAATAAGAAACAACATTAGATAAAATATAGAAAAACACTGAGACAAAAATAAACATATGAAGCAAAGATTTAAATGAGCAGAAAGAAAAGAAGAATAAAAGAAATTAAGTTTAACGCATATTATGAAAAAATCATAGAATATTCTGAGTAAAGATAAAGAGAAATGTTTGAGAAAGTTCTAAATATATTCAATGTGTATTCAAAATGTCACCACTGCATATAAATTCACACGTGATTTGCGTATGATTAGATAAGTAAAAAAAAATTATATACATAATTAAAAATTCAGCGACATAAAAAATATATGAAGATTGTAATAAAATTTAAAAATGGACATCAAATGCATGGGAGAAGGAGATGCAAGTGCCAATGAGACAGAAAACGTCGGATGAAAGACATGATTGAAAACTGAGAACGAAGAAGTAAACGTAAAAAAAAACAAAAAAAAATAAAACGAAAACTATCCTGAAACTACAAAACACACATACTTTATACTCAGAAGTAAAAATATATAGAAAATAAATCCATATCTATTTTTAGGTACGTAAAAGAACCTGCAAAATATGTCTATGCAAAAATCCATATTTAATTTCATGAACGTAATCATATTAATGAATATTTATGAATACAGACGCATTTCTAACAGAATACACAAGACACGGTGAATGACTGGAATCAAAGATAATGATTTAGAAACATACACTTGCTGGACTTAAATGATCATGGCTCTCTACAGATTTCATTTTATTTTAGTCAGTCATTTAAGTGCCATACATGATACATGCTTGGGCGATCATGTCTCGAAAGAGGCATGACTCACTAGGCAGAAGATTTTTACCAGAGTAGTTTGCCATTACTTTATGAGGTAGACTGGTTGCCAACGAAGGCTATAGAACCCATTCTCCTCTGCTATTTAACCCGTAGCTGGAGGTGTATTCTTGCGTAAGTTAATGCAACGAATTCAACTGGAATTCGAACTCGGTTCATCGATTTCTCGTCCGGAGCGGATATTCATTGCACCAAGCACATATCGAATTTTCTTTAATTAAATTGTTCAGTTTTATTGGATAAAAATGTAGTGCGATTTCGTGGTACTTTATGTATATATCGAGATTCATAGAATTTTTTCTCTTAGACTTACCATCCAAGTCTAGCGCTCCGTCTGCATTGTATTTTACACAATGCTTGGAAAAAACAACAACAACAACACCTAAATAAAAAGAAAGCAAAAAAAAAAAAAAGTGAGGCGCTTTGTAATATTTAACTGGAAGACATTTATCCAAATCAAATTATATTATTGAAGCAATTGACGAATTAAAAGTGAGGGCCATTTTAATCTTCTGCTTCTATGAGTCGTGCGCCTTCTACACTTCCCTACCCCTATTGGCTTTTAACACGCTTTCTCCTATTATCCCTCCCAAACCACGCTCTGCCATCCACTTACTCAAGCTCATCAAATATGTTAAGCGTTGTTTTCCACTGTATGTCCTGCCCTATATCTGATCATCAAGTATCAGATTCTTCAAGTCCTTCTTCTTCATTACATGCCCCAGAAATTTCAGCTGCATTTTCTTGATGTTAATTATTTGTTTTCCTTTCGTTTCAATCCTCTCTAAAACATCACCGCTGCTCGCGTGTTGGGTCCATCGTATCATCAACATCTTTCTGTAGAACCACATAAATACAGAACTCTGTATCTATAATTTATTTTGTCCAATTATTTTCATTCAGGCATATTTGATTGAAATTATTTCTTCAAGTAAGTATTAATTCATTTTTTTATATATTACTAAGGGTTTTTTTTATTTTTTACAAAACGTTAAAAATTCTAAGTGTATTTTACTTCACTTACTCTCTGCTAACTCTGACCTGATAGATTCATACTTTTTCCAAGTTCTTATATGCACAAATATAGGCAGCAGGTAAGGACAGTCGTTTCTTTTAATATTCAAACTAATATTTTATCTTTTAAGAAGACGACGAGCACTTCAATTACATCAAAAAGTGTTTACTGATTTTAAACGCCTCGTCTGTGGTAAAATGTTAAGCATACATTTATTATTGCCAATGTTGATACCTAACCAACCAAAATAATTAAATCATTTGATAATTTTTCTCTTAAATATCCACACCAAGATCCCAGAATATTTTAAGCAAAGTGGCATAATCGAGGAATTATGTGTATTTATCAGTATATGTTCACCTGGGATTTTTTGTGAAGAGGAGTAGAGATGTATCTCTTGTTTATTGTTTAGGATTGAATTTCCGGTACCTTCTAAAGTCTTTTCCTTCTCTTTCACTTCTGATCGCCTCTTGAGTCTTGGTGAAATTATCACCTCGATTTGTGTGGTGCCTCTTACTATGTAAACATTTGCTTCGAATGGATTTGTACAGGTGGGGCATCATTGTAGAGCGTGTGTTTCTATCTGTATTTGTGCGATTTAAGCTTAAACCATAAAGAGCAGTCAGCTACCGCAAACCTCCACCAAGGCAATACCGACATCAACTCAACGTCTAGAAAGATATGATTATTAAAACGTAAAAGCATGGCTGCAATTAACGTGACCGTTCTCAAGAATAAAAATACAACGACCTCTCTCAAAATTAAATATACATTTAAAGAAAAAAAAGACAGGTAATTCAGTATTTAAAATGATAAAGGAGAGGTAATTTAGTATGTGGCATTTGAAATCTAAGCAATAAATTTTATTAACAGACCATAAAATATAACTCAGAAACTTTATCCCGTACCTAAATTGACTCCAAAATCGAACCACTTCGTACCAGGCATCAGGCCAGTTTCATCCAAATCCATCCAGCGGGCCTTGAGATGTATATTGAAAATGGACCGATAAAGGGACAAACAAACAGTCAAACCCGAGCCAATACGATACCTCCGCTTTAGGTGGAGGTAAGAATAATTCCAGGTTTGACATGTCGTAAAATTGTAAATCTAACCTCCGTCATTTTTATGACATGTCAAAGCTTGTTGATTATTTAATATGAGATTTTTGTATTGGCACCCAGTGAAGATCCAATTCACTATTCAATATTAATGATCAGTCATACTATCTTTTTTAATCAGTATGCAAAGGCAAGGCGCCTATTTATGTGTTCCTATGTTTGCGTATATGATCTGTTTTTGGACATATTTCGAACTTTTGTTCTCATCTTGGTTAATAGAGGTGCAATAATAGACACTGCATTTATTATAACACTTATATAAACTATGATGAGAACAAAAGTTCGAAATAATTCCAAGATTTTTTTTGAAATTACTCATCTCAGAAATAAATACACATTATGATCTGTTCTTATAATTAACTCTTCATTTATTAAAAAAAATTATATTTTATGGGATTATTAAAAGTATATGGAATAATCAACCCAATGCAAAATATTAAACTTATAGAAGGAGCTTATCGGTTCAAATAAATGTTCCACCAGATATGTTTTTTAAATTTAATAAGCAGAATACTCGTACAGGAAAGAAAAATATTTTAAAAAATACAGCCTGCCAGTTAGCACTTCGACAGAATGTAATGGTAATTTTTAAGCGCAGCTTGGGTGTGGCACAAGGCTAAAAGTATGGGGTACTCAGTGAGGAACGAACACATTAATTAATTGTAATGATTCTAACGAGACAAAATTTCTAGCAATTACACTATGTCGATCTGCCCAATCGACATGGTGTAATAGAGATTTTCTACGCGCAGCTTAGATGTGGCACAAAGCCGAAAGTATGGAACTTACTGCTGAATTGTAATGGTTCTAGCAAGACGAGCTAGCTAGCAATTACACCATGTATATTCATTCAAACCTGTTTCGCAGTTCGTCAATGTGGCTAGACAACCATTTGCTTTCAGACAGGATTGAAACTCGACCGATTAGGTATCAGGCGAAGAGTCTACCCCTAAGCTATCAGCAGACTGCAATTGACGTGGTGTAATGTTTGGGAAACTCGTCTCGCTCGATCAATTACGGCTGAGTTGTAAGTTCAGTTCACACTCAGTGTTCCACACTGCCGTCTCTGTCTCGCATCTAGGTTTTTCTTTTATGTTCCCTGTTCCTTTTGAACGTAGGCGATCATGGCCCTCCACACCTTCCTGTCCTTGTAAATTTCAATAAATTGTGTCTTATTTCTTTCAAACCCTGTTCTCCCATCCATTTGCTCAGACCCATCAAGTATGTGGCGCGCTGTTTCTCCTTCTCTTTTTCACTCTGTCTGCCCTGTGAGTATCAGATTTTCCAAGTTCTCTTTTCTCATTATGTATCCCAGAATATTCAACTGTCATCTTTCTGATGCTAGTTACAGTTTCCTTTTTATTTCTTTCCACTCTAAAACGCATCGTTTCTCACTGATCGGCCCATGGTACGCTCAGAATCCTCCTGTAGAACTACAATTCTGATATTTCGAGTTTCTCCATCTTTGATGAGAGTGTCAAGTCATCGCTGATGTACACGAAGACAGATATGATGTAACATTTCATTACTTTTTTCTTTGTTTCTAACGACATTTTCCTTTTGATTAATACTCTGCCAATCATTGGTATGTGTCTTTGGCCATGCCAATACGCTTTCGGATCTAACAGTCGCAATTTTCGCTCTCTGATAGAATATTTCCAGTTATTTAAATTTCTGTACTTCATTGATTTTAGTATCGCCGACCTTAAGCGGTATGTTGGGCGCCTCTTATACACTTAGAACATTTTGTGGCTTCTCGGCCTTTTGGATCAAGAAGGTTCAGATAATTATAAGTCCAAGCCCGAAGGAGCCTTCCTCCTCCCAGGGTAGGACCTTTCCTTAAGCTGAGTTTATAGTGCGGCGCCTTAGAGATCCTCAAAAAGAGAATTGCCGAGTAGGATTTGGCAGTTTTTGCACGGTATTGCCGCTAAAGACACGTTGCACCTTGACCTTATGTTACATTTGGTAGCGGCGTGGATGCGCTGAATATACCATCACTCGATTAGACAGGGCACAACATTGTGATTCAATCTTCATTAGGTGCATCTTAATCCCAGCTCCCCGCCATATTTAAACTGCTTTGTAAATCAATATACAAGGTGCTGTATTTGTTACAAAAGAGTAGTTATCCTGGTAAAGTTTAATCTGAAAATATATTTGTATAATATAAAAATTAAGATATGCATGAAGTACTGTTGCTTTAAGTGTCAAGACATACAAGGTGATTATGCTGAAAAATAAATGCTGGTTGTGTACAATATATATATTTTTATTCCTTAGGGTTTTATTGATTGATTGGTTTGTTTGTTACGGCTTATCAACCTTTCTTGCAGTTTATTTAAAGCTAGAAAATATTTTGTTGTACTGCAGTGGACATTTCTTCAGCGCTCTCAAAGATGAAATGTTAGAGTCTCGTGCGGGGGAAAAAACAGACAATAATTTTTGCCCGAGTTTACGGACTCGGTTTTACCCACGTTAACTGACCTTGTTGAGCATATAACTTCTGCCCACTTGGTGAGGTCGTAAATAATTCGGAGTGTCACTGACGATTAGTATCGGCCTGTGCTTTCTGTGAATCTAGCAATTTAACCGCTCCTCTCTTCTAATTATCGTTGTTTTGTCTTATCTGTGTTTGTCTTGTTTCTACTTAATATCTATTAGCATGGATATTGTGCTAGATATTTTAGTACACATCATCTGGTATCGTACTGCCACTTCGGCGATACAACATATTTATAGAGGCTAAGGACATGTTTTGTAGAAAAAGTGACTTATTCCCATGAAATAATCCGGCGGGGTACATGATCTGAGTTTATACTTTACAGGTGTATGCTCGAAAGTTAATATATTAAATCCTACTGGAATCAGACCTCGATTCTCTGATTTCTAATTCAGAGCCGATATCCAAACTTACAGCATCTAGTGCAGAGAACAGAAAGTGTGACATCGAAATCCGAAGACGCATTTGGATATTGAAAGATGCATTCCAAAATATATGCATAGTATGAAAAAACAGAAAAAAATGTTAAAAAAATAAACAAATTAGTGAAGTGTTACAAAATATCAATTCAATATAACATTGTATACTGGAAAACCACTTCACAGATTCTTGGTACTTGATATAGTACTACCACGAAATCAAACATGATTGATCTCTGCCTCCGGGCTGAGATTAACCCAGATGAGGTTACACTGAAGATCAGAATCACGCTTGGGTAAGAAAACAGACAGGTGCCTAACCTTGCTCATACAAGCTATACAGAAAACTTTTACTAGAGCTTAAGAGCACGGGCTTCCCACGTAAAATTCGGCCTTGTACTGCATCCAGCCTCAGTGGGAGGGTGAGGCCAGTAAATACCCAGATGAAACTTGGATTAACAGAAATGTGATTCTACTAATGTATGTTGAAATTTTTAGGAGAGAAAAATTAAAAAGGGTGTGCGTTGTGGTGCAGTGGATATCGGCTCCGAATGTGAAATCAGGGAGCCGATTTCCATTTCCAGATAAATTCCTTGCATTCAGTTACTTGCAAATACTCTTGGGAAATCTATTAATCCGTCTCTTCCCTCCAGTCATGGGTTAAATAACAGGATAGTTTGGGTTCTTTAGCCTTGGCTGGCAACCAGTCTACCGTAGAATGTAATCGCGAGATAATATTCTGCCCAGTCAGTCATATATCTTTCAAGACATGATCGCCCAAGTGTGTATCATGTAGTGCACTTAACTGACTGACTGACTGGAAAATTTAATGCTCACAGGGTAAATTGAAGCCAAGGGACTAGAAAAAAAAACACATGATGTTATCTAGTAAGTTTGAGAAATGGACAGCGGAACACTTTTTAGGAGAGGTATCAAAAAATTGTTAGAGTTATAAAGGACAGTAAATTGTGGAGATCCATGATCGCTAATACTGTAGGAGACAGTTTGATTTCCAAGTCATTTACCAAACTCGCCGTTGTTTAACTTTGGTGATCTTACAAAAAAAAAATGTTTCAACGTAAGCCAAAGCCTAGCAGTAGGAGAGGAACGTAGTTAGCACAACTTTTTATATACTAGCATCCATATTATTGCAATTGTTAATCAGCAATATTTGTGTTAAGGTTTATATGCTTATATATTTTTAGATAAGTGTACGTAAATAAGTATATGTAAGTATATGCCTGCTTCCGTTTACATGTGCCTACACGTAAATTTTGAGGAGTGAGTCGTAAGTGGAAATAGTTAAAGCATGTTAAAATTGATATCATTTATTGAATATGGAAGCCGTTTAAATGCCTGGAGTTAAGAGGCTCCCTCAGCTTAAAGGAATTTCCCCAAGGGCTAAGCAAGGAACGCTCGTTCGTAGAATAATTTATTCTCTGGGAATCATGTGATGTTAGTTTAAACATCAAGGTCTTTATAAAAATTTCTCTTTTACTCATATATACTGTAAATTTATCTACCTACCTGAAACTCTTTTGGGCTTCTCTATCTTCAATGAGAAATTAGAGAGCAAAGTTCGAATTCAAGTCGAACTAGTTTAATTCACTTACGCACAAATACTTTTGAGAAAGGTATTAATCCATCTCTTCCCCATGCAGCTATGAGTTAAATAGCAACATATTAAGTCTATAAGAATGAGAGTTGAGGAAACTTAAAAATAAATATATGATTGTTCGATATATATATATATATATATATATATATAAAATAAATTTTCAATATTCAAAAATGTTGAACATTTCGATATAAAATCCCTATATATATATATATATATATATATATATATATATATATATATATATTCCATTTGTAAACAAGTTATTACGCAACCTAGGTTTCTACCATGACTGGTGTCTTCAGGCGATTTTCAAAAGTTCTGCAATATAATTGTATTGAACACTTTTTAATACAAATATGCCCTGGTCTATTTTATTATGAACTAAAACTAAGTAATTTAATAATAATAAGAATATATATATATATATATATATATATATATATATATATATATATATATAAATTAAAAAAGGATTAATTCAATGATGTTGGATGATCATTTCGATATGAAAATCCCCACGGGGGGATAACACATCACCTCAGCAACAGAAAAATCCTTTCAGAAACTGGAGAAAAATCAGTCTAATTTTCCTTTTTAAATAGATTTGCAAATAAATTAAAAAAGAAAAAGAAAAAGAAAAAAAAGAAAATGAAAATGAAAAAGATAAAACAAAATAAAATCAAATAAACAAGAAAAGAAAAAATTGACATCGCCTGGGTTCGCAAAAAAAGGAAAGAGAATTGTAACTTAAAAATTATCGGATGGCCGTGTTGAATTGATGTAAGGTTAAGCAACACGGAAAAGAGGTGGGAGATAAGAGAGATAAAGGAAGGAAGGGAGGGAAAAAGAAAAGAGAAGAAAGAAAAAATGTTTATATATTACAGACGCTGGACATATTCAAAAACTTAACTTCCCAAAAACGTTGAAGTATTAGAAAAAGGCCTTTACTTAAAAAGGCATAATTATTTTTAAAGGGAATAAAAAGATATAGGATTTAAAATAATTTTTTCTTAAAAAAATAGGTCATTTGATTTAAACTAAATAAAGATACCGCTAGGTAAAAAAAAAAAAAAAAATCCATTTACAATTATACATACATATAGAAGTACACACATACATACATACACATACACACACACAAAATTCTTCGATTATGAATACATATATACATACATACACATACACACACATACATTCATTTCCATACACACTTATATACGTATATACACATACATGCGCATACACACATATATATGTGTACACATATACAAAAATACACACACACAATATATATGTGTACACACACACATGCACACATATACATACACACATACACACACATATATATACATTTTACATATGCACACACACACATACATATAAAAAATATAAAAAATTAATGAATATTATAAAAAAGAGCATTTAAATAGCTAAAAAAATATTTACACACATAAATACATATATACACACATACATATATACATATATACACACATATATACAAATATGCACATACACACACAAACATACACATATACATAAAAATTATAAAAAGAAAAATTAAAAATTAAAAATTAAAAATTAAAAAATTAAAAATTTAAAAATTTAAAAATCTTAATATGTAAAAATTAAAATTTAATAATTTAAAATTTAAATTTCAAAATCCGCCCTATGTCGGCACTTTTTAATGAATTCCTTCCTAAGATTCAAAAGTAAGTCCTGATGAGGATACTTCAAAATCAGAATCTTCTCCAATAAACCTAGACGGCACCTATCACGAAAACTTTTAGGGGTACAAGCTGAGCCTATTAATTTCCAGCTGATTATATGGTCCTGCCCTTCCTCCTTCATTTTCCAGAATCTACGTGATAGTGCCGTCTGGAATCTTTGGTTAAGGCACGAAAACGAGTAATTGTGGTTGTAAAGTCTCTGTTTGAAAGGGTCCGCGGACATGCCAATATAAGTACGGTAATTGTCTTTGTTGTTAGATTACTTGGGTGGATTTACATTTGCCCTGCACCGGGCAGAATTACAATTACATTTATCAACAATTCCGGATTTAACGTCGGTATTATTTAGGTTCATTAAAATATGCCTATTATGGGAATTAATTACATCATCTATATTTGAGGTGCAAGAGTAACTGATTTTAGGGTGAATTTATTAAAAACTTTATTTAAGGAATTATTATTATTATTATTATTATTATTATTATTATTATTATTAAAATGTTTATCGATTAATCTGAGAAAATGCTTACCAATATTTATCTTAGCTTACAATGAGGAGGGTTAAACCAAATTATCTTCCTTTTTCTACATTTTCGGGTGTTTTTAGTTTTTGATGATTCTGGGTTTATAGCAGGCTTGTCATACGTTAACTTGTTAATAAAACCGCTTTTATGAAGGGCCTTATCTTAAATTTCTTTACTTGCGTTGAAAATTTTTATATTGGATGATAATTGGTTAACCCTATTATTTACTATCTTGGGTATTTGTCTTATAATATTTTTGGGGTGGTTGGATAAACTATTTATATAGGTGGGAGAACTATTTTCTTTGAGAAAGGGTTGGTAGGAAAAATCATTTAAGTTAAGGGTGATATCTAGATAGTTTACAATTTTCAGATTGGAAGTAACCTCAACCTTAAAACCTAGAAAATTTAGGGCTCTGATAATTTTCTTATGTATTCTGTTAGTGTAAGGCCCATTGGAATTGGGAATACATATCAGTCCATCATCCCGATATAGGCCTATTAGTTTAGGGTCTAAAAATCTACTTAAAATATCTAAAATATAAATGCATATTAGATCTGCTACCTGGGCAGAATCATAGGCTCCCATAAGGACATCAAAACTATCTTCAGGCCCTTTTGTCCAAGTAGAATTATCAAAGGTGAGAATGGATTTTCTAGCTCCCAGTATAATCCTATAGTCACTATGCGAAATATTAACATAACCTCTAGCAAATTCTAAACAATCCACAAGACGTTTTTTGATATAGAGGAATAGAAATCTACAATATCAAATGTGTGTGTGTGTGTGTGTGTGTGTGTGTGTGTGTGTGTGTGTGTGTATTCTTGTTTTTGTAATGTGCATCTACTGATAAAATGTATTTTGGCAAGTAGATTTTGTCGTAAAGTGCTCAATATCAGGTGTAGATAGAGGACTGATAATTTTAGTGCAAAAAAATTTGTAAATTAACTGAGCAAGTTCATATTGACTTCACAGTGTGTGGGGACGCTTTTACGATGGTTCCACTCTTCAGCGCTAAGTTTCTTGCTGTTGAGATCTGTTTTTGTTATATATATATATATATATATCACCTTCCATCTACAAGTAAGGAATCGGCTATTGCTCAACATCTAGTAGAGAATGTTGCATGTACCAGGTTCTATGAGAAAGAGTGATTTGGAATTAATAATAAGGCTGATTGCAATAATCATTTAAAGATTTTGGAATGAATCTTTATCTTCAGAGAGGTTATCTCGCGCGGGGTGACGTCATAAACTGCATTAAAAATTGACGTACTGCGTCTGCTATTTGGTGATTTTTATCGTCACATAGCAATGTTTTATGTCAATACAAGACAATATCATTTTTGGTGGTGGATGTTTTTATGTTAACGTCCCTGTAATCTCTCTGAATAGAACCAGCATAATCACCTGATATCCTAGCGCTCTGTGAGACTACCCTCAACTCATCAATTCCCTCCTTTGACTTCTCGATTCCTGGTTATCTTCCCCTCTTAAAGATGGATTCCACTATCCACATGCATGGGCTGGGGGGTCTACGTTAGTGAACACCTCCCTGTAGCTAGAGTGAGTTCACTCGAATCCACCGCCCATCAATCTCAGTTCGACATGCTAACGACCATTACGGAATACATGTTTGGGGCCCACGAGGAGACCGGCCAGGCTCGTGCTGTTGCTCTGGACATCGCCAAGGCTTTTGACAGGCTTTGGCACGCTGGCCTTCTATGCAAGTTACGTGGGTAGGGTAATACCTGACGATTGCATGATCTGATACAATCTTTCCTACATCTGCTGCTATGAAAGTCGGCTCCCTGTGCAGGGCCCGGAATTTTTTCCCACCTGAATCTATTCTGCACATATACAAATCTACCATCCGCCCGTGTATTGAATATTGCTGCCATATCAGGTCGGGTGCCCCTGCTGCTCTCCTTGGGGTTCTTGACAAAATACAAAGGAGGATCTGTAACGTGGTTGATACTGACTTGGCCGACCGGCTGCAGCCGCTCTCTCACCGGCGTGATGTGGCTTCCCTGTGCCTCTTCTACAAGTACTTTCATGGTTTCTGCTCCGATGAGCTTAGATCACTGGTGCCGCCTAAGCACGGAATTTACACGAGATACTTGATTAGCAACTAGGTCCCACCCTTTTACAGTTAAACAAATAAGATGTAACCGTAAATTCTACTCCAACAGCTTCTTTTCTCGCGCTTCCCGCCTGTGGAACTCCCTTCCACAAGTCTGCTTTCCCGACAGTTACAATCTTCAGGTGTTTAAATGTAGGGTCAATAGACACCTCCTATCACACTAACTCCCAACAACTATTCTCAGAACACTCTCATCTACCCAACCCTCATTCTCAGTATCCTTACCCGCCTATTACCCACCCTCTGATATTTCCTATATGTAATCATCCTTTCTCCACTCTACGTAGCCCCCTGCGCAGTAGTGGCAGTGACATGCCTTACTCCGGGTGAAACACTTATAAAAAAAACAAAAAAAAAACGCATATTGAAGGTCATGCTGAATGGTCATGCCTCCACACCCTACTGTACAAACGCTGGTGTCCTTCCGGGCTCTATCCTAGGCCCGAGGCTCTTTTTTATTTTCATAAATAATCTCCAAGACGAGATCAAGAGCCAGCTAGGCATCTACGCAGATGACACTACAATTTACTCTCGCTTCAGTAAGAATCCAGGCGTGACGGACAAACATAATCTCGCTGCTGATCTTGAGAGGGATCTACACTCTGTGGTCAATTGGAGTAAAAAGTGGCTTGTAAATTTCAATGCGTCTAAGACCCAAACTGCTGTCTGTCAATCATCACAGGCAACCTCTCCTGCCTCCCATTAGCATGGACCAAGCGAGTCTCCCCGAAAGCAATACTCTGCGCCTTCTCGGCCTTACCCTCTCTTCTGATCTTAAGTGGAACCACTACATTGAGTCAATAGCTAAATCCACTGCTAGGAAGGTTGGGTCACTGTGTCGGGCCAGGATGCTTTACCCACCTGAAACCACCCTGCATATATACAAATCAAACATTCGTCTGTGCATGGAGTACTGCTGCTATATATGGTCAAGTGACCCCACTGTTCATCATCGTGTTCTTGACAGCCTCCGAAGGAGAATTAGTAATGTGATAGGTACCGACTTGACGGCTCGACTAGAGCCACCTCCCCACCGACGAGAAGCGGTTTCGCTTTGTCTGTTCTATAAATATCTACATGGCTTCTGGTCCAACGAACTAAAGTCACTGCTGCCTCATCAACATGCGTTTACTCGTGCAACAGTAAAGAGTTAGATCAACCAAATGCAGACGACAATTCAACTCCTTCAGCTGCTTTTCCCACACTTCCCGCCTGTGGAACTCGCTTCCTTATTCTTGCGTTCCTGATGGCTACAACCTTCAGGAATTTTTATGCAAGGTCAATACACATCTCTTAACTACTTAACCCTAGTTCTTTCCCCACCGTCCTGTACATCCTTTCCTTTCTTTCTACGTTTGCAACAGTCAACACACCTGTATTCCCATCCTTCTCTTGCTCCTTTCTAACTGGTTCGTCCTTCTCCTTCACTCTCCTTTGATTCCTTTTAATCTTATGTAGCCCCCTGCACATCACTGGCGTTGCCGCCTTGCTCGGGGTGATCTGATTAAAAAAAATAAATGAATAAATAAACATAATTCAAACGTTGGTCGAATTTTTCTATATTTTCTCCTGAAATTAAAACAAAATACGATGTTTAAAATGGCTCATGATTAAATTTAATAGACATTTATTGTCTGTTATATTTAACAATATATGTTTAGAATATATATATATATATATATATATATATATATATATATATATATTAGTATATTGTATTCCTAATTGGGTGCGAGAGTTAAACTGAAGAAGCCATTTTATATTTGTTCAGTTTTGCGCAAGCGCTTTTTTTTTTTACTTTGTCGGCTGTCCACTCTATTAGCGTTAGTTGGGCACCGGCTGTAAGAAAAGGTGCACCACAACACAGTTCATTCCGTCAGACATTTGGAAACGACATGCGATTCGTTACATTTTTGCAGGAGTGTATGCTACGCAACCCGGAAGTCTCACTGTGGTTGTTCTAATAAGAAACGATCTCTCGAATTCATTCAACACGAAGTCCTACATCAAGTAGTTGTAGAAGTTTGTGCTACTCTGGCTCAATTGTATGGCTATACTTGGCAAAAAAGGATTCTGCAACATACTACACAAGCGGGAGAACCCAATCATGGCTGTCCGACAAATTTTGAGACCACGTTACATATTATGTCAGGTCACCTAATTCCACAGTCTGCAGCAAATTGATTATCATGTGTGGAGCGCTGTTGAGTGAGAGCTCCACAAAATCCTTGCAACACTTAAGATAAACTGAATACAATGTTTATAGCCGCATTCACCAACAAGGCGACCATCCAGAATTTTGAAGTCGTCTAGAGGTCTTGGTTGAAGCCAATGCTGATTTTATTGAATAAATTTATTTTCTAGCATTTGTGTAATTTTGTTAACTATATCTGTTAAAATGAGATATTAGTTTTACTTTCATTTTTGCGTAATTTAGACGACAATTTGTCTATCGCACCCTGCAAATAATAGGAAGCTTCCAAAAAATTTCGAAAAAGATCTTATCAAGATGGAAAATGATCTTAAATTTGATATAAACAAGTTTTTCTTTCAGAATGTTTATATTATTAAAAAGAAAGAAAGAACATTTTTTTATCATTCTATTATTTCTTTTTAGAATTCTTTCGAGAAACTTCAAAATTTTGTTTAAAACTATCGTTTTTCTTGCATCAGTGTTCTCATGATTAGTATTAGATAATTTATCGTCTTTGTTTGTTTAAGTATATAACAGTTTTGAAAAAAATTATTGCAAAAATCAAATAACTGTTCATATTTAAGAAATTTTTCATTACTTTTAAATGAATAAAATATTGTCAAAATTTTTAGTAAATGTTGGTATAAATATTGCTTTCATATAACTTGTTCTCGAAAATGTTTCATGAATATATATATATATATATATATATATATATATATATATATATATACAAGAAGCAAAATAGAGTTTCATCCGCGAAATTTGCGGTTGAAGAAACTGTTGTCATAAAATTTAAGGTAAGATCTATTAATATCAAAAACGAGGTACCAAATTGGAAAACATATCAATTACCGTGAAAATATAAAAAAAGACACTGGTTAGCTACGTCCACAGGAGCCGTCTGGTTGTAAATAGACCCCATGTTTACGTAAAAGAGAGATGAATTCTTAACTTTACTAAAAATATTTGTGTGAAAGTAAAAGCAACTTTGAACTTATTCATACAATTCTAGAAAAAAGATAGATAACTGCAGTTTACATATGCATAGGTTATATAGGCATAGGCATCTAAAAATGGAAACAGACTTTGAAACAGTTTCTCATAAGGATGTGAGGTTACAGAGTCGGGAATGTGCTGAGTATCGTTTATTCATGATGCTATATATAAATAATTCTTACATTATTAGACAGAACATCGAAAATACATTACTACTCTGCTCAAAATCAATATCTCTTGTTAAAAAATACTTTTAAAGATTTTACAGACTCCAAAGAAAGGAAATAGGCCAATTATTTTCATTGCCTCATAATGAAACAAAGCAGTTTATATAAAAAGATTATGTGACTTCCGTTAGTCGATCCCTTTAAAATCGTCATAAACTCTCCGATCAAAATCATATTTCGAGGAGAAGCAGTAAGTGGATACAAATACATTTGGTTTACTAGAGTGTGTAACTTTGTGTAAAAATTGCCCATTATCATTTCTTTTCTTTTATAATCGTTTCACGCCAAAAAGGCAGTACTGCCACTGGTGAACAGAGGACTACATAAGAGAAGTGAAAGGTTACATGAGAGGAGAGCAAAGAGAAAGAAGGACCAGTTACAGTGGGCGTCAGAGAATGATTAAGAGAAGGACGGAGATACTAGTGTGAAAAGTGTTGCGTGAGAGTTGAGTGAAAACAAAGAAGAACAAGTTCAGTGGGTGTTAAGAAAAGGATAAAAGAGGGATGGAAGTCAAGGGGATAAGCGGTGGCAATTGAAGTTGCATTTAAACTCGTAGATCTATTAGGGATACAAGTATACGGAGGAGAGTTCCACAGGCGGGAAGTGCGAGAAAGGAAACTGATCGTGTAGAATTGGCGGCTGCATTTAGTTGTTTTAACTGTAAAAGGGAGTGACCTTGTTATCATTCTGGTTTCTCGAGAAAATTAATGTACAGGGGTTACCAGGGAGCTGATCTCGTCGAAGCAGAAGTCGTGAAAATATGTGTAAAAGAGGCAGAAGGATGTCACAACTCGTCGGTACAAAAATGAATAGATTCGAGCTGAAGGTCGGGATTGGTTACATTGCAGATTTTCTTTTCTTTTTATTTAAATTAAAGTTTTATTATTTAACATACAAAATAACAAAATACTGCCACTATGTTAAAAACAAGTTAAGGATTAAAATAACAAATATTTATTTAATAAAATTGAAATTTTTCTTCGTATCTTTAAGATTGGCGGCGTGCAAATTTCCTCTTACGGATAGCTTAGGGAGTAAGCACTTGGACTGACACCAAATCGGTCGATTTGCGACCCGCTGGAAGCAAGTGGATGTCTAGCAACACTGATGAGATGTGACACAGAGAAACAGGCTTGTATGTTGTTGACCAATATATATATATATAATTCTGGTAAGATATAATTCACAGTAATTACATAGTAAATATAAACAAAATAAGAAAAGCTTCAAATGGGTAGAGAATTTGAAGAGAAGAAGTGATATAGATCAGACAATAAATGATTGTTTGGAAAGAAATTCAATGAAGTAGAGGAATGCAGATAGCCTCGTTAATGCAAATGATATCCTTCTTTTCGATGTTGATTATCTGAATACATAAGTCCCAAACTGATTTCCAAGGCCCAACCTATTGTTGAAACCAGGAATTCCATTAACGCTATTGCGCAATATAAATCCACGTGTAGTCCAATGTAATGACAGCAGACTATTACAATATACCTTGTTTGTAACAGAACGGGTGGTAATAATCCCAAGAAAAAAACTTATTTCGAAAAAATCCGAATATTCTTACGAATTGGCAAGAATCCATTTAACACTGCATTTACGAAAACAAGGCCAAACACTTAAAAATTTATAATTTGGCTTTAGAAAGAAAAATACCTCATAACAAGTTATATGTTACAGGCTCAAGCGTAAGAAATACTAAGAATTAATTATTGCTGTTAAAAACATAAAAAAATTCTCAAAGAAGCAATGTTTACCATAATTAAATTAAAGAATTGATTAAACCGCGGTATATCAAAGTATTTTCCGAACAAATTGATATATTAAAGTGTTTTTCCAAACAAATCAACTTATTCAGATTTCATCGATTGATTTGTGAAATTGAACAAAATATAGTGTATGTAAAACTCAACAACAATCTTAGCGATAATTTCAACAATACTACATAGTATGAAGATTTCAGAAAAAAATTCCTAGAATAATAAAAGAACTATGAAATATAGTTCAACTTGACCAAGAACATCCCGTATTAACTGATTCAGTAATATTGCTCAGCACTTTTCGCTCTCAAATTTGAAGGAGTATTATAGGTTATTTATTTTTAAAGAAATATTGTGGAGTCTATATTCGACACCCATATTACAGAACTAAAATTTAGTTTATTTGCCGAACAACGGCGTTCATTGGTCTCAGACAAAGATTTATAATGGTAGGATAAAAATTATATTCTATCTGAAAGCAACGTTTTTAGCAAAAGGAATCAATAGAAGGAATGATAGTATTTTTAGAAGAGTCGTAATCATGATTTCGCTTGACTATTGCTTCCAAGTATTACAATGCCAGTAAATTGAAAAATAAAAATAAAAGGACACAGACCGAGTAAAATAAAGATGTCCACAACTACTATTCATATCTCTGAAGACAGCGAGTCTAAAATGAACAGAAGGTGGATGCAGTTTTTGCTTCTGTCAAATTTGAAATTGGAATTTTTCTCACCAACTTTATAAATGGCCATAAAATTACATACAATGCATTCAGCACAAACATATTTGAAAGTACATTTTGATTTTTATATTTCACGAAGAATAACAATTGTGTCTCATTTTAAATAAATTGTTTGCATCTGATTTCATAGTTACACACACACACACATAAATATATTTGCGTGTGTTTGCCGATATGTGTATATATAATTGTATATATATACACATTTGTGTATATATACATATAGTATATATATGCATATATATAATGTTTGCATATGTGTATATATACATGTTTACGCATATATATCCATATATTTGTATATGTATGTACGTATGTATTTATATGTGTATAAACATATATATATGTGTGTGTGTGTGTGTGTGTGTGTGTGTTCATGTATAACGCATGTGTACATGTAGAATTAGTGTGTGTAAATATATATATATATATATATATATATATATGCGTGTATATATATACATGTACTTGGATATATTGATATGTGTACGTGTATATATACATACATATGGGTACATGTATATATACATACATATGTTATGCTTATGTGTACACATATGTATACACACACATATATATATATACATATGTGTACATATATACACATGTGTACATATAAATATACACACATGTGTACATATAAATATACACACATGTGTACATATACATACATAAATATGTGTACATATATATATGTGCATATATACATATATACATGGTGTATATATATATATATATATATATATATATACAAACATACATACATTTATATGTGCATTTGTATATATATATATATGTGTGTGTGTGTGTGTGTGTGTGTGTGTGTGTGTGTGTGTGTGTTCGTGTGTGTATGTATATATAGGTAATAATGTCAAATCCGAAAAAAGAAAGGATAATCCAAAAAGATCTATTTAATATATAATATTAATAAGATTGATCTATATGTAGAGCTCAGTGGATATCAACCAGAGCAATATGATATACATAAAGAAAAACTCACCACATCATCTAGGTTGGCTATATACTATAATTTATTTTGACAGTTTTTTAACAACCAAATCTTTAGACTGCAAAAAATTCAAATAGTTTAATTTTATTGGAACATTGGAACATTAAAAAAAACTCCCATTGGGCTGTTATCTTTGACACTACAATTACTGGATGGTTTACTAACTATTTTGCGATTGTTTTAAAATTTGTCTAGTATTTTACTATTATGTATGTTAATGCTGTTGTAATTGTTACTAGTGTAAGAGTACTTAATTTTTAATGTTATTCTATTAAAAATCTTAATGGGTTATTTGGATTAAAATATTTGTCGATCTATTTTAGAAAGTATTGACCGATTTTAATATTAGATAGTTGGCAGAAAGTAAGGTTGAATTTATAAATATTTTTTCTTTTCACTAGTTTTATTTAATTAAATATCTTTGGAGTATCTGAGTTATAAGAAGATCTGCCAGGAATAGTGACTGTTGCAGGAAACAGTTTGTAAATTTACTGGTGATGACCTTGAGATTAAGGCACTTTCAAGACATTCTTTCTCCTTTGATCAGAGTATAATTTTATGTCACAATTGTCGTCTGTCTCGTCACGATTTGTAACCAACGCATTTGAGATATATTTTCAAATGTTCATTTTGTGCTCATAAAATAATTTTATTTACATTTTTTGAGATTCCTCCTATGTAATTTCAGTGAAAATTATTACCGAAAATTAAGTAAATGATTTCCTTACAACTGACCAAGACTTGTATTCGCATCTGACCCTTCGTAAAATATGTTAACCAAACAATCAACATACTTCCGTTATATTGATGATACTTCTCATATCTTCATCATTCTATTGATCAATCAAAATTTGAACACGCATTTGAATTCACATATGAAACTCAATTCCTCTTTTCTCCTAAATACAAGCTACACAACCTAAACAATTGCTTAAAAATCCTGGTCTACCGGAAATCGAGTATATATATATATATATATATATATATATATATATATATTGTGACTTTGTTGACATTTTTGTGCATCACCATTATTAAAAAAGCAAGCGAAGGCAATAAATAATTTTAAATAAAATTTTATTATGGCAAGACCTGTTATAGCATCAATGGAGAAAGACAAACGTTACATCCGGCAAAATGGGGATGTTTACCACAAAAGAATCTTCAACATATTTTGAACCCATAAACAGATTTTAAATGCATGAATTATATTTGTAATTATGTATTCTTAGCAAAAAATACATTTTTAAGCGTATATATATATATATATATATATATATATATATATATGAATAGGGTGTGAAGGCTATCACAATGTGTTTAGTAAAAAATAAAAAATAGGAAGGCAAGAAATGTGTTGGGCATAACCTATTTATTATTCATTAACATTTCGAGTTCATAGTCTCATCTTCAGAATGTTAGAAGAACTTAATTTCACGTCCGCTCGTAGCAGGACTGATTAGGTTCTATAGCCTTTGATGGTAACCAGTCTACCACAGAAAATACTGGCAAGCTACTACAGGAAAATCTTCTGTGTAGTCAAACTTGGCTCGAAAGAGACATGATCGCCCTTAAGTGAATGACAGCTACAATCGTGCTACAAGATTTAGTTTCTAATTAGCACTTTCGGGCCGAAATGTTGCGATAACAAAAACGAAAATGAGGATTACAGATCGAATATAAATCATTTAAAGTAAGACTTATCACGCGTTTCTATGTTGGCGACCGCATCACGTTGAAACAACGTGTCTCGTACAATCACAAAAGTTTAGCAACATTGAACAGTGTCAGTGGGTGTGGATGACCGCTTAGATAATATCAGGACCTGTAAGAATCCAATTCCAGTTTGATTTGTTATGTATACGTATGTATATTCTCCTAGTGTTTCAGTAGAAAGAAAGTTATCAGTAAATCATTATTATCCCCACTAAACTCTTAAAATCTGAAAGTATTTTGTCGCTTTAAATTCGTAAGCCGTAATATATTCATAATATTATAAGATAGAACCGACTAATATTTTTTCATATTAAATAAAAAAAAAACAATAAAACACTGCATCCAAAGCAAGATAATAGAGCCACTAAGATGCAAGGGATTACTGAGTGTCAGGGGAGGATATGAAAAAGGAAAATATTAAGGAGAAGGAACAAAAAATGAACAAGAATTAAAAGGACAAAAGATAACGATCTGAATTTTTGACTGAAAAACAAGAAACAGGAAAATTATATGATTAAAATTGTATTTATTTTTAAGAATTACGGGGATATTTTTTTCAATCATTAGGCTGAGGTTACATATTTATTTACTCTTACACTTTTATTAAATTATTCGTTATTCTTCAGGACACTTAACTTTTAGAGTAAATGAAAACAAAAAGGATACTTATATATATCACGTAGTTACAGTTGAAAATTAGGGTACATAATTAGAAAATATCATACCCAGAGAAAAATTAATGACAAGAAGGACAAAGGGAAACAGTGCTTAACCTATTTCAGGAGCTTGTTTAGATGCATAGCAGAACAAGCCTTTAAATAGATAAAAAGAAAAAAACAATCTCTATAAAGAACATTAGACATCCATGATTGCCAACGTCCCGATTTATCCGTCTCAACGAGCACTATCAAATTATTATTTTCATCATAGTCCGGGAGGTTTTATGAAACAGTCAGTCAAGTACTATACATGATACATGCTTGGGCTATCATGTCGCAAAAGAGACATGACTGACTGGGCAGAAGATTTTCCCGGAATAGATTGCTATTAGTTTTGCGGTAGACTGGTTGCCAGCCAAGTCTATAGAACACATGCTGCCCTGCTATTTAGCCCAGAGCTTTCTCAAGGGTAATTGCACGTAACTGAATACAATGAATTCAACTGGAATTCGAACTCGGCACTGCAATGTCGATATTCCCAGCGCCGCAACGCACATCATAATACCATTCCAGAAAAAAATCCAGTGGTTGTCCTTAGGAATATTTTCCATGGATTAACTCTTAGCAAAATATTTAACTGATGCTTGAAGGAGAAACACTTCCCAAGTCTGGGGTAGTTATCAAGTGGATGACCTGTTTTCAAGGAATGCTGATAAGCATTGATCTCCCTCGTCGTATAAGTTCATCAGCCTCCTCAGTTTCATTCGCAAACCTTTTATCTATAATCAGAAAGACAATTGTTAATCACCTCAAAATAGACAACGACAAGCATTTCGAATTTCGATCGGCTCGATCCACTTCTAACCTTATATATAGAGATTGGGAACGTAGAATTCTAGCCTCCCAGAAATGTTTATCTTTCTCCGTTTAATTTACCGCCTTCCACAAATTATTTTTGCTTAATATAATTTTATAAGTGATAGAATATATAATAATCTGAACGTAAAAAAGCTGGCAAATATGATGGTGGAGTCAAAATAAGCAAACTAAGATGTAACCAATAGTACCTAGTTAATCAATGTGACATAGAATCTAGCGTTTTCTCGGGGGAATAATATGGCTTTTTTAAAACTAATTCCAGACGCCTTTTATTCCTCTCATGCTGTTTCATATTTTAATTTGACTGCTGCCAATCTCCAATGATCAGTAATGGCTGACTTTTCGTATCTGTGTAGGATGGCTAGTTAATCCCTGCTGTAGTAGCTTTCTCGTGTTAAAATTACGCTTCACCGAACTTACAAATTTTGAGAGTGCGGTTGGTTGATTCGTTTACTAAAGATTATCAACCTATTGCAGGTTATTTAATTTTTAGATTTTTTTTCGATTTAAAAATTTTGGGGGCATAATAATGATTTAGTGATACAAGTCTTAATACTTAACCAATAGTTGGTTGGAGGAAGAGATGAATTCATATCATTCTCAAGGGTATCTGCTTACAAGTAAATATAACGAACCCAACTGGAATTAGAACTTGGCTCGCCGATTATCAATTCTGATCCATTACACCACATGCACATCCAAGCGGTCACCCATCTAAGTACTGTTCCAGTCTCAACTTTGCTTATCCACAGTGATCGAAATCTTTGTTTTAACGTAATGTGACCACAAGCCACAATCGCAGATTGGTCTAGATGTGAGGAATAGATGTTCAAGTGTTTTTGAATATTATATCTCTTGGGATAGATTTTATTGTAATTTTAGTGGTTACTTACAGCTATTGCATCTATATATATAGACTTAATTGTAACGTCTCTTTATATTATTTTAATTCTATTTAAGATGCGAGAAAAATCTTTTGTATTTTCTTTTTTCCAAATGAATGTAAAGAAACAAGTCTCAATTTTTTTTTATTCCTTTGGTTCTTATCTTTTCTGTCTAATTTTTGTTCTTGTTTTGTTACTAACCTAAGTTCTCTACTAGTCGCTCTTGTAATGCACTGCGACTATGATTGTGTAAATTGTTTTTAATTATCAAATTTAGGTTCAACTTATACTAAGTTAAAACTTAGTAAACTTCAGTCATACATTTATTTTTTTTTAATTGGAGTAGATAGTACCTACTATCGCCTGGTCTCACACTCTACCCCCTTCTTTGGACAGGAGTAGAGGTGATCGCCTTGTTTCTTGTTTAGGAAGGGGTTCCCGGTTGATCTTTCTCTTTTTCGGTCTTTATGTCGGTTCGGCTGGAAGCTTTTTGCAGTTGGTGAGTATGGCGGCAACGTCTTTTCATTCTGAGGGTACCGGGTTGGCAGTTTCCTGGTTGTTGCTTCTGACTGGTAGTTAGGAGCCCGAACTCTTGCGTAGCGTCTTGAGAGGCTGCTCTGATCAACAGTTGAATAATATCGGGGTTCCTTGTAGTGCCATTTAGCGCATGGACCGGGCGTCCCTGCATGAATTTCCGATGGGTAACCCCGGGGCCACATTATGCTGCAGGCGGCGTCAGTCACCATCCATCACCTGCTGCAATTAACGACCATCTGACCCTATTCTAGCCCTCTCTCTATCCACAACTATAACCAGCATGAAATTAAACAAACAAAACAGCAAGACTAAACCAGCTAGTCATAAATCGCCCAAACCTATCTTCGTTTCCTTCACAAACATACGAGGTATTCGCAGTAACTTTAATAGTGTAGAATCATTCCTTCTAACTAACTCACCCGATATCTTAGCTATATGTGAAACTAACCTTGACCTTTCTATCCCCTCTTCGGATCTGTTTGTTCCTGGTTACCTTCCCCTCTTCAGGAAGGACTCCAATGTCCATATGCATGGGCCTGGTGTATATGTCAGCGAACAACTCCCCCTAGCCAGGGTCACATCTCTTGAATCCCTGGATCATTCCTTCATGTGCTTCCGTCTCTCACTTCTAAGCTCGGTTAGCTATCTCTTCTTCCTCTACCGCTCCCCCTCCTCCTCTGACTGTACGGTACTTGATTGCATCTCTACTAATATCGACAGGGCCATTTCTTCTCACCCATCTGCCCATATATTTGTGTTTGGCGATTTTAAGGCCCACCACACCAAGCGGCTTGAAAAATCAGCCACCGACCTTGCTGGGATCCGCACCATGTATTTTTCAATAACCCAAGCTCTAACGCAAGTGGTGGACTTCCCCACGCGTTTCTCTAATAACCCTAACGGAAAGGACTCTTTACACGACCTTTGCTTTACCTCCATCCCAGACTCCTGCACTACCAGGCATCTCTGCCCCCTTCGGAAACTCTGACTACACCGTAGTCTCCGTCAACATCTCAATCCGTGCTAACTCTACCCAAGAAAACCAGACCAGCAAAATATCATACTGCTACCAGAGAGCAGACTGGGACTCGTTCCGAGACTTCCTCTGCGACGTCCCCTAGAACAACGTTTTCCATCTTTCTGTCGAAAACTGTGCCTCCGAGATCTCCTCTTGGGTTAAGGCTGGCATCGATGCTTTTATCCCGGCCAGGAACTTCCAACTAAAATCAAATTCGTCCCCCTGTTTCTCACCCGCTTGCTCGGCCACCATTGCCCACCAGAACCATTTCTTCCGGCTCTATCGAAGCTGCTCGTCGAACCAAAACAGGCGCCTTTTCGCCTCAGCACGGAACAAGTGTAAAAAAGTACTGAACGAAGCTAAGAGAGCGTTTGCTACCAGAATTAGGCAACGCATAGCAGCCTCTAAGTTTGGCTCCAAAGAATACTGGCGTCTCTGCAAAAGCGTGCTTAACAAGAACAAGACTTCAATACCCCCACTAATCAATGAGTTTGAAGTTCTCACCTACCCAGCGGACAAGGCTGAATGCTTTGCCCGTAGATTCTCCACCAATTCGACACTGGACTCGTCAGCAATACCTACACCAGACTTCCCACCCAGAACTAAGGCTCAACTAAATAACGTCCGCATTACACCCTCGCTGGTCGCCAAGATAATTGCACAACTTGACCCACACAAAGCGAGCGGCGGTGACGGAATCCCAGTCATAGTACTGAAGAAATGTGCCCCAGAACTCTCCTCTCTCCTCTCTAAACTCTATAACCTCTGCCTATCTGCTTCCTGCTTCCTGCTTCCCTGCCTGTTGGAAGTCCTCCTATGTAGTTCCTATATTTAACAATTCTGGCGGACCCTCAGACCCCGCCAATTACCGTCCTGTTAGTCACCTTCCGATCTTTGGCAAAGTTTGCGAAGCCATTATCAAAGCCGAGGTGATTCAGCATCTCACGGCCCACAGGCTTCTGTCTGACAAACAGTACGGGTTTCGCTTCACAAGGTCTACTGCTGATATGCTAACGACCATTACCGAGTATATATACCGGGCACTTGACAAGAATGGAGAAGCCCGAACAGTTGCCTTGGATATCTCCAAAGCGTTCGACAGGGTCTGGCATGCTGGCCTCTTGTGCAAACTGCGGAGCTACGGGATAATTGGACATCTGTTTGACCTCATCCAGTCATTCCTCTCTAACCGCACATTGAAGGTGGTATTAAATGGGCATGCCTCCCAAAACTACCATATGAATGCGGGCATCCCTCAAGGTTCTATCGTAGGTCCCACGCTCTTTCTGATCTACATTAATGATCTCCCCGACGCCATTAGATCCCAAGTTGGCATGTATGCCGATGACACAACAATCTTCTCTCGCATCGATCAAATACCAGATGTTTGCAACAAAGTGAACCTCGCTGCCGTACTTGAAAAGGAACTCCAATCCGTAGTGGCCTGGGGTAGGAAATGGCTGGTAAATTTCAATGCCTGTAAAACAAAGCTGTTAACAACTAACCACCATAGACAATCGCATCTACCTCCCATTAGCATGGGACAGGCTAGCCTCCCAGAGAGTAAAATACTACGCCTCCTTGGCATTACACTTTCGGCGGACCTCAAATGAAATAACTATACCGAATCCATTGCCAAAGCTGCTGCTATGAAAGTGGGTTCTCTTTGCAGGGCCCAGAAGTTTTTCCCACCTGAATCTATTCTGCACACATACAAATCTTCCATATCTGGTCGGGTGCCCCTGCCGCTCTCCTTGGGCTTCTTGACAAAATACAAAGAAGGATCTGTAACGTGGTTGATACTGACTTGGCAGACCGGCTGCAACCACTCTCTCACCGGCGTGATGTGGCTTCCCTGTGCCTCTTCTACAAGTACTTTCATGGCTTCTACTCCGATGAGCTTAGATCACTGGTGCCGCCTAAGCACGAATGTACACGAGATACTTGATTAGCAACTAGGTCCCACCCTTTTACAGTTAAACAAATAAGATGTAACCGTAAATTCTACTCCAACAGCTTCTTTTCTCGCGCTTCCCGCCTGTGGAACTCCCTTCCACAAGTCTGCTTTCCCGACAGCTACAATCTCCAGATGTTTAAATGTCGGGTCAATAGACACCTCCTATCACACTAACTTTCATTTATTCTCAGAACACTCTCATCTACCCAACCCTCATTCTCGGTATCCTTACCCGCCTATCACCCACCCTCTGACATTTTCTATATTTAACCATTCTCGGTATCCCTACCCGCCGATCACCCACCCTCTTACATTTCCTATATTTAATCATGCTTTCTCCACTCTATGTAGCCCCCTGCGCAGTAGTGGCAGTGATATGCCTTGCTCGGGGTGAAACGCTTATAAAAAAAATAATAATAATTGTTTTTGGTAAACGTACAATATCTGCCATTTTTACATCACAAAAATTGCCATTAGGTCATCCGATGCTATAAACCCTAAATTCAACTCCGAGTTATAATTAATCAAGAGACTTTTGCCTTTTGCAAAGCATAAATTTCAAGCAGCCACTTAAAATATTTAGACGCCATGTGTGAATTAAAATTAGGTTGCTCCATTTTTTTTTCTTTGATTCCCTAATGTGTGTACGTGTTTAACCTTACATTGTTCATGATGGCTTTCTTTTTATTTACGATATTTATTTCTAAACATCCGAGTACATTCATAAAATTCCCCAGGCGTATAATTATACTTACCCAGACACAATTATATTTTTTCTTTGGAAAGAAAGCAAAACAACAAACATATTTTAGACTGAAAGAATAAATAAATGAAAAAAAAAACAAAAAAACAAAAACAAAAACAAAAAACCAAAGAAGCCATTCTTTAAAAAGGGGTTAATGCATAGACTATTTTTTTTGATATATTAGGTTTCATAGACATTGCAAATTTCATTTCTATCATTTTTTTAAAACTTACTCTTATTTCCATTTACTATTGGTATTTCCATTTTTCTTCTGATATTATGTCTCATTTCCCCACCCTTCATTATTTTACAATACTTATGCGTTGTTTATTCAGTTCCCTTTGATTCTCACTTAGTATTTTTTTAATTCTGTTTTTGATTCGAAGTTTAATATTTTATTTTTTTTCTAATCTTTTTAAACTATTATTAACGGTTTTCCAGTTTTTTTTAAAAATCAAAACTGTTTTATTAAACATTTTTGTTTCTGTACAACTTGGAAGATTTTATAAGTATTTATACTTTATAAGTTATATTAAAATTATTAATAAAAAAAAACAGTATCGACTCAATGAGGATTTCAGCCTACTGTTTCAGCCGTCAATCTACGATGCTTATGATAGCATTTCAGATTTTTTAGGTAATGTATGATTAATTTACGCCGCTATGATATATATTTTTCATTCTTTTAATTAATAAACATCTTGTATATTATAAAGCATCGCTATTTTAACAGAAAATAGGTTAAGACTACATAAAATGTAAAGACGACACCCATACGTCTATAATCATAATTAACTGCCACAAAATATTTATTTATTCTTTTTTAATATTATTTGCTTTAATGAATTTTAATGAAATTGTTTGATTAGGTACTAATAAAACAAATTCTCCTAACAGTTAGTCAAGCTAAAATGTAGAAAAAAAGAACAGATTTATTTGTGTATGAGTTTTCGCAAAACAAAACGCACACACACACACACGTACGTGCGTGCGTGTGTGTGTGTGTGTGTGTGTGTGTGTGTGTGTGTGTGTGTGTGTTGATACCGACCGAGCAAAAGCGAGCTGAACCGGATGTTGGCTCTATGCCGACCAGAAAGCGAATGAAAAAAAATCACCTATGCGCAAGTGAATTCGCGCAGATGTTCCGGTTGAAAAATAAAAATTAATCAAATATCAAATTACCATTTCGTGATCCTTTGCAAATTTTATTTACCAGCCAATGGGAAGCCCGGAATCAAATACAAGGATGAAATTCGAATCGATCTAGTTGATCCAAAAAATGCAGATATAAAAAGCGGAGACTAAGCATCGTTAAACAGACAGACGGTGATAGGATGGAGTATCAGTATCTCCCCTTGACTTAAGTCGAGCAGCTACTATGCTGACCTCTTTCTTTCTCCCTGTTCTCAAAAGTACTTGTCGACATTTTCAAAGACATTCCTCAAAAGTACTTATTGACCCGAAAAGCGGCAACTTCTAAACGAACATTCCTTGCCTACAAGACGCTCCCACATTCCTAAGCTTTTATCTCATTCAGCTCATCATTATATTTTCCATGAACATTCTTTTATCTCTTTCAGCTCATTATTATTTGTCATGAACTCTCTAACCTTCATTGGACTTTTATTTCAAGTATTATTTTATTTGTAAAACATTAATTGAAACATATATATATATATATATATATATATATATATATATATATATATATAAATGTTATTTTATACTCAAAATTGCCTTTCTTGATTTTATAATCATTTTATGAATTATAGTAGGCTATCTTCCAACAAGGCCAAATTCCGTCAACTTGCTACAGTATACTACTACCCCTCACTACAAACGGAATAAGAGAAGATATACCTACCCGCTATATATATATATATATATATATATATATATATATATATATATATATGTTCATCGGCAGACAGATTTGATTTGCTGTATCACAGCACATCAGCAAGATTAGACATCTGATTGATTCTAGCCAGGATTAAAAACCGACCGAATTGATATTAGTCGGTGATTCTACCTCTGTGCTCTGGTTGCTCTGTAGAGGAAAGCAAACTTTAGCGTGTTATATACAATGTAAACACACACTAGCAGCCGACAGTGTTAAAATTCATTACTGAATGAACGATGTGTGAGGAGCTGTTTTTTAAAGTCTACCACTCCTCCATAGTGCTCAATCGTCGTGTGAAAGCATACCACGTAGGTTATCTCCATTTATTTTCGATAACTAACTTTCAAATTCAAATTTTCAAAATAAAAATGTATTGAAAAAATTATTTTAAGTTTAATTGAAAGCTAAACGTTTAAATTTAATATTTCCATTAATAAAATACCTGGTGTAATTCAAACAGAAATTATATTAATTGGAATATCAAATTTCGAGATATTTTTTATTTTTATTTTTCTGCCATTTTTTGCGATCGACACATTTGTAAACAAAAGTGATTTCTCAGTTTTAAAAATCTTGCAAAAATAAAATATACATTTGTGACATTATTTTTGGAAAATTAGCAAATTTAATGAGAAAGTATTCGGATCTACGTTTTCTATTGTAAACTCACGTAAGAACTCCCAGCTAAAGAAAAAAACAAACAAAAAGAACAAGATTTTTGCCAAAATTTCGAACGTGTTAGAATGGATTAAAAGTTCTTAAATAATTAAAAATACTTTTATCTTCCCTCTTAATAATAACATAACAATTTTATAAAAAAAAAGATCGTTTTTACTAAGTTTGGGACATTTTTTTCATATTATGCTGTTTTTTATCGATTTCAGGGAGGTACATAAATTATGAAATGTACTAATTCATATATATTTACAATTTATTTTTAATGGATACACGTGTTTGAGTAGATATTGATTTATATATCATTAAATAGTATATTTATATATATCTACCGGCCTGAATAATCGGGAAATATTGTAAGTAAAATAAACGCTCTAAAAAGATTTCTCGATTATTAAGGTTGCTAGATATAAGTAAGTATATTGTTTGAATATAAAAAAGTACCAGTTAAAATACGAGTATCCATTAAATTAATGTTTAAACAAATTGAAAATGTGTCGGATTTAATTTATTTCTTAACGGATTTAATTATAATGTTTTACATTAAGATACGAAAACAGAGCAGATATGAATATTAGAAAAATCAAGAAAATATATCTTTATATGTATTGCGGTGGGGAACTTGTTCGACATTGGGCGAGCGATTAAGACACGCCAGATCAAAGGACAGTTTCACATTAGGGACACAGGTTCGAATCGTTCCGGAGAACGCATATTTTCTACAAAATTACAAAAATCAAGAAAAATATATTTTAAAATGTATTGCAAAGACTTGATCGACAGTGGTCGAGTGGTTAAGAGGGATCAGATCAATTAACGGTTTCCCATCAAGGATGCAGGTTCGAATCCTGCCGGAAAACGCATGTTTTCTACAAAATTGACAAAAATCAAGAAAAATATATCTTTAAATGCATTCTGGGGTCTTCTTCGTTAGTGGTCGAGCGGTTAAGACACCTCAGATCAATTGACAGTTTCCCATCAGGGACGGACGTTCGAATCCTGCCGGAGAACGCATATAATCTTCAAATGTATCGCGGAGCATTGTTTCGACAGTAGTCGAGTGGTTAAGACACGTTAGATCTAATGACGGTTTTCCATTAGGAACCCAAGTTCGAATCCTGCCGGAGAACGCATATTTTCTACAAAAATCAAGAAAAATGTATCTTGAAACGTATGGCTGGGCCTTGTTCAACAGTGGGCGCGCGGTTAAGACACGTCAGATCAATTGCCGGTTACCATCAGAGACACAGGTTCGAATCCTGCCGGAAAACGCATATTTTGTACAAAAATTACAAAAATAAAGAAAAATATATCTTTAAATGTAGTGCGGGGCCTTGTTCGACAGTGGTCGAGCGGTTAATACACGTCAGATCAAGCGACTGTTTTCCATCAGGTACGCAAGTTCAAATCCTGACGATGAAAGCATATTTTCTACAAAATTAAGAAAAAAGTATTTTTAAATGTAATGCTGGGCCTTATTCTACAATGGTCGAGCGGTTAAGACACATCAGATCAATTGACGGTTTCCCATCAGTGTCGCAGGTTTGAATCATGCTGGAGAACGCATATTTTCTACAAAAATCAAGAAAAATATCTTTAAATTTTTGTGGGGTCTTGTTCGACAGTTGTAGAGCGGTTAAGACAGGTCAGATCAATTGATAGTTTCCCATCAGGTACGCAGTTTCGAATCCTGCCGGAGAACACATATTTTCTGACAATATTTTTCCATTATTCAAGCCGCTAGATTTAAATTTACTGTCTAATTATTAAAAATAGAATCTACTTAACAATACGTGTATTTATTAAAGATAATGTATAAACATTAAATATGGAGAGAGATAGTGCAAATGTCGCTTTCATTAGACTTATTCATTAATACTTTTCTCATATTCTTTCACTCATGTAGCCCCTGGTCTTAGTTTTTTAATATCACATTCTTTACGTTGAAATAATTTTTAAAAATGCATTGTCTATTATTTTATTCTAATAAAACACTTCTTTTCAAATCAATTTTATAATGGTACATGAGTAAAAATATCTCACAGGTAGAATCAAAGTACTACAAACTAACAGATGACCTAAAGAGCGACACTGAAATCCGAAGACGACTTGGTATGGTGAAGGAAGCATTCCAGAAGCTTCGTAGAGTATTCTTACAGGGAAATTTCGCTAGAAACAAAGACGAGAGTACTGGATCTCTACGTGATGTCTGCTGATTAGTATGACAGTGAATGCTGGACAATATCATCAAAATATGTAAAAAAAACTTGAAGAAACTCAAATGTAGTTCTACAGAAGGATGCTGCGGATATCATGGATTGAACATGTGAGTAATGATGAGGTTTTAGAAAGATTATATACGAAAAAGAAATTAATACTCAGCACCAGGAAAAGTGCTAAAGTTCCTGTGAAATATAAAGAGGAATGAAGGATTGGAGAATCTAATACTCACAGGTCAGACAGAGGAAAAGAGAAAAGAGGAAAACTAATGGAGGGTAACATATTTGACGTACCTGAGCAAGTGTCTGACAGAGCGGGGGGGTTTGGGTGGGGTAACAGGAGAAAGCGTCCTAAGAACCACCATGGACAAGGAGACGTGGAAGGCCATGTTCGCCTACGTCCTGAGGTGACATGGCACATAGAAGAAGGAACAATTAAATAAGCTTATCCTGGATGCAGTGTTAGTTATAAATTCATTATTGTATCATAAAAATGTAATAAATGAAATTTTTAATATTGCGAAAAGCGTAAAAATTCTCATACACAATTTCGGTAGAACAAATTAATATTTTTAAATCGTATATTTTGGTCTACCAGCCTGGGGTTTGAAGAATTTAAAAAAATCTCTTTTATTAAAAGACACTCAAAACAAACCCCGAAATGTCCACTAAAATAGACTGTTTAAAAATAAGTTATGTCTACTCAAACAAGTGTATCCATGAATTATAACATTTTTTAAAATTATTTCACCCCAAGCAAGGCAGTTTTACTGCCACTGTTGCGCGGGGGGTTACATAAGGGAAAGTGATGAGAAAAAGGGGTTAATTATAGGAGATGATATGAGGAGGATAATAAACGGATAAAAATACCGGCGTAATGGGGGTGGAGTGGATGGAAAAAAAGCTTGAGAGAAAGAATGCAAGTTAGTGAGATAGAAGATGTTTATTGACCTTACATTTAAATTCCTGGAGATTGTAGCTGTCGGGGAAGCAAGTATATGGAAGGGAATTCCACAGGCGAGAAGTGCGAGAACAAATGTTAGAGTAGAGTTAGAAATTGCGGTTACATTTTATCGGTTTCACTGTAAAACTGTGGGACCTAGTTACTAATCTAGTAGCTCGTGTAAATTCGTACATAGGGAGCACCAGTGAGCTAAGTTCAGTGGAGCAGAAGCCCTGAAAGTATTTGTAGAAGAGGCAAAGTGAAGCCATGTCATGCCGGTGAGAGAGCAACTGACAAGTCGGTATCGATCTCATTACAGATTCTCCGTTGGATTTTGTCAAGAACCCCGAGGTGAATAGTAGGGGAACCCGAACAGATGTCGCAGCAGTATTCAATGCACGGGCGGATGATAGATTTATCTATGTGCAGGATGGAATTAGAGGAGAAAAAGGTCCTGGCCTTGCACAGTGAACAGACCTTTTAGAAGCGGATTAGCTATGGATTCGATATAGTCATTCCACTTGAGATCCGCTGAAAGTGTTAGGCCAAGGAGGCATATTGTTTTGCTCTCAGCAAGGCTAGCCTGATCCATGATAATGAGGTGGGGGTAGAAGCGATTGTCTGTGATGTTTAACAGATAGCAGGTTCGTTTTGGAAGCATTACATTTTACGAACCATTTCTTACCCCAGTCTACCACAGATCAGAGGACCTTCTCAAGTTCGGCAGTGAGGTTAGCTTTGTCAATCTCAATAGATTTTTGATTGAGGCGAGAGTAAACGGTGGTGTCGTCAGCGCATATTTCTACTTGGGATTTTATCACATCGGGGAGATCGTTATTGTAGATAAGGAAAAGCGTAGGACCTAGAATAGAGCCTTGAGTGAGAACCGCATTCGTATGTATATACTAATAAAAGATAACGTCAAATTACTGTTAAATATTAATTAATTCCTTCCATATCACTTTGACTGTATTCAAGAATTCTACTAATTTAGTTACATTGAATATGTGTCGGAGAAACTCTTTTTAAACTATGTTAATTGTGAATTATTTTTAATATTTCAGGAATGACGGTCATTCAATTTACTGTCCTTACCTGAATACATACCTAAAAAAATATCACGTGCACTTTTCTTAAATTTATACATCAAACGTTTACAACTAATAACCGAAATTTTATTTAATCATTGTTTTTATCTTTTATCATTATATTATTTATTTAGTTTTACAGTAAGAATTGATAGAGTTGCCTATCTCCCGGTTCACAATCCTCCATTGTTTGAAGAGGCGTAGAGGCTTATCCTTTGTTTTTTGTTTAAGATTTGGTTTCCAGTTTTTCCCAGGTTTTTCTTGTCCTCTTTCACTTCAGTAACTACATGCGTCTTAGTGGTATTATCACTCTGACTAAACGATATAAAAATACGCATACATGCAAATTGAGCGCCAAATATTGCAGGTACTTCTGATGACCATCGTAAAATCTTAGACTAAACAATATAAAAAGAACCTGAAATAAGAAATGAAAACTTTAGCATTATCGATAGTGAGATAGACGAAATTGCTGCTTCAAAGAAATTGTACCCCAGATCAATTGATCGACTGGCGAAGAATCATGGTCATGCACAAAGATCTATTCTCCGAAGGTGACACAGCCAAATTATATGTGACAACGAGCAGGGAAGACAGCCAACTCATCAGCACAGATGTCTCAGTATAAATAGCGGCAATGGGCTTGGATAAATACATACAACGATGCAATGAAAATGAAAACTATGTGAACAAAAATAATAATAGAAAGAAAAAACAAACAAGAGAAAAATGAAAAAATACAAGAACAAAAATGGCATTTCACACAGAATGGAAAAGAAGAAAAAGGAAAATATCCTGTATGAATAATCAAAGAAAATGATAAAAAAGGAGAAAGGAAATTACAACCCAGTATAAGTGGATCAGGAAATATTGCATCAAAACAAATATTGGAAATCCGAAGAAAAAAATTGTCGATGTCTCCTCGGTGGAGAACGATGAATGTGTGAACAACATAATAAGTGACTGTAGAAATCTGGCCCCAAAAGTATAAAACTATAAGTACGAAAATGCAGCATCAGTGATAAAATGAGAGTTGTCCAAAAACGGTGGGTTCAACCATATACAAAAACAATCATATCAGAAACCAGTAAAAAACATCATACAAAATATTCTGTTATTTTCACACGTTTAATGATCATCACAAATTTATGTAAGACTACAGATATTCTTGTCGTAAAAACCAAATAAAGAACCTACCTTGGATTGCCTAGCGACCAGAATTCGAGTAAATGACCGGAAATTCTTTAAAGTTTAGAAAGGTATTGATTTTTTTGCAACTTATCAACCTATTGAATGTTACTTAAAGTTAGAAAATATTTTCAGATTCTAAGAATATTTGTTGATAATAATGATTTATTGATTAACCCGGGTCTGGGGGTGAACAGGTGAATTAATAACCTAAGAGTACTTACGCCTAAGTGAATATATCTAAACCGACTGGAATTGGAACTGATTATTCATTACATCCACCGCACATTCAAGCTTACAGCATCTGGTATTCCCAAATAGGCACCGATTTAGGTATTAGAGAGCCTCGATATTGCTAGACTTCGATGACCGTACCAGGAACAGTTTCACTTGATATGTCCAAAAGTGTAGAAAGCTATGTGATATGAACTCGAGACTTATGCACAGGATATTCGGCGCACATAAAAATGTGAGTCACAAATTAATGAAGATCCAAATTTAAAGAACATTTACATTTACAGAATATATGGTACTTGAGATTTTCTTTTATACAATTCTTTGTTAACTATTCCAACAAAAAAGCTTGCCTAGAAAAAATGATTTTGATAATAATAATACTAATAACAACTATTTTCGAAAACTATAAGCAAATCACTTTGGCAATTATTAAAGACAAAGAATGAAAAAAATATTGTACACTGATAGATATGAACGCAGTAAGCGACAAAAATCTACCTACGAAGGATTTTGGAAAACTAAACAAAATCCTGGAAGATGGAAATAGGAAAATATATGCAGTACATCAATAGCAAAGCTAGAATAAATCAATAGAAGCCCTGGCGCACCATACCCCAAACATAGCTCTAGCTGGTACTGCCCATATTTTATCAGTTGTAGTGTTTCTGGTGTTTGTCGTTAGATTAAGTGGAAACAAAATAATAATCTCCTCCTGCGTTTGACCTAAATAGTAGGTTATAACCGGGCCAGACAGGATTCCACACAAATCAGTATTTCCTACTATTTACCCATAGATGGGAAGGAAGAGTAGAGTTGTATTAAAACTTTTCCCAAGTGATTTAGCCCATAATGAATGTAATGGATTAGACTTGAATTCGAAATTATCTCACCGATTTCTCAATCCTAGTCGTTATCCTTTACTCCACCATACCTCCATACCCCCCACCGCTGGCAGATCATTATAAAAAAGATTCAGGTCAAAACAAAATTTGAATATAGTAATAATCAGTATTACAGTGCAGTAATATTGCACGAACGTCACCCTGAACCAATTATATGAAGACCAAAGAACAATATCACATCAGGTAGTAACGTTTACTACCTGATGAGATATTTTTCTTTGAATGTCGAAACAAAATGTACACGTTTGTAGTAGATTGTTGTTTGTGCATGTTCTGAAGTTGATTCTATATATATATATATATATATATATATATATATATATAATTGGATATCAATAAATGTACAAATGACTATACCGGCAGGTACACGCACGTTTAAATATATTTCTGTTGTTAATGCGTAATGTAAAATAACAGACCTATTAAGTATATATTAATAATTATACATATTATCCTACATTTATAGCACAACTCGGAGTTTTATGCATCATTCAGTCATCAGGTGCATAATATGAACTGACTTTCTCTAGATTAGGATTTCTTTTTAGTTTTGGTTTTTGCGTTGTTTAAGCACGTTATAAATTATAAATCTAGGCTACCACTTTTTAATTCATTAAATGTAGAATTTTAATTGTTTTGGATAAACTTAAATACGCACACACATACAGACACACGCACACACATATATAGATATAGTGAGAGAAAGAGAGAGAGAGGGAGAGGGAGAGAGTTGAATATATAGATCGGAATCTGACAAATATGTATTAATACGTACACATGCATGTAAACAAACGAACGCTTCTAGATATACATACATACATACAGATACAGAATAGTCCATGCCGATAGATTTGAAAATAATTATCTATTGCTCTAATACACATGACACACTTCTGATCAATAAGAATCACCTCTTAATCACAAGCTAACAGTATACTTTTTCTTTGTTAGAATTTGTTCATTTTTACCACGATCTGTGAAGAAGCGTTAATGAAAGTAGAGCATGTTAGATTCAGATACGGTTCCTACTTTGTCATGTACTTTATTCTATCTTCTATAAAAAATGTTCTTGTGTAAATTAATTGAAACAAAAAGAATGTTGTACTTCCTAGGATCTTTCACACATTTACATGTATACATCATCTCTTGGCGTTTTTTCTTCTTTTCGAATTTTTTTTTAATTTTTGCACTGATGAATCCAGTTTGTTTCTTTGTCTTGATAATACAACTGACAGTTTAAAAGCTGACACTAAAAATATCCGCAATCTTTCTGTAACGTTTGTCAGTATGTTCGTGCAGCGTTAAAAATTTCTTACGCTCCCTTAGTGTAACGTCAATTACATTCAATAGCCGTAGGACAACTAATCGACAGTCGGGACAATAATGTCTGGACGTGATCAAAATCTGATCCCAAATGGCGCAATATCATTCAAGACAAAAATAAATTCATCATACGCCCCGAAAAGTGATTCATATAACTGCACATCACTGCAAATTTCATAATCTGAGGGAAAAAAGAAATCGATTACACCCAGGAACTCCAGTGGGTCCAAAACTGATCGTATGGTAAAAGAAAGCAATCTAAAACAGTTTTTTCAATTAAAGGGGCAAAGGTGTATATATACATTTTTATCATATATATATATATATATATATATATGGAGAAAGAGAGAGAGAGATATAATGAGATATCTGAGTAAAGGGTAGAAATCAATCACACCCTGTAACTCTGGTGGGTTTAAAACTGACCGTATTGTCAAAGAAAGTAAATGCAGTTTTTTTTAATTAATTGCACAAGAGTTTATAACTGTCTTGGAAGTGAGAAAATGGTAACAACGTAAAATTACCGTTATATTCATAATATGTGCACCATAAAAATTACAGACAAGATCGTTAAAACATCCCTGCAAATCTATATTTACAAGAACTTCCAGTAATAACATTCTGCGGAATTGATTATCGACCCAGAAAAATATTATCTATGTAAACAAAATATAAACGCGGTATATGTTGATTATCACTTAGCGGTAGAATGTATATATTCACTAAACTGGAATGGACCCAGTATATATTGACTAAATAGAAGCTAATAATAATAAAAAGAAGTGTGGGCCAAAATCTGCACTTGAAAATATGTAAATTTTACGGGAAGGAAACTGCAAGAAATTTGTATGAACATCTCCCAAACCCGTTTACCGTTTACCTGTATGAATTCTATGGGATTTTAAAATACACACAGACAGAACAATCAAAGCGAATCCCCAAGACAATTTGATCAAGACCACAAAAACGTGCAGTGCTTTCTTATTAACATGGAAGTACATGTAGTTTGTAATGTATCTTTGAAAATCTTAAAAAAAACTATGAAAATACAAGCATCTTGAAGTGGAAATTTTAAAAATGTTAGCAAATGAGAACATTAATAATTCCAGTCGGAGTTGGAGTTCACAGATTGATTAGAAAAGGTTCACGTAGACTTCTTGAGGAAATTTCTGGTAGCTCATGCTTTAAATAAATTAAATAACATGTATTCACATTCAGTTAAGTGCAATACATGATATATGCTTGGGCGATCATGTCTCTAAAGAGACATGACTGACTGGACAGAAGAGCATCTCGGAGTAGGTTACAACTACTTTATTCGGTAAACTGTTTGACAGAAAAGGCTATAGAACCCAATCTGTCCTGTTATTTAACCTATAACTAGAGAGAAGAGACAGATTAAAAACTTTTCCAAAGGTATTTGCGCGTAATTGAATGCAAGGAATTCAACTGGAATTCGAACTCGACACTCCAAATTTTCATTCCGAGCCGATATCCACTGCACCACAACGCACATCCGACCACAACGCACATCCATCTCACACATTACGAAGAGCTTTATCTATTTAAAATAAGTGAGCTTAACTTCTTTTCTATTCTTTACATTTTTAGGAAAATGACATAAAGTTATTTTGATCTTAGGTCTCTGACTGGCAAATGTCTATACAACAGAAGTCAAATTATATAATAATTATAATATTATTATTTTTCTTTAAACTTGCATGATCGTTTATTTGTTGAATTGTACCGAGGAAAAATCAATGAGATACTTAAGAAAATACGACTAAATGGACTGTAATAATAACTAGTGAGCCATATTTGCCAGTAGAGGCTATGTTAACTCTGTTTGCATTTTGTGTATTTTGCACAAGCTCGAAGTACCTCAAGCCTCTCAAACTGGCTTATCTCTTTACGCTCGGTTTGCTGGAAGCATTTTAAGACTGACGTCTCCCTCTGCATTGTAATAGTGATAATGCTCACTTGCCGCTCTAGTAATCTCGTTTAAAGTCTAAGCTGATTCATTGCTGACTTTTTTTAAGACAAGACAGAACAATATGAAAGGGAAATAAAAGAAAAAGACACTATAGGAGGAAATGGGAATTTGCTGTTTGTACATCTTCACCAATCTTTCTTCCTTAAATTCAATCCACCCACTGGAATAAATAAAAAAAATTGAGATAATAAAAACATCCTAAAACATTTGGATCATTGAGCCGAGTATTACAACTGTAAGAGAGATTAGATTCCATCTTAGGTACAAAATTAGAAAGCCCCATTAACTGACACTGGCTCCAGGCGTGTGAAGAATCTAAGAGATATGTAGCATCCTTTTTGCGCAAAATTGCTTTGTGTGTGTTCAGCTTATACACATGGTATTTGTGCTTTTCTATCCGGCAAATGTTAAGTGAGACACTTGCATTCATGATTCATTCGATTCAGGTCGTTCATAAATATACATGCAGGTGGTGAAATATTTTATAGAAGAACGTTCAAAAATCTGGACAAACGTATCTTAGCAGTTGATGGCACCTCGATGTGGTGTAATGGTTAGCAAAATTGTCTTACTAGAACCATTGCAATTGTGTAGTGTATTCGATCCTCACTAAGTCTCCTATACTTTTGGCCTTGTGACACATCTAATTTGCTCTTAGAAAATATCCATATCTTAGCAGCTGATAAGACATGAAGGCAGTGTAATGGTTAGCAAGCTTGTCTCACTAGGATCATTACATTTGAGTAATGAGTTCGATCCTCACCGGGTGTTCCTTATTTTTGGCCTTGTGCCACATCTAAGCTATACTTAGAAAATCACCAAATCTTAGCAGCTGATATCCATTCTTATCTAACTGCTTCATTGAACATATAACATACAATAACTCAATGATTAATTGGGACAGAAAATGGCTTGTAATTTTTAATGATTCCAAAAACAGAAAGGAGAAAAAAACTACTATAGTGAAACTATCCTGTCCGCTATCTGCATGACCAATGCTAGTCTTCTTGAGAGCTACGTACTGCGTCTCTTTGGCCCCATTTTTCCAGCAACCTGAAGTGGAACGACTACATCAAATTTATAGCTGCATCTACTGCTAGGAAGGTTGTTTCACTGTGTTGGGTAAGAATGTCTTCCTCATCAGAATCAGTCTTTCACAATTTGACTGTGAAACAAATACTGTTGCCAAATCTGGTCGACTGTTCCTGCAATTCATTCCGAGGTTCTTGAAAAATCCAAATAAAGATGTGATCAATCCTGACTTGGCATCTCAACTTCAATAACTTTCTTCCCAACGTGACATGGCTTCGTTCTGCCTTTTCTGAAATGATTTTCATAACAACTGCTCTGACGAGCTTATTGCCCTGGTGCACCGACCACATAAATTCAAGTCTGCTACTAGAGTTGGATCTAGTTTGCACCCTTTTACCGTTGAAATAGTTAAATGTAATCACCATTTATACTCCAACATTTTATTTTTAACACTTCCTGTCCTTGGAACTCCACCCGTTTATTTTTTTCACTGATAGCTAAACTCTCTAATAATTTACATGCAACTTCAATTGCAATCTTCTATATTTTTGAACCCCATTAATCTCTTATACTTCCTTTAATACCCACTGTACACAGTCTATTTTCTTACTGTTGCCCTTTGCGCATTAATGGCGGCCTTGTTTTGCTTGGAATGAAATAATTTAAAACCCCCTCTAAATAAACGCGCATAACGTTTCCTCGTCATCGATTAAACCCTGAATTTGTTCCAATCATGATAAACAGTTGTACTATCAATGAAGTGCCTTGCCTTGAACGTCTACTGAGGGTCAAATTCTTTCGAGACCTCAAATGAAATTAGTATATACAATTTAAAGATAAAGATGCTTGAAATATAGTCAATTGATTGTAGCACTCCAAAATGTACCTAAGTCCTGATACCTTGTTCTATCTTTACAGAAATCAGTTCAGATCAAAAAATAGAGTCATCAAGGTATTCACATTTTTGGGGCGCGGCCTTGTTGAATTATTTGGTTATTTACCGATTGTTGTTGAGCCCTTAGCTGTCAGTGAAGCTGTGAATGAATTTGCGGCGCTCTAAGCCCTCATCAGGCTGATGTAGCGTGCCGAAAATTCGTTCACAACTTCACTAACAGCTAAGTGCTCAACAACAATCGACATATAATCAAAAACAGAGTAATGCTGCCCAGTCCTCATATTTCATCACTTTACACGTCTTTCTGGTTGATTAATCTTTTATAACCGTTCAACCATTTTCCCCCATTCGACACGTTGCCCATTCTTCCTGCTAGTTCGCTATTTCCACTGCAAATACCCAGACGAGGTACAGTCCCACTAGTTTAGATGTTTAGAGATAAAACCCTCATGCTGTTTACATGGGTTCGAATCATCTTAATTCCTTTCGTATTTTGTTTGTATGGTGAAGTTACACTCGGCAGCACCTTTCCAAACACTGTTACTTTTTTTTAACCATACTTCCAAGTGGATGTATACTTGTTTACTCCAACTTTTAAGTCTAGGATTAACCTTTTGAAGTCAAGTATCAACCTTTACAAGACTAGGATCAGTCGTTAACAATCCACCATATCTTCATAATCTGCACTTCCTTCTTTCTGTTAGATAGATGCAACAACCACATTTAATATCTACTTGGCGTGGCTCTTGAGCCTTCTATTGAGTGGGCACTTTTTGAAGTGATAGAAAATTAAATTTTATGTTCTGATATAAAATAATACATAGTTCTAAGAAGGAGCATATCTTTCTTTCATACGTCATTAAATAAATGAGTTCGTGCTTTTTTATATTTATTATATATTTTGGTCTAGGAAAAATACTCAGCGTGAATTGTTGTGTTTACTGCCTATAAGGTACGACTACTAGTGATTTTTTAATCATTCTATCGTTTGGATAAATTATCTCTACCCAAATTCGGTACGAATCAAAATTAGTTGCAACGTCTATCTGAAATTTTATATTCAGCTGAAACCTGTAGATAAACCTAAATGCAGATTAAGGATTAGATAAGCTATTCTACTTTTGATATCTTGGTCAATGTCTATCTGATATCTAATATAATTAGTTTCAACAATCTCGGAATTGACACTTGGAATTGGGGATTTTAACTCCCTTAAGTACGTATTTAATGTTTCAAGACTCAAACACGAAAAGTGATTCTCACTTTTCTGTAAATACCGAACCTATTAGATCACAAATTGCTTTTAGTTCCTATGTTTACCTTCGGTGTCAGGTTCTTAACTAAGCCAAGTAAAGGCGCTTTCATCTGTGGTTCTACAATTGTTTTGGCGGTGTCGCTCTCCTAAATTTCGAAAATGTTTGTTTGAAGAGAAAACAAAGTAAAGCGACTGTAGACATTATCAGAAATGATTCAAGCGACCTCCAACTCCCACACCTCTCTAAATATACTTATTGAAAATTGCACAGGGCAATGTTCAAAACAGGTAGAACAACGTGAAATACACACAGAACCCAAAGAAAACAAACATACTATTATTTCTTTCTTATCTTTTTTTATGTGTTTTACAAATGTCAACCTTAATAGAGAAAAGGACAAGAAAAGAAAAAAAATAAAAGAAAAAAATAATCATAGGCGACAAGAAGTCACACTGAATATAAGAAAGCTAGCCGGCGGAAAATGTGACACAGGAATTTGAAGAAGGAAAAATGTATTTCAAAAACTAAGCAAAATATTAAGAAAAAAGAAATATCATTAGAAAGAAAGAAAAACGCTGTCTTTTCTTTTAGTTCATGCCAAATGATTAATTCACCCCAAAACTTAAAAAAGAAAGTACATTCAGCTTTAGTAGACCTTTAAACTGTAAAACATTCGCTGTAAATAGCTCGAATATCATTCACAGATACGAAATCATATTTTAACATTTTTCATTCTGTGGGTTAGAGTTGTTGCCAAGAAAGCCAAGCAAATTTTGATTTAAAAGTTTTAATTTAGCGTTAAAAAAAAACCAAAACAAAACCCGAATGAACTTTGATTTAATATTAACAATTTCTTAATATATTTGCGATAATTAACTTTTCACTATTTGGGATGAAGTAACATAAATGATTTGAAAAGAAAGTCAAAATATGTGAATGCTAATGAATAAGAGTTGAAGAATTTTCACACATATGAAAAAGAAGCAATAAAAAAAAAGGATTTTACCGACAAATTTACAGAGAACACAAGATTAAGCCATAAATCCAAAGGGAACTGGAAACAATCAGAGAGACAGCTGCAATTTTTGTGACATAATAATACGTAGATATTTTTAAGAAACATAGGTAATATGAAAGGCAACAAGAGCAATGACAATATGTCTTTGAACATTCTAAAACGATCAAGGCATGTCAAAAGGAAACATTTACAACAAAAACGTTTCCGTATTTAGGAAAAAAAGATACATACATTCATGTTTGTTTAAAAATCAAATAAATAAATGTATAGTAAAATTGCTTAACTTGAGGATTAAATTTTTTGCCCAATATAGCTGAATCTGTATGCGTCAAAAGGCTTTTCTTTTTTTTCTTTAATCATATCACCCCAAGCAAGGCGCAAACGCCACTGATGCGCAGGGGGCTACGTAAGAGTGAAAAGATTGGAAAAAAGAAAAACCGGAAACCACATCCTAGACAGGAAACAAGGGATGAGCCTCTACACCTCTTCAATAGATGTGGGTGGAGTGTGAACCGGGCGATAGTTTAGACTATCTACTCCAATTGAAAAAAAAATAAAAGAGTGTGAAGAGATTGGAAAAGAGAAAACCGGGAACCGCATCCTAAACAGGCAACAAGGGATGAGCCTCTTCACCTGTTCAATAGACGTGGGTGGAGTGTGAACCGGGGGATACTTTAGTCAATCTACTCCAATTGAAAAAAAAATTAAATAAAAAAAAAGAGAAAAGATTGGAAAAGAGAAAAACCGGAAACCACATCCTAAACAGGAAACAAGGGATGAGCCTCTTCACCTGTTCAATAGACATGGGTGGAGTGTGAACTGGGCGATAGTTTAGTCTATCTACTCCAATTGAAAAAAAAATAAAAGAGAGTGAAGAGATTGGAAAAGAGAAAACCGGGAACCGCATCCTAAACAGGAAACAAGGGATGAGCCTCTTCACCCGTTCAATAGACGTGGGTGGAGTGTGAACCGGGGGATACTTTAGTCAATCTACTCCAATTGAAAAAAAAATTAAATAAAAAAAAGAGAAAAGATTGGAAAAGAGAAAAAACGGAAACCACATCCTAAACAGGAAACAAGGGATGAGCCTCTTCACCTGTTCAATAGACGTGGGTGGAGTGTGAACTGGGCGATAGTTTAGTCTATCTACTCCTGTACAATGTTTTAAAAATACCATTGAATTTATAATGTTTACTTGCTTTGGTCTGAACTATTGAGGTTTACTTTTAGGTGTGTTGAATAAAATTTGCAAGTTTCTAAAAGGAAAATGTAAAGTATTTTACTATGTCTATAATAAATTAAATCTAATCTATTTTAAAGAAATTCTGAACCTGAGAGCAAATAAGTGTTTTCAATGTTTTTAGTGCAATAAAAGAACAACATTATTTATTTGTCAAAACCAAATAAAACAAAAAAAAACAACCAAAACCAAACAACGCGAATAAAAACAAATTTCATAATTATATATTTTAAGGGAACGTTACCATAGAGATAACGTATATATATATATATAATATCTTGCATTGAAAGTTTTCCATTTTCTTTGATGTGCATATTATCAGTCCATGGAGAAAATAATAAAGGTTTCTTTTATAATACCTTTATTTAAAAATATTGTTATACCTACAACCATGTTGTGTTAACCTATTGCTATAATACCATTTAAAATTTGTTTTTTCTTTTTTCTTTCATGATATACAAAGAAAGAAAATAAAGTCATTAAGGGGTTGAGGAGGATGACAAAATAAAAAAAAATGAGTGTAAAAAAATAAAAATAAATGATGAATATTATTAATGAGTTAGAATGATAAAAGATGAATCAAGAAGGCAGTAGATAATGATTGACATTGCATTTATATTTTGGAAGATCAAAGATGTTCGAAAAGCATGAAGCCCGAACGGAGCTCCACAAGAGTGAAAGAAAAGATACTGTTAGCATAGATTTTGCTGTTACATGTAGTAGCAAATTCAGCTATAAAAGGATGATACCTTGTTGTTCGTCTCGTACTGCGCTTAAATTAATAAAGGAAGTTATGTTACGTTGCACTAGCAACATCGTCATTTTACAGCTGAATTTAGGTATAATAAAAAAAGAAGTTTGTTTTTCTCCTTGGACGGATAATATGCGCAACAAAGAAATCAGAAACTTTGAAGGCAAGATATTACGTGTACACACTCACACACGCAAACACACACACACACACACACACACACACACACACACACACACACACACACACACACACATATATATATATATTCACATATATATATATATATATATATATATATACATATATATACATATATATTTTCACACATATATATATACACACATACATACACACAAACAAATATAAATATATATATATATACATATATATATATGACTAGGATTAGCATGGTGACCTTTTGCTCAAGCTCCAGGTCTACGGTTTTAATTGACAACTGATTGATTTAATCGAATCATTCCTATCAAATCGTGAAATTAAGGTCGTTTTAAAAGAGGAAAATTCCGGATCATTTTACATGAACGCGGGTGTACCTCAAGCCTCTATCTTAGGTCCTACTGTATTTCTAATCTTCATAAATCAATGATCTTCCTTATGACATAAGTTCTCAAGTAGACATCTATGCAGATGACATCAACATTTATTCCCGTTTTGATAGGAAATCTGCAAAGGCTGACAAATGAATTAGAAATAAGCTACTGCTCCAAAGACGGATCTCCAGTCAGTAGTTAAGTGGGGAAGTAAACTTCTCATAAATTTGAATGCCTCAACAAAACCTGCTCTCCTTTAAGCACCTTAGTGAAACTTTCCAGCCTGCCATAAGCATGCTTGATGCTAGTCTCTTGGAGAGCAACACACTGCACCTCCTTTACCTTACTTTCTCATCCCACCTGAAGTGGAACATCTACAATGAAATTACTGCTCAATTACTGCGAGGAAGTTTGTGTCACTGTGACGGGCCAGAAAAATTTTCTCTTCAGATTCCATCTTGAACTTTTCTAAATCTACCCTTCGTTCATGCATTGAATACCGTTGCCATAACAGGTCGGTTGTTCCTTCTATCAATCTCGAGGTTCTCGACAAATTCCAAAGAAGGATCTGCGATGTAATCAATCCTGACTTGGCATCTCGACTTCAGCCACTTTCTCACCACCTAAAGTGGCTTCCCTCGGTCTTTTCTACAAATATTTTCATGGCGTCTCCCACGAAGAGTTCTTTTTGTTGTGCTCCGACCACATGAATTTAGGCTTACTTTGTGGGGCAGTGAATATAAGCTCGGCAAGAAAAATCGGGGTGTCGAGATCGATTTCTAGTTGAATTCATTGCATTCACTTACGCGCAAATACCCTTAAGAAAGGTATTAATGTGTGTTTTCCCTCCAGTTATTCTTAAATAACAGGACAGATTGGGTTCTATAGCCTTAGCTATCAACAAGTCTACCGCAGAAAGCAATGGCAACCTACCGCGGAATAATCTTCTGTCCAGTCAGTCATGTCTCTTTTGAAACATGATCGCCCAAGCGTATTTGACGTATAGCACTTAACTGATTGATTAGACTGGTATCCTGGTTACATCTTTTTTGCCGTTGAAATAGTTAAATCGATTCCTCGCTTCTACTCTAACAGTTTCTTTTCTTGCACTTCCATTCCGTGGAACTATATGCTGTTTATTGCTTACTTGACAGCTAAAATCTCAAACTATTTAAATGCTGTCGCCTGGCACTCTGGTTGATTTGTCTAAAATACCTATCCTCCGTGGATTGATCGGTGAGTTGCACTTTTCTGTCTAAACCCTGTCTTATCTCATGTTAGTTTTTGTTTGATTATAAGGCGGGCAAAGTTGAATAGTTTTCGGAAATTGCTGTAATTGATCAGTAGGGCCAGAATAAAAAACGCAAGATAAAAAACGCATCATAATAGAATTAAATGCCTTTATATCTGTTCTTCGGTAAGGTACTTTGCTTGAAATTATCACGTTCTCATGCAGCCAAATATAATCCCAATTCATTACTTTTATTAGATGTTACACTTTAGTTGTTTTGGTTAGTCTGGTACAGGGCCTGATTCAGTGGTCCTTCTTAGTAAGTACATGTGATAATTTGTCTGTAAATGAACTGCTAACATCATCAGACTGCAATATCTACTCACTCTGATTTCAGCTGCTTTGGGTCTTCGTATTTATGGATCTATTCACAAAAAATCTTTGTTGCTTTACCACTGGTAATTAATCACACTCTCAAAACGGGGAATTCCCTTCCGCGTGAGTGGTTATGACAGGCATCGATCCGTCCTAATAACTCTTTCCTTCTTTTACTGGAATCTCACACCATCACCCTCAAGGGGTGTGGACAATCACTCTACTAACGTCAACATTTGACCTGCACCTGCCAGCTTAGCTACACTTTGACCAATGTGATCGGTGTCTTATCTCATGTCCATTAATTAGAATTTATAATTTCAATTTTTTTCTGTCTACGAAAAAAAAATCCTTCTTGTTCTGTTTTCATTTCCAAAGCTAACCAAATGGCTTTCAATAACAGCCATTTTTTCACTGACTAAATTTTATTTTCGAATTTAGATTTTCATCATGATCAGATGGCTATCAAGTTCTTTTCTCAGGGTTAGCAATACCTTCTAATACCAAAGAAGCGTTAATTCCCAAACATTGGATGTAGCGCATTCCGTTCGCCGGCTTCCTGGTGTGACCTACCATAAGGTCATTAATCAAATTTTATCATTCTCTACTTTAGGGATTTTCGATCTACCCGTGTTTTGATAACCAGTCCTGTGGAAATCATCAATCAGCTGTCAGCCCAAAAGCACATGACTGTTTTTGGATTTGTTAATCCGTGGGAAATTATTTTTAGTTGTTTTGAAAATGAAATAAATCCTCATTCTTTCTCTCATTAACCCATAGTTTCTATTTACCATCTCTTTGAAAAGAACATACAAATACTCATTTTTTGTCGGTATGCCAGTCGTTCTATCCATTTAACATTCTCTTCTATTTACCAGCTTTAAATAGTGTTACAATGCAACGTCAATTGTCATCTTCTGTCTTCTTGAATCTCGTTCACCTTTTGACCTTTCTCCAATACGCTCCGTACCCAGTCTTTTCCCCTTCACTGTCACCCCCTGCACACTAGTGGCGGTCCAGCCTTTCCTGGGTTTAAATGATTAACACACACACACACACACACACACACACACACACACACACACACACACTCATATGATATTACTGTTTTTCGAGATACTTATTCTATCCATTTTAATTGTTTCTACTTTTTGAAGTCCTCGAGCATCCGTTATTTGCTACTCATGCAATTTCATGCAGTTTCATGCAATAACATTCATCAGACAGATATAATAAGGGGCTAATGGCTATAGTCTAATTTTATAATCTAGTAGTGTCATGTTTCTTCTTACCTGGATATATCTTTTCTATTAAATTCTTATCCTTAGATAATATAAATTGCGACACGAATATCCAAATGCGTACTGCCATGACCATGAATTCTTTCCAAAAGATAATTAGAGTATTGTGAGACAGGAAAATTTCATGGGACTAAAACAAAAAATGAATACTGGATTGTTATGTGAAGTTTGTTTCTCAATATGACAACAAATGCTTAACAAATTCATCAAGATTGAAAGAAAGACTTGAAGCGTCCAAAATGTGGTTCTAAAATAGATGATGAGGATACCAAAGACCAAACATGTGAGAAGCAACTATGTCTTGGTAAAGATGGAAAGAAAAAGAATCTTATACTTAACATAAAAAAAAGACAGCAGATGTTTCTGGGACATGTAATGAGGAAAGAGAACTTGAAGAATCTGACACTCACAAGAGAGAGAGAGATGGAAAAAAGACAAGGAAAGCAACGCATAACATACTTGATGGATTTGACCAAATAGATGGCAGAGCAGGATTTTGGAGGGTTAACAAGAGAGAGTGTTGTAAGATCTACAAGCGATAGAGAGATGTTGGAGGCCATGATTGCCTACGTCCTAAAAAGTCACGGCAAATAGAAGAAGATGGTGATAAACGGCCATAGTCTTAGTTTTTCTTATTCAGACATTTGTCACCCATTCGCTGTAGGATTAATAATATTTCTCTTGGGCACAAATTTATCAACTGTATGATATATTTAGGTTTAGCTACTATTTTCCATGTAACAGTTGGCACTTCCTTTTCAGAGCTTTTCATTTTTATATTGCATTAATAATAATATTTGAATAAATATATTATATGATATCTTTCGTGTTTCGGATTTTATCTGCACATTTTCTACTCCTCCATAGAGCTCGGGTTGAAAGTAACGAAAATTAGTTTGTTTTTTTTTACTCAATATTTTTCTCTGTTACCCCTTTACGATAATCTGTACTTATATTTTTGTTTTCTAATTCGTTTATACCTTAATATATCTGTGTGTGTTTCAACTGTTAGTTTTAGTTTCAGCATTTCTGACCGTCGCAACCAAAATTTTCTAGGCGACATATACTGGAAAAAATCATCTCATTTTCTTCGTATGATATTTCTTCGGTCTTATTTCCGCTACTCTTTGTAACAGACACACACACAAAGGCAATACTCCGATCACACGGATATTAATATCTACAGATCTATGGTTAACTGTTACATTTTCTACATCTCCTTAAACTATACTTCTTGACTCCTTCCCTTACAATTGCCTCATTCCGTAAGCCCCTAACTTGAATGGATCCTGGGCTTTAAAACAGAAGGAAATTTTGTAAAAAATAATTTCCCCGGGATATTGTCCATAAGTTCACGATCAAGATGATCGTGAACATATGGACAATAGTGAACCTAAATTCAATATCGCGGGGAAAAATTGATATTACATTCAATAAAACTTTCAATTAAATTTTTGGTCTATATGAATAATAAAGATGCTTTATTGAAGTTATTTGATAATGAACGAAATTATGTTTAAAAGTGTATGAAATAAATTAATTTTGTTAATTACGCTTCGTACTTACTAATTCATGTACATACTTTCTGTAGAAGTAATGCATCTACTCGTGTATAAGTCGATTTCATGGCTAGTGAAAAACATGTAAATTATTTACAGTAAATTTTAATCTATCCAAAAATGTGTTACTTGTGCAGAGTTCAACCAGTCACTAACAATCCATGATTTTTAATCACTTCAAAAAGTTACGTGTTTGCGAACCGCTAATTTTTGCGTACAAACTGAAAATAAAAAAATCTCGTACTATACTTGAGTATGTACGGTTCTTCAATTTTTGAAGATTCAAGGGGGCATAAATCTTATCTGACGCAATCGATTGTTCTTGTCTCCAACAGAATCAAACCCACTGTTTTCCCACGCTCGTTCATCTTAATAAAATAATTAGTCACAAATATTTGTAGGATTAGGATGGGCGTTCTGGTGCAGTGGATATAGTCTTGGAACGAGAAATGGGGGTATCGAGTTCGAATTCCAGTTTAATTCGTTGCATTTACTTACGCCTAAATATCCTTGGGAAAAGTATTAATCCGTAGGTTTTGCCTCTAGTCGTAGATTAAATAGCAGTACAGACTGGGTTCTATAGCCTTGACTGGCAACCAGTGTACGGCAGATAGTAACGGCAATCTACTGTAGAAAAACTTCTACCCAGTTAGCCTGTTGCTTTCGAGACATGATCACCTAAGTATGTGTCACGTATTGCACTTAACTGGCTTACTTGGAGTAGAAATTGCTTGATTAGGTACTAATAAAAACAATTCTCCTAACAGTCAAGCTAAAGTGTAGAAAAAAGCCCAGATTTATTTGTGTATGAATTTTCGCAAAACAAAACACACACACACACACACACACACACACACACACACACACACATATATATATATATATATAACACAGAGAAAGAAAGTTTGTATATAGTTTTCATCCTCATGTATACGCCCTGGCTTCTAGCTCGGGGCCAATGCATTAACCTTGGTCGGTATGTCAACTTATTGCCGCTGCCCTTGATTATCTATTAAAATCTGTGCACCTACATTACTGGCTATAGAAGCTGAAGTAATATTCAAAGAACGTCAGAAGGAGCACATACGCTTAGCTCAGTGAGACTGTCGACACTAAAGCAACGTTTAGGCAGAATAAAATCTGTACTCGATATTCGGTGGCAACCTGACCTTTTCCCCATAATAAGCACTTCATACGAGATGGAAAAATGTGTATTTGATATTTTGGTTAGTGATACTTGGAAATTTAATCTAAATCATTTTCACCAGATTGAGTACTTTTTAAAAGTCTAAACGCTTCTTTCAGTGTTCTGTTATGATAAATTTCAGGACACTGGTGTTAACAAGTGATCTTCCACGAGATTTAATTTGCTTAATATTAGAATGTATCATTCAATGTTTTCTCATTTTATAACTGAATCGGGCTACATTTGCATCATATAAAATACACAGCCAATCTTTTGTAAATAGACCATTACATTGAAGTTTTTCAACAACTTCAGGCAAGCAACACATTTCAATAACGAAACAACTTCAAAAATGACCTCGAAGAATTATTCGCACCTAAAACTTCCGAATTCTATGTTCCCGTAACAGATAGTAATAGTTTCATTTTGAGTTCGTATTTAAATAAAGTATATCGGTTTTTTTTTATTATCATATTGCCCCAAGCAACGCCATTTACTGCAGGAAGTTTCATAGAAAGAAAGTTATAAGAAAGAGTGACAGGTTATAGGGGGTGTCAGGAAGTGGTAAAGAGAAAGCTGAGAATACTGATGAGAGTGGAGCGGACGGAGAAAGGGGCATGAGAGAGAGAGGGAGAGAGAGAGGATTCAGGTTAGTGAGATAGCAGATGACTGTTGACTTTACATTTAAATTATTGGCGATTATAGCTGTCGGAAAAGCAAGTAAATAAAAGGAAATCTACAGGCAGGAAGTGCGAAAAAGGAAGCTGATGGAGTAGAATTTGCGTTTACATTTTATTGGATTCACATTAAAAGGGTGGGATCTAGTTGCTAATCTTGGGGTTCGAGTAAATTTATATATATGGGGTACCAGTGTGCTAAAGACATCTGAGCGGAAGTCGTGAATCTATTTGTAGAAGAGACACAGGGAAGCCACATTGTCCCGTTGAGAAAGTGACTGTATCTGAGCTTCCAAGTCGGGATCGATCACATTACAGATTCTCCGTTGGATTTTGTGAAGGACATCTAGGTGGATAGCAGGAGCACCCAACCAGATATGGCAGCAGTATTCAATGCACGGCGGATGCTAAGTCGGGATCAATCACATTACAGATTCTCCGTTGGGTTTTGTGAAGGTCATCTAGGTGGATAGCAGGAGCACCCAACCAGATATGGCAGCAGTATTCAATGCACGGCGGATGCTAAGTCGGGATCGATCACATTACATATTCTCCGTTGGATTTTGTGAAGGACACCTAGGTGGATAGCAGGAGCACCCAACCAGATATGGCAGCAATATTCAATGCACGGCGGATGCTAAGTCGGGATCAATCACATTACAGATTCTCCGTTGGATTTTGTGAAGGACACCTAGGTGGATAGCAGGAGCACCCAACCAGATATGGCAGCAATAATCAATGCACGGCGGATGCTAAGTCGGGATCAATCACATTACAGATTCTCCGTTGGATTTTGTGAAGGACATCTAGGTGGATAGCAGGAGCACCCAACCAGATATGGCAGCAGTATTCAATGCACGGCGGATGCTAAGTCGGGATCAATCACATTGCATATTCTCAGTTGGATTTTGTGAAGGACACCTAGGTGGGTAGCAGTAGCACCCAACCAGATATGGCAGCAGTATTCAATGCACGGCGGATGCTAAGTCGGGATCAATCACATTACATATTCTCCGTTGGGTTTTCTGAAGGACATCTAGGTGGATAGCAGGAGCACCCAACCAGATATGGCAGCAGTATTCAATGCACGGTTAGATGGTAGATTTATATATGTGCAGGATTATTTCAGACGGGAAAAACTTTCTGGCGCTACAAAGAGAACCTACTTTCTTAGCAGTAGATTTAACTATGGATTCTGTAGGTCTGTTGTGAGAGTTAAACCGAGTAGGTGCAGTGTTTTGCTTTCAGGGAGACTAGCCTGATCCATGCTAATGGTGGGGCAGGAGCGATTGTCTCTGAAGGTTAATAGTTAGTAGCTTCGTTTTGAAAGCATTAAAATTCACGAGCCGTTTCTTGGCCAAGTCCGCCAAGGATTAGAGGTCCTTTTCAAGCTCGGTAGCGAGGTTTGCTTTCTCAGCCTAGGCAGATTTAGGATCGATGTGAGAATATACCGTGCTGTCGTCAGTGTATATGCATACTTGGGTTTAAATTTAATATTTGAATACCTGCATTAATTTCTGAACAATCAGACAATACTTCTGTAGTAAATTAAGAAAGCATCCTTTTTAGATTTTCCGGAATCTTTATGACGAGATTTAAATAAATGCAACCGGTTAGCATTAGTCAAATGACTGGCAACGCAGGTTCCACTGAAACTAAAATATCTCTGGATTATGAGTACAAATTTGGTTCTTATGAAGAAGATTTAAAGAAAAATCATTTCTTTTCAAGATGATAATAACAGCAATAGGAAGTGGCTTCTTAGGAACAGAAGAGAATGAGAAGACCTTTATGATCAGAAAGGGCAATAAAGGAACGATATTGTGTATTTATCATCCGAACATTTTAATTCAATAAATTGAAATTCTGTTTTTACAATAATGTTCACTCTTTTTTACAGTAAGGTTCAATATTTACAAGGCCTGGAGGCCAGTAGACGTAGAGAATTACGTTAGGAGGCAAATTGTGCAGAAAGGCAGGAAAGATAACGGTTAACACTAGACTTGAACGGGTTATGGTTTTAGTGATCGGGGAAACATCCTCTTCGGAATCGTTTCCAAAAATGTTGGGTCGCGGGACAAATCTGTGGAATTTACATTTTACCGAAGGAATATGGAAAGAAAATGAGAGGATTTGCTACTATGTAAGTGTCATGGTTTGTACTTGCCGTAAAGTTTTGAATTGACAAAATCAGAGAATGTAGTTCGTCCGACCACTTTTCGTGTTCCAAGCGATAGATTACCGAGAGACATACCACATCCCACCTATGCAAGGGAGGTTTGAGGATGGAGAATAATTTATAACTAACAAAGAAATCGGAGACAGTTTTTAACTCTATCTAGACTGTAGAGTGAAGTTTGTGCATTTCCCGCTAAAATATGAGAACTCCATTTTTGGCCCGATCAGGCTATTGTAAAAGTAGAAGATAGAACGGGGAGTCAGTTACCTGTTATCAATATTAGATTTCAGGCCAGCATAGCAGCAACAATGACTTCCCTTCCACCACATCCACTTATAAGCAGAAATGTACATTGTATCAGTCACTTACGAACATACACAGAACATTAAAGTCATGCACTTTGCTTTTCAGTTGCCTGACGATAACCAGACCAAAGGAAAGAATGTTAAAATGTTCTGGGATTCCTGTCCGCCTGCATAGCAGTGAGTGCTGGACGATCTTCTCAAAGATGAGGAGGAAACTTGAAACAACAATAATGTGATTCTGCAGAAGGATGCTGAGAATATTGTGGGCCGAAAATTTGTGGAAAGATGACGTTTTCGAAAAAATGGACACTAAAAGGAAACTAATATTTAGCATCAAGAAGCAACAGTTTAGGTTTCTAAAGCATGTAAAAAGGAAAGATGGCTTGGGAAAGCTGATACTCATGAAACAAATAGGGGCAAGAGAGACAGAAGTAAATAACGCATAATATAGTTTACCAGCTTGATTAAATGGCGGAACAGTGCTTTGGAGAAATAATAGAAATACAAAATATTTTTAGAGCTACAATGGACGGAAATTTGTGCAAAGCCATGATCATTTACATCCTGAGTGGACACGATACATAAAGAACAAATCATTAGCCAACTGGGTATGTTGTATAGAGACTGAAATCTTGCACATTTACAAATCTTCCATTCCTCCATGCATTCTATATCTGGTCTGATGTTCTTATTCTTCATTAATAACCAATTCAAAGATAAATCTGTATTGTAATCAATCCTGACTTGGAATCTCGGTTTTAAACATTTTTGAAGAAAAAATTAATAAAATAACACATTTTTAAAGGAACAAAATATTATCAGCCAAACATTTTTTAATACAAAACTACAAGATATTTTCAGTTTTCTAAAATAAAAAAGAATAAAATCAAGAAATTTTAAATAAATCTGACGAAATCAATCTTCTGATTACTCCAAAAACTAAAAAATACTTTAAAACCGCACATGTTTGGCATCAAATAACCCACAGAGGTTGATATGCCGTTAAACAAACTTAAACTCGAACTCAAAATCAGATGTCATCATTTTACTGTTGAAATAGTTAAGTATAACTGCCACTGCTAAACGGACAATTTTTTTCTTACTTCCGGCTTACGGAAATTCCTTACTTTTACTTGCTTCCCAGATAACTAGTGTCGTTAAAAATTTACATGCAATGGCAGTTGTAATCATTTATCGTGAGAATTCCGTTCCTCTTTCAGCTTTGTTCTTTTGTTCTCAATCCTCTCTATTATCTGGTTTTCTCTCACTTTCATTTCTTGTAAACCTTTGCGTACTAGTGTCATGCCCGCCTGCCTTGGGTTGAAATGATTAAATAAAATCATATGCAACATCAATTGCCATCTTCTATCTTCTTGAATCCAGTCCATCTTTTGTCATACCCTCAATCCTCAGTCTTCATTTTTTCTTTCGCTTTCACTCCCTGAAAGCCCCTGCGTACTAGTGGTATTTACGCCTTGCTTGGGATGAAATGATAATTAAAAACTGGGTTACTCGATATAAAAGTATTACGGACTAAACATTTATAGACCTGCAAGATTATGTATTGATTTTTATTAAATCCACTCACTATATCGCGTAAATTTTGATGTAATGCTTGTTTCTGCCAAATTGTTTTCACACTAAATATCTTGATGGGTATACTGAGTTTTGGTATATTTGTAGCCCAGCCCAACTTTTATTGTTGATGTATATTTTGTCACTGGTTCTTTATTAATTTTTAAACAAAGAATAAGCACCTGTGTAAAACGTTACACATTAATTATATATAATATATAATGACATATATAACTCTGCATTCATCCAACTTGATAATTACGATTTCTAGCCGTCAGTCACTGATTTTGTATTAGATAAGTCTTTCTCTAAGGTATAAGCAGACACTGGTACTCGATAGATCAAATAAAAGAATAAAACAATTAAATCACTATTATCCGGCAATAATTCAGTAAGGTTAATGAATGATTCAAAGGAAGCATGGTGTAACTATGAGGAACTACAATAGAATGTTTAAGTACTAAGTTTTTAGAATCGATCTTACATCTACACATTGATAATTTTTAACAAGAAATATAAGATTAACAGATACAACCGGCTTAAAATGCAAAAAAATAAATACAAAAATAGATAATCAGTTTGCTTAAGCATTGTTTACAACGTGTCAAACTAGATCAGGCATTTTATATCAACACGTATCACATATATGATACGATAAAGAATAAAAAGCAAACGTTTGTCAATTTAACATGTTTCACCTTTATTACAGATTTAAATAATACGATATAGAGAAACAAAAACATTCTGGTATTTACGTTAGTATAAGTTAACAAGGCGAATGCACGTGAAACATGATTAACTAGTGAATATCAAACAACACAAAAGTAAAAATAAAAACAACAGCTCCTCTTTTTTCTCCATATCACATTCTTTGATGAAAATTTTGTAACAGTAAAAATAGACGTTTACGCTTTGCTGCCTCTTTTTGTAGTGGGCGGGGATCCCCTCAAAGACGGAGTGTGGTTCAGTTGTATCTCTGTCCGAGGACAGGCATGCAATTGAGAAAAAATATTAAGAGTTGTCGGGTCCCAGGGAACCGTGTCCCGAGGCTGCACCACCTCATTGCACCAGACGGGGTGGATTGGTGCTCGTCACCGGGGCCAGCGCGACCAGCTGTTCTTGAGACTGGCGAATTTTTTGTCCGCTCGTACGCGTTTAGGCTCCCCACATTAAAACGCAAACGTTTGTTGCATCGACATCCTATAGGGGGAAGAGGTAAATGCACTTATCGTTCTGTCGGTCCCCTACCTATATTTGATCCCAACTCAAATAAATTTGATTCATTTTACCAAAATTTATGAGGGGCTATGTTTCGTAGCGTCGATTCGCGTTAAATTGCCTGTTTAATCTACCAATGTGAATCGTTTAAGCATGTCCTTCTTATATCAGTTAATTAGTTATGGGCCATGCGTAATACACAGTTAGGCGATCATGTCACTTTCGATCTATGCCTGACTAGCAAGAAGATTTTCCCGCAGAAAGTTGTCAAAGTTATAGAATCCAATCTGTCCTGCTGAAGAGAGAAGAGATAGATTAATACCTTTCCCAAGGGTAGTTATGCGCAAGTGAATACAACGATTTCAACTGGAATTTGAACTCGACACTACCGTTTTCCCATTCCGAGCCGATATCCATTACACCAAAGCACACATCTTATATACCCATTGATAAACAATTTGAAAAGTAATTTAAACTCTGTTAATATTTCAGGAGTTTTATTATCCGGCCAAGATAAACTTCTTAAAAGAATATTTTTATATTTGTCACATTGTGGTGTTTACTATGTTTAAGCAGGTAGCTTTATACGTTTTATCAGAATGTGTTTATCTGTCAAACTATAATTGAAATTGATGCGTTGGTGTGTATCTTCAGCGCTTTTTTATTTCGTAGGTGCACTACGAGTTAGGCTTGTATGTTAAATAAGAAATATAATTTGCATAGGAATTCGAAATCAGGGAGCCGAGTTCGAATTCCAGTTGCATTCTTTGCATTAATTTACACAAAAATACCGTTGGAAATGTATTAATCCGTCCTTTTCCTCCAATTATGGGTTAAATAATAGGACAGATTGGGTTCCAGAGCCTTGACTGGAAAAAACAGTCTAACGCAGAAAGCAATGGCATCCTACTGCAGGATAATCTTCTGTCCAGTCCTTCATGTCTTTTTCGAAACATGATCGTCTAAAACGTGTATCACCTATGGCACTTAACTAACTGACTGAATTTGCATAGTTTTTTCTCTTCGTCCTTTTTTGTAAATTTAGGTTTTCTAGCCTGAGGATTGGTTAGTTTTCCTAAAGTTTCTTTTCTGTGAATGTGACCCATATTGCTTCACATTTGCTTTCTATGAAGTCGGTAATTTATTTTTTACTATCAGTATACTGAATGTCTATATTAGCTATTTCAATAGGTGACGTGATGGATAGCAGCTCGGATCGAATCATTGGAGAGCCGAGTTCCATATTCCAGTCGAATTCGTTACATTCACGTACCTGCTAATATCCGTGAGAAAAGTATTATTCATCTCTTCTCCCTCAGCTGTGGGTAAAATAAGAGGACAAATGGGTACTATAACCTTGGTTGGAATCAAGTCTACTGCAGTAAGAATTGGCAACATACTGTAGGAATATCTTTCCACAAAATGCTGTTAGTGTCGTTTGTGACGCCAAAAAGTCTCATGAAACCCCGTGGTAAGAAGCTGCATCAACACTCCCAGGGTGAATGCCACCACAAGTAAGTTATTTCAATGATACAGATTTTCTTTTCGGGTTGTTCATCTACTTTCTCATTACTATTCGTCCCAACATGGCATGGTATCCAAGCTAAAGTAATTTTTATTTCACAATTTTTTAATCTCCAGTATGTTTAGAAAGTAAAGGTTGTTAGTTGTTTTTTATTCTTTTAGGGTAACCGGAAAAGCAGAGATTTTGTAAATGTCACGAACTTATGAACTACCGAACACTTCAAGGATTACAGTTCCACATTGAAAACAGAGTTATCATAACGCAGCCTCATTTACTTCTTGTTAAAATCATCCGTGGTAGTCTATTCTTTTTTATATAAAACTTTGACATCGCTCATGTTTAAAATAAAAGCAAGACGGTTGTTAATTGTAACAAAAGATTGCTTGTTAATTTTAACTCTTCCAAAACGGTAATCATCTGCGAGCAGTGGTGATTCTACAGAGGGGAGAAGAAGGAAACAAACCCCACACCCGAATTTTGGCTAGCCCTCCGGTAGGTCCTACTATTTTATAAGCTTCAAAAATTTATGAAACTAATCTGACTCCGATTTTGATAGGTTGTGATCTTCAGCACTTTTTCCATTTGCGTTTTCTTTTATATTTAGGGTCATAAAAATTGATATTATTTAAATACCATAAATTTTCTATATCCTATATTTTCTAAATTGTTTCCTTGTTTCGAAACAGCTTCTTGATCATAATGTCAAACTTTGCTGAAAACATAAAAAAGATTAACTGATCTTTTACGGCTATGGTTTTCAAAGCATGTTTATTGATTTCATTAAATTATTTTTTCTCCCGCATTTTTTGTGCTTCAGAAAAGTTTTGTAGAGGGAAAAAATAAAGGCACACAAATAACACTGTTCTTCTAGTTTTTAAATTAGTACTAACCTTTTGTTTTTGTATGGAAACTAACCTCTCCTGTGTTTCAACAACTTCAGAGTAGAAAAGAGGGTAAGAATATATTAAAATTCTTCCACTAGTATGATGGAAAGTTATTCCATTTTATTTAGTGAAATAGCATATTTATACTCAAACTAATTCCTAATTTGTGTATACGATAGTGGTGTTCTATGAAAACAAAGACGCTGCTTGAGTTTGACCCCTTTTCCTAAAAAAAAATATCGCCCCCTAAGTGGCCTCACTCCTTTCACAGTTCCATGATTGCTACTGTCTGCGAGACTTTTGTGTTTTTCATCAGTGGACAGACTATATGGAATCAATTATCTGCTAAGAAATTTGGTTCACTGTTGGATGAGAAAATTATTCTCTTCGTAATCTTTCTTAAATATCTATAAGTCTACCATAGTCCGCGCTTAGAATGTTGTTGTCACATATGGTCCGTTACCCCTGCTCAATGTTTTCAACTCTTACATGAAAAATGAAAGCACAAGTAGATATGAACTAATAATTGAACAGATCTTAGGAAAAAGTAACCAGTCTAAAAAAATCTCCAAACAAAGCAACTTTTGTTAAAAGGATGAAAATCACAATATTTACCTTTCAAACCCAAGATAAAATTGACCCTAAAAATTATCTCGAGCTCATTTAGAGTCAGGTTAGAATTAATCCTGCAACTGAAATGGTTGAAAAATTATACCGTCTGGCACAATTCCTCCCCGAATTATCTAATATTCATAAGGAGTGTGTCCCGTTTAGATCCATACTTTCTATGATTAAATTTTCTCAACAGAAAACCACAAAGTGGATGGCTATAGTGTTGCCAACAGTTTTGTAGCATTTTTCTTTTCGCAATTTATTTGGGTTTGTGAGGCCACTAATCGTTTATGTGTTCGTTTGACATCTGCATCTTCTTCACTCGTGTTACTTTGCCAAAGACTATCGATATTTGCAGTGATTTCCTATATCGTAGTGATCTGTCTCTGGCGATTGTTTTTGTTGAACTCATGAAATTTGCCACCATGTCTGTCAATTTGTATCGTCAGATTGATGGTGTAGCGATATGTTTTACTTTTGGACCTGTCTTGGCGAATATTTTTGTAGGATTTAATGAGGAGAGCCTACTGTATACACACACACACACACACACACACACACACACACGCACATATATATATATATATATATATATATATATATATATATATTGTTTATAGTAATGTTTATCCCTTTAAACGTTATATTTAATAGATATCAATATCTGAGTAGACACTTCATTCATTATTTTAAGCAGCATATTTATTTTCATCTACTGACCTGAATATTCGAGAAATCTTATTAAAGAAAAGATGATATCTCTTTGAATGGCGACTTCCCTATTGTTTAAATTTCGATACAAACGTTCGGTGTACTTGGATTATTGTGAGTTATGCGTCACAATGTGCAACTAGTCTTCCTTATAAAATCTTCTCTCAAATCATTATGACACCTTCGTTGGGCAGGATCAAATATTTTTAGTGCAGAAGTAATCCTTGTTCTGACTAAAAAAACAAAAAACATGGCTATGTATTGTAAGAGGACACCGAATGAGGAACGAACATAATATTCAGTCGTAATTGATTCAGTGAGACAAGCTAACAATTTTCCAAAGTCGAGGGGCCCGTGAAACAATTAAATAAAATTAATAAATAAAATTATAATAAAAAAATAAATTAAACCGGACCTGACTTTTGGTCAAATGCGCGATTATATCATTCCACTTCAGGAAATGAACATGATATTTCTATTTTCCATTTTTAAACGACATTTTTGGATGAGTTTTGTAACCCTACTCATGAATAAACGAATTGTTAAATCAAAGCTGATTTGTGCTCGAGTCTTTTAAACATTACTATCCTTTGTTACTTCTTAACTAAAACCAGACTTATTTAATAGACATTGAGAACAGTGTTCCACTACAGTTATTATCATCTTCATCGGTTGGTCGGAAATCCATCGACAATCCCACTCCATACAACACAGTCAAGCACTGCTGTACTCAGATCCTGGTGATGTAAGTGGACTTTTTTTGATGACTCATACAATTCTGAATCGCCGGCCTTACATCCTGTTTTTTTTTTATATACGAGACACAATCTCAAAACTCAGTACTTCTTCCCAGCCATAACCGGTTTTCCCGCAGTAGGTTGCCAATCTTTACTGCAGTAGTCTGTTTGACAACTAAGGCTATAGAACCCGTTCGTCCTGCTTTTTACCCATAAAAAGAAAAGATGAACTCAAATCTTTCCTAAAAATATAAGCACGTTTGTGAATGCAATAAATTCGACTAGTTTTTGAACTCAGCTCTCCAATTCCACAATCTGAACTGCTATCCATTATTCTACCACAGAAGCAATAAACGTCCGTAGAAGAAACTCAAGTTTGTATGCTTCTTTATTATATAAAAACAAGCACCTTTTATTAAATACACTAAAATTATATTAGAACAGAAAATACAAATAAATAAAATTATACAAATATAATTAACTAGCAGTATAGCCCGGCGTTGATAGGTTTTAATAAAAGCTTTAAAACTAATCCATGGTCCTGGAGCTCAGACTCTTTGGACATTGGCACGAAAGACTAAAAAGCAATAGTTGTTTCCAGTTAAAGCGAAACCGTAGACTGAAAGAAAAATGAATGAATGTAAGTCAAATTTTGATTTCCTAGTATCGATATCAAATGAGTTTTTGTCGTAAACTGAATTTTGAAGGCTAAATAAGTCCTCTGAGTAAATGGTATCATGGCTGAGACTAAGAACTACAATTATATCTACTTAAAGGCAAACCTGAAGCAAAAACTAAAATAAAACGGCTGAAAAAATACAGACATAACAGCACATAAACAGACACATACACAAACATCTTGCCTTATATATATTATAATAGATTAATATATTTTATTCATATATATATATATATATGTGTGTGTGTGTGTGTGTGTGTGTGTGTGTGTGTGTGTGTGTGTGTGTGTGTGTATACATCCCTTACTTATATTTTATTTCATTTTCCGTTCTTTTTTTATTCTTGTGATATATCGTAACGTAAATTAATTCTATCTCAAGAGTAGTCAGACCATATTTTACTTTGAAAAATTTTTGAACAAGCTGAATTATGAATTCATGTATTCTATTTTTTCTGTTTCTTCTATGTTTTTTACTGTATCTATCCCTTCCCAACGTCTGCTTATCCAACTTACATTTCCCCCAGTCTCCTTTTTCTTTTCCTTCCTTTTTATCTTTTATCTCTCTCTCTCTCTCTCTCTCTCTCTCTCTCTCTTATGACTTTTCTCCTATCTTCCCTTTTTTCTTTCTTCTTCATTTTCTACTTTTCCATTGTCCTCTTCTGTTCCTGTTACACACTTAATTCTGACTTTTTACATATACTTTTTATAAATGCCCCTCTCACTTCTCTCACCGATCGAATTGAATTTAATACGCTCCCGTTAAATTTAATACGTTTCTTTCTAGCTTTTCACATTCTGAAACAGCGTTTCGTACGACTACATTCTAACATACTCTTACCTTCTTTTTTCACTTCCCCACCCACTTTTCTTCCTTATTTTTTTAAATTTATTTCTCTTTTTCCTCTCCTTTTTTTTTTTTTTGGCTTATTGATACGTATTTCCTTTTCTTTTCCCCTCTCTCTGAATTAAACTTTTGGTGAATTTATCCACTCACACTCTCTAAAATCTATAAAATTTTTCCATAATAAAAAAAATCGCTGATGAAGCGAATCTATTTCGCAAAATAATCATCCGATATATAAAAGTCTATGTGTAAAACACACGTACACACACAGAGAGACATATATATATATATATATATATATATATATATATATATATATATATATATATATTTAGCTCGCATCTACCTAAAAAGTTTAATTAAATAAACTTAATTAAAATTTTTAGAAGATCTTATATTTAAACCCATTCCTTTCCCCCTCTAAGTACACCTCTTCAAACAGCTCAAAATCTTAACCTTAAAAAAGTAATTTAACTCCTTTAGTTGTCTATCTTTATAAAATATGGATTCCTTTACTAAACCCCCTTTTTTCCTTTGTTAACACACACACACACACACACACACACACACACACACACATATATATATATATATATATATATATATATATAACTTTCTTTCATAACTTTAAATTCAGGACTTCCTGTAATGGATAAAGATATTAAAAAATTTTAAGACCTGACATTTAAATCTATTCCTTCCCCTCCTAAATATACCGTTTCAAATCCCTGTAAACATTCACTAGCCTCTACCATTTGATATTTGATACCCCGTCTTTCTCTTGTCTCTATACACCCTGTAATCTCCGCCCCTTCCAGCTCTGTCCTGTTCTGTTTTGTTTAACCTAATTCGCCAACTTAAAAAAAGTCCCACTTCCCTGACCTTAAGGGAACTCAATTCTTGACCGTTGTTAAACTTGCCCCTCCCCTTTTACCCCAGAGCATTCTCCATTTAGAACAGAACAATGTCGCTGAGGTGACGTGGAATCTCTGTTAGAGATTCCATGTCGAAATGTGCATCCGACACCCTTGAATTTTGAAAATTTTCTCTAATATATATATATATATATATATATATATATAATTGTTGTGGGGCGTTACCTACTTAACTATGGACTCTTCCAACCAGTATATTAACTAAGAGTTAATCACTCTTGTGGCTTCAGTTCAGCTTAGCGCAGTCTGTCTTTCTGTCAGCCACTAGTAAGTTAAGCTTATGTTTACTCTGTTCTCTTGCATATATGTTAGACTTAATATATTTTGTTAATCATACCACCGTGTTTTGAGTTATTTCGTGGTTCCAGCACCGGTCCACATTAATAATTAATACAGATACAAATTTTATCTCTTAGCTGATTAGTATTACTTTCGGCATACGTCAGTAGAGCTGCGTAGATTATTCATCTATCAATCACTTCGTGTAATTGTCAGGAATTACGAATGTGTGTGTGTGCGTGTGTGTGTGTGTGTGAAGACATAAGGAAAATTTATCTTAGCCGACGAAGATTAACTTTATAATGGCAAATATAAGCCGGTATACAAAAAATAAAATCAGATCTATAAATGTGAAAAGTATCTTATACACAAACATTTATCATGTGCATTAGTCATAAAAAGAAATATGGTCAACATCAACTTCGATCTACATAATGATACACTCATAAAAAATGAAAGTAACTTAGACGGAATATCCTGAAATGGTCCGTAAGCTATCGAATCTTACGAAATTATATTTCTTCATCTCAATTTTTAAAAAAAAATCTCCTTTTTGAAATCTGCTTCTTTCACACGCAAACATAAATGATTATGAACATTTTATAAATGAAAAGAAAACAGTTAAATTCTAAATTTTCTATTATCTAAAATATAATGCATAAATTAATCTCAAAATAGATATAAATAATGATCACCTTCAAATCCCATTGTGATTATCAATGTGTATTTATTCAATACAATTATTGTGTATTAATATATAATAATATAAGTTGTTTAAACTAATGGTAGGTTATTATATTTTGAAAGAATTTTGTGTGAAAACTTATGAAAATTGGAGCGAAGTGTAGCAATATAATTCAAACATGACGCGTCAAAAATGTAAAACGGAATAGAATAAGACAGTAGCTGATGTATCAATTTTCCATCCCACTATGATCATCTAATATGATGGCACTTTTTAATTTTTTATATTTGTTTAATTTTGTTATTTTTAACCTCTTTATCAATATATATACGGCCGAGTAAATTAGCCACATTTTAATTTTCTGATTTATAAAACACGTAAAAATTTCCTTTCTCTCATTCCATGCGCGCATGACTTAGGGTGTACACCAAATCGGTCGAGTTACGGTCCCGGCTGGAAGCAAGTGGATGTGTCTAGACACATTGATGAGCTGTGTTACAGCGAAACAGGTTTGCATATGGATTACTATTACTAATATATATATCTTTGTTGCAGATGCTGTATTTATGCTATGTTTCTGTTCTGTCGGAGCTGTCATTTTGCTTTCAGCGAACCCGCCTCTCCATGACGAATTATGTCAGTTGCTCCTCCCTTGATTTGTGTTGTTTGGCCAGGGTTTCTCTCCATTTGGTCCGGTTAACTGCTATGCTTTCCCATGACTCCGTTTTGATTCCCAAAGGCTCAATGTCACGTTTTATGATGTCAGTATACCGCAGCCGTTGCCGCCCAGTGAGTCTTCTTTCAGGGGCCAGCTCTCCATACAGGAGGTCTTTTGGAATACGACTGTCTGGCATGCGGTGGATATGGCCTAGCCAGCGGAGTCTGTTTAAGTGTAATAGGCAGAACCGTGCTTGACAGACCTCAGTGTTGGCACCTTGTCTTGCCATGACATTGCCAATATAGGTCGGATTCTTCTCACGTGGAAGGTGTTTAAACGCCTCACTTGCCTGCTGTACCTGGTCCAGATCTCAATGCCGTATAGCAGTGTACTGATGACACAGGTGTTGTACACGGCCACGTTTGTCTTCACTGTCAGCTGGGAGTTCGTTCAAACGCGTATTGTGAGGCGCACACGGATTTTGGCTTCCTACCTAATTCTCTTGTGGAGCTATATATCCAGGGAAAGGTTGCCAGTGATATTTGTAGGGTTGGACAAAATAATGGAAACATTTAGTACAATAATAGCATAATTAAGAAAATTGGTTTAAACTGTCAAAATATTTGTTGAGTTAATATTAGTAGTACTTCATTTTATTGCTATTTTTTATTTTAACAAATAATATTTATATAAGTTTATTAAAATCAACAGTCAGGACTATCTACGAAAACTTAAGTGATCAGCTTCATCCTATGTTTCAGGAACTGTTTCGGAAAGAAAATGATATATCTCAGAATGATAATGCATTCATTTATATTGGTAAAGTTGTTGGTGAATGGCACGAGGAATACTCTAGTAAAGTAGAACAACTTATATGGCGACCACAGTTCCCAGATCTCAACATCTCATTGAAGATTTATTGTTCATTTAAAAAAGAAAAATAAGTGAGGAGTCGATATTCTCCATCATTTTCATTGAAAAGATTGGAGACTGTTTTAACGGAAGAATAGAAAACAAAACAAAAATTCCCTGGAAACAATTCAAACATTGTACGAGTCGATCTCACACATATAGTTGGTCAGATCGCATACTGAAATAAATCTACTTGAAATTTCAAAGTGTATCTTTATATTGTCCACTCTTATATATATATATATATATATATATATATATATGTGTGTGTGTGTGTGTGTGTGTGTGTGTGTGCGTGTGGTTAAATAAAGAAACTCGCCTACGAGTTTCGCCCTGGGAGAGATTTTATTAAGGCAAAAAGACGCAATGAATTTTACTTTAAATAGCGTATCTCTAAACAAAATATTGTTTGCAACTAGAAAAACGCTCACAAATTATTCCTAAAATTAAAAGAATTTTTTAAGTTTTTAAAAAACATCATAGATCATAACTGAAGAGTATTCTTTCATGTGCAGTGTAATGACATGAGATGTTAAAATGATGGAATACTGTTTCTAATCTCGCATTTTAACTGAGTAGACTTTTACACACACACACACACACATACATACACACACACATATAGATATGTATGTGTGTGTGTGTGTGTGTGTGTGTCTGTCTGTCTGTCTGTGTAAGAGGGAGAGGGATGGATATAGTAAGTAAGAAAGGGTATTATTAAAATGTTTGTTAAAAATAAAAATATTTTATTTCAGCCATCTTTTTTTATTTTTATCAATGTTAATATTCCCAGTTTCTTGTTCGTAGAAATTAATAAAACGTTATATAAAATAGTTTATATTTAGCCGACAAACAAACAGAAAATTAATAGGTCATTATATATCTCCGAGATTTTAGACAAGCAAACTTTGTAATTAAGTGCTCAGTAGCCAGCAATATAATCCGAAAACAAAAGTACTTTTCATTTTCATATATCATATATCATATTTTTATCTTAGTGTCTTAAAAGACACTAAAGTATGATGTAAATATTTTGATTTATTTTTCATGAAGAGGTTAATATATGACGTTAGCGTATTTGAATTTATTTGGAGGTTCAGCATAAATACTTTTGAGTTGAATTACATACGTTGAAAATTTTTGAGAGGGATGAATGCAAGTTTTAAATTTTTAAAATAATTAATCTAATGAAAAGATTTGCTATTTGTAGCTTCCTAGCTATTTAATACCTTTCCTGATAATTTCTTAACTATTTCTTAAAATCAGACACTTGTGTAGTTTAATTTTTTTATTAATCCTTATCATTTAAAACTGAGTGCAAGGTCATCAGCAAAAGATACAACCCAAAATGCCAAATACAGGTGGGGGATAACAGAATCAAACAAGTCCAAGAATTTAAGTACCTAGGAAGTGTTCTAACAGGAGATGGAAAGTGCGACACGGAGATCCGAAGGCGAATTGGCATGGCAAAGGACGCGTTCCAGAAGATGAGCAAAATACTAACACACAGGAAAATCTCAACAGAAACGAAGAAAAGAGTGCTAGACTGCTACGTGATGTCAGTTCTTCAATACGGCTGTGAATGCTGGACAATATCATCGAAAATGAGGACAAAACTGGAAGCGGCCGAAATGTGGTTCTACAGAAGTATGCTACGGATATCGTGGACTGAGCATACAAGCAACGACGAAGTGCTAGAAAGAATGGCAACAAAAAGGAAATTGATGCTGAGCATCAGAAAGAGACAACTGAAGTTCCTGGGACATGCAATGAGGAAGGAGAGCCTGGAGAACCTGATACTGACTGGACAGATAGAAGGAAGGAGAGACAGAGGAAGGCAGCGGATAACATATTTGCAGGGTCTGATCAGGTGGATGACGGAACGGGGTTTGCCAGGAGCAACAGGAGCAAACATACTAAGAGCCACAAGGGATAGGAAGACGTGGAGAGCCATGATCGCCTACGTCCTGAAGGGACAGGGCACATAGAAGAAGAAGAAGAATCATTTATTAACCTAGTCTGCATATTTTCACTTTCTTTCATTCTCAGAAAATACTTGCATTTAAGTCGCTTTTTCGCCTTAATTACGATGAAATGATAAAAAAATATAACCGTAGCTTGAATTTGTTGTTAAAAATAAAACCAATATATGTATATATATATATATATATATATATATATATATATAAAGAGAGAGAGAGAGAGTGAGAGAGTGCAATGAATCTAAATTACGCGAAAATGAAAATAATACTCACAACTTATTTGAGCAGATATATTTACTAAAATTACACAAAAATTTTGAAATACTAAATAGAAAGGTTATCCAATGCAATCATCATTTGCTTCAAGCACAGCCTTCATACAACTTCGGAATTTTCTCCAACTCTTCAGTACGGTCGTCTTGTTTAAGTTGATAAATACTGCTATAATCCTCACCTTCAGTTTATCTGAGGTGTTACAATGAGTTTTGCTCAGTTACGCCCCATAAAAAAATAATTAAATTTGGTTGCAGTGTAAGGAGATGGGTAGATGTAAGTGGTAATATGGTCGCAAAAATTGTTCGAAAATTATGACTTTGTTTTAAGACTTGTGTGACATGGTGCAGCGTCCTGTTGCCAGACATAGGGTTTTCTCTATATCACGAATAACATGATGTTGACTGGATATACCACGAACTATTTCCGAATCCTTTGCACTGTGCTTAGATTGCGTTCCATACACTCTGAATGCCAATCAGTGCTAAATGCATTATTCAAAGTTATCACTGATAAAATTGTTTTATAGAGCGCCTTTTCTCACAGATGGCAGACAACTAACCCTGCTATAATGTACCGTCTACAAAATAAAAAAAACAACGCGCGAAATCGAGAAAAAAAATAAAATACTGATAATTTTCCCATTGCACTATATATATATATATATATATATATATATATATATATGTGAAAATTTTCAGCATTTCAATTTTTTCGATTTTATATATATATATATATATATATATTTATGTATATATTGTATTTATGTATTTATTTATAAGTATATATATATATATATATATATATATATATGCTGTATTTACAAATGTATATATAGATGTACTGAATTAACAAATATATATAATTCATTTAAATATGTATATATAATGTATTTACAAATATGTAGGATTTATTTAAATATATATACAAAATATTTACAAACACATGTGTGATATATTTTCAATGTATTTAAATATATGTAATTTATTTACATGCACACACACACACACACACATATATATATATATATATATATATATATATATATATATTTACATATATAGTATTTACATATACACAATATATTTACAAAATACTTATATATATATATATGCCTGTGCTGAATGTGCGTATGTACAAACGTAAAATAAGTAAATTCCTTTTGTTCAGTCCTCACGTCCATATCCAAACAAGACTAGAAGAAAGTCAAAACAAGCCGACAAAAGCCTTAGAACAAAAGCCGTGCTTTCAACACATACGTCCGACTTACCTACCTGCAAGATTATAGGTTTTAGTTAACTGCAAACAAGCGGTTGTGACGTAAAAAGTTTGAAAGGGGAACAGCATCAGAGAATTACAATAAAAAACAGGGGAAAGAAAAGAAAACTAATAAAGCAACGGAAAAAAATCGAGGGAAAATATGTAAAATGAAAGTCGAAAAGAGGCTGTCTAAAATAACCCAAGTAGCAAGAGAAAAGGCAAAAATATTGTGCAAAAGTTTAAAGATGGGTGAAAATGAAAAGACCTATTCCTTTTTACGTATGCTTAATAGCCAAAGAAGAAAAAAGAGACACTCCTGTAGTGAGCATGAAGTCAAACAAAATTAGGTGCGTATAGAAGAGACAAGGAAAAATATGTCGAATTAACAAGCAAAACAGAAACTCGAGGAAAGAAAGGAAATACGTTCCTGGAAAGCGTACAGTTGAATAATGTGGCTTTGGTCTAGAAAATGTGTTACTTTCAGCTTCTGAGCTCGTGGTGTCAGATATCAGCAGCTCGAACAACAATAGATGCAGGTGAAAAACATGAGCTTGCTGTGAACTGTAGCAGTTAAAGAAATAATTGAAAAAAAAAGAAGACATTGAATAAAAAAAAATATATTTCGTGGAGGTTTTAGCTTTGGAAAGAGTAGAACGAGTCTGAGAAACGGAGTTATTTGGGGTTAATGAGCTTATAACGCACAATGCCAGGTGTTAGGGAAAGTAAAGGTTAGAAGATGCTGGGTTCAGAAGGAATGTAGTAGACGGTGTGAGAATGAAATGGAAATAGAAATAATGGAAGAAAAATGACCTCGGAAAAAAAGTGAAGAAGATAATAGAATTGAGTGAAACAGAAAGATGGGTAAATGTATGCGAGTTTACAGACAGGAATAGGATAGTTTGTGCATATTACACAACGAAAGCAGAGGAGATGAGATATACTATATGTGCGTGTTTGTTCCTTAATTATAAGCCAGGGAGCAATCTTCATAACATACGAGAAGGAAACAGAGAATATTATCCAGAAATTGTTTTTTTTTCCTAGCGTTTCTCTTTGTTAGTTCGACATATTTCCTTGTTTCTTCTATTTGCATCTTATTTTGTTTATCTTCATTTTACGAAATTGTCGCCTTTTAAGAAATCGGGGATCACAGGATAAATGGGGTTCTATAGTTTTGGCTGACAACCAGTATACCACAGATAATAATGGCATCCTACTGTGGGATAATCTGCCCAGTCTGTCATGTCTCTCTTGAGACATGATTGACCAAGCGTGTATCACGTATGGCACTTAACAGACTGATCAAATAAAATAAAATCCAGGGTTTTATATTGTTAATAAATTATAAAAATATGCAGAAAATAGCATATTAAAAAATGCAAGTGATATAAAGAGGTATAACAAAGGGAGATATTTACAGGCAATAGAAAAAATTCATTCTACTCATATATTCACAGTTGCTCCACCAGACATTACTCTCATAGCCGTTGTTCATAATTGATTGTATGTATGAAGAGATACAGGTTCTGTTTCAACGATTTACATTCGAACGATTGTCTTCAGTTTTGTTGTTATAACACCATTTTAGCAAATGTATCTTCCATTTTTCATCAGGTGTCTCTCAATCCAAGTAACTCTCTTCGGCTTTTCTATAAATACTTCATGGTAATTGTTCGAATAAGCTCATCGCAATGTTACCTAGACGTTTAAAAATTTAAACACAGTACTGAACTGTCGTCAAGACCTCATCAATTTACAGCTGAGCTGGCTAGATGTAGCTGTATGTGCTATGCTAATAGTTTATTTTCTCGCGATTTTCGCTTGTAGAATCCTTTCTGGTTTCATGCTTTACAGCAAAGTTTTATCTGAAAAATTTAAATGCTATGTCATTTACTATCTACTGTCTTCCTGATTACTTTTTCCACTTCCAGACTCATTATTAATGTTTCTGTTTCTAATTTTTCCATACCCTGTAATCTACTGTGTCTTAGTGGCCTTACTGCCTGTTATGTGGTGATAGCGATTAAAAGAAAATCGAACTGAACGCCTTATTTAATCAGTTAGTGTTCTTGTACCTTTGTCCACACGCAAGGATATCTCGACTAGTTTTTATTTAGTACTGCTCAGTTTTTGATCGCCCCACTTTTTTTTTTACTGAATCCAAGCCTAGTGTTAAAACTCCAATTATATTAATATTACACCATAAAATTTCACAAACAAACAGTATAAGTTGGTGAATTTAAATAACTGTACAACCCAGAAAATATTCCGATGAGAAAAAATATTTTCACTATTTAGTGTTCGAACTGTTTGTCTTTATTTTTATTTTCTCATTCACACTTTGGCCGTTGTTCTTCTGTTTATATACACTAGAGTTTTGACCCGAACTCTTTATATTTTTTCACCGGAATAGATTGTTCTAGTTCCACATTCCATGCCACTTTCTCAGTTCCAGTTATTACCCTTTTTGTTACTGAACTTTTTAATTTTTGTATACCTTTGCTGAGTCAAGTCATTTGATAATTTCAACAAACGCTTTTATCGACTAGAGACATCAGTGTATGATTTTTTTTAATAAATCTAATGTCTCAGTAAGCATTTTTGACCAGATCTCATTACAAAACCCGAGCAATTTAAATAATGTAAATAGTTGCAATAGCTTATCTTAGAAATATAGACAGATTTTTTAAGTATTTAACTTTTCACACGCCGGACTTTATACGCCCTATACCTCTACCCTCCTCCGTCTCCTCCTTCCAGTTATGGGTTAAATAGCAGGACAGATTGGGTTCTATAGCCTTGGTTGGCAACCAGTCTACCGCAGAAAGCAATGTCAACCTACTGCGGGATAATTTTCTGCCCAGTCAGTCATGTCTGTTTCGAGACATGATCGCCCAAGCGTATCACGTATGGCACTTAACTGACTGACTGACCTCTCTGACCAAGAGTGGGAGTAGACGGTGAACATCATAGATCAGCAGTTCATTCATTACGAGACAATTTACAAATCGCAGCTATGCGGCAATTTACAAATTGCGTTATTTTCAAGTAATCGTTTTTGTTCACTTTTGGTAAAAGATTGGATCTAATAGGCCTTTGCCATTCTTCAAAGAACACGTTCTCTGATTGGTTAATTTTTAGCCAATCAAATCGTTTGCACGTGAAAACCGAGTTTTCCTGCGAAGGCACTTTGTGCCTCCTAGCAGCTATATAAAGAGCGGACTTTTCTCAGCTCCTTAGTGAGAATTCATCTGCCAAACAAATCCACGTCAATTGAAGACGCGCCCTCATTCACATACAGACATGTTAAACACCCACATTGGGACCCCAACGGCAGAAGGCAGTTGCGGAAACATGTAACATTGTGACAACTTCTACTACACACTTTCAAACTTTTTTTAGTACCCTCATAACGACATACTAACTCACCATATATCACAGAACATTTTCCAAGAACATCTCCTGAGAACATTTTTCAAGAAGATTATCTAAGACCGTTTTAAAATATATCTTAAAGACAATCTGCAGAACTATTCCCTTTTCATTGAATTAAACCTTAGCAGTCGAAGTGAAGCAACTCTTGACTATTTTTCATGAATCACTTAAATGCATTCTTTTCTCTAATGAATGTAAAATTGTAATATATATGTGTTGTTACAAATTGTCGTTGGTTCTGTTCCTTCACGTGTCTTGTGTTTATGTTTTCTAATCATAAATTTAAATAATATTTGGTAGACTGCTTGTCAGCCTGCTGCAAAGTATTTTCATTTGGACTCTACCTGCAAAGCGCGATTTACTTTTTGTTTTTGTTTTTTTGTTTTTTTTTAGCTGTATCGTGCGCGCGCATTTAGCTGTGATACATATGTATGGTACAACAATATAACACTGAGACTAATGATGCATTCCCCAGTGTTACATAATGGTCGTGAAGCTCACTTACCCATTTACTCATTCAACGATAAAAAAAACTAATTATGATTATTTTATAGAATGTAAACCCTTCATCGAGATTCAGATCACTAAATATCTTCCAGGGAAATCTTTATACCCAATGTTTAATCATCGTTGCTCTGACAATAATAAATCAGCGAATTTATTTTTTATTCAGTCGAGTTACCTCAGAGATTCACGAGTCACTCTCGCCTACCAATAACTGTCTGATCATTATGAAGGTATTCTGTGTCATGTCAAATTTGGTCAATATAAGTGGCTGCTGGGCGAAAAACATTTAGCCAAGTGTTCAGAACAGTAGATTAGTCGCGAGTTCTTACTTTGATTGCGAGGAATGTCGTACAAAGCTCGTTCTACATTGACGTAAGAATGTAGAAATATCAAGGATAGGTGCATAGACGTGTGATATTGTCCCAGGAGATATTAACTATAACTCTCAGCATCTGGGTGTATATTCTATCAATTTTCGACTGTAGGGTTTCAGTTAATGTTCAACTAGAGACATCTTACATTAACACTGGCTTTAAAATGGCTGAAAAGAATCTCCAATTAAGAGTGTCTGGCAAATCAGATTTCCAAATTACATTCATGTTTTTCAAAGTATGCAAATTTTCACATCCTTTAATGTAGAATTTATCTCTCTTCCAAGGTATGTAAATGATTTGACAGATTTAAATGATTCACCCGAGTCAGTTTGTACTGATCCTTGCTTATTCCATCCTATGGATTCAGTTTTAGTGGCATCAACAGAGTTCATTCTTATTGGCTGCAATTCCTAGATGATGTAGAAATACTGTAGCATTGGTAATGGTGACTGCATTGATAGCTAGGTCATCTGCACAGTTAAAATCTGTCAATTTTTTTGCAGGATATAGATTTTTCAAGCCTAAATTCTTTTGGAAAAGAAGTGTGCAACATTTTGTTCATTTCTATTATATGTGGCGTTACAAAGTTACAGTAGAATATTGTTGAAATGCCGATTTTTCCAGACCCTTTGGGGAGTGTTGTCAAGTCTCACTGCTTTCTTATTTTTGGTGCTTTTTCTAAGCCGTTTCAATTTCTGCATCTGTAAAGGTTTAATGTCAAGGAGATTTTCAGTAATTTGCTCGATTTCCGTATCTAAAATGCCAGGTATATGTTTGAAGACATTTTTAAAGTGTTCTTATCATTTAATCAGTTTTTCAGCGTGATTATTAGCCTTTAAATTGTTTGTTGATTTTCTCTAGCTGATCTCGTTGACAGGTTTCTAAACAAGTTCTTATTGCTTGCTGGTAGCAGCAGAGTTGATGAGTCGATTTTTTCCTAGATGTTGATCTTCTTAAGAGATGTTGAGTTTAATAAGCGCTTCATTTAATTTTTGAATGGATTGAATGGATGGATTTGAATTTCTGATGGTGACATTTTCTTTCCCATTAGCTGTTTGAGATTTAATGCAATTTGATTTCCAAGGAATATGTTGCCGGTTTTCAGCCTTTTCATGACAAATAAAAATGAAATAAATATAAGAAATGAGAAATGAGAACTGATACAATTATTGTAAACAAACCTAATCATACGATAAGAAACCAGACTGCTTTTCTCTTGTTGACTCTACGGCTATGTAGGATGTTTTGAAGATTTGGCAATCCGTTTCACTTTTCTTTCACTTCTTGTTTATTAGACTGTTATCTAGTTGGTTTTTCGTGCCATACAAATGAATATTGTTTAGAGTTTCTTTGAAAATTGATAGTTGGACATTCAAGAGTATTTTTCTCCGTAAAGTTTTCGAAGACGATGGCATTTCTGTACGAGAATGCATGATATTTAAATTTGTTTACGTCACTGACACCAACTTGAGCATTTATATCCTCACTAACATTCAGTGAGTAATATCTGGAACTAGTCTGGCATGAAAAGAGCAGAGTTAATAGAAATGTATAACCTTTTCTTTGTCGTTAGTTTGTTGGGGAATAACCAAAGATGATGGTAGTTATAGTGTTGCCCTTGAAGCCAGCTATGATGATTCTGGATTCAATTTCTTCAATGTTCATGGGCGTTTTATGAGTTACTGGGATGAATAACATGCCTACACTGTTACTGGTATTAGATGTGAAATTTTTGCAAGTCGAAGCTGAGATGACAACGAAGTATTTGCTAACACAGTGGTATCTAAGTTTAAACAGAGTACAAATATTATAAAATATTACAGAAAAAATTTCCCCATTTTTTAATGTGTTATAAAACAAAAACTTTGTCAAAGACTAAAGAGAATTGGATATAACTAAGAAAGTTCATAAACCTAACAAAATTAATTACAAAATGGGATCTTAATAACATACGCAAACAACACTGTTGTGTTGCTAGACTCAGAAAACAAACTCTTAGATAACATAGTGACGGAAATGAAAAGAAATGACAAAGTGAAAGGATACAGAAGACATGAATTGGGATCTTAAAAAGAAGCTTGGACAAAAAAGTTTGGTGTGTAGTTTTGAGGGAAAGCGTTGACAAAAAATATGAAGATGAATAGCAATAATATGCATTTTAGAATTTTTGTAATATATTAAGGTATCTAAAATATACTCAGAAATTATTCACTTTTCATTGAATTAAACCTTAGCAGTCGAATAGAAGCAACTCTTGACTATTTTTCATGAATCACTTAAATGCATTCTTTTCTTTAATGAATGTAAAATTGTAATATATATGTGTTGTTACAAATTGTCGTTGGTTCTGTTCCTTCACGTGTCTTGTGTTTATGTTTTCTTATCATAAATTTAAATAATATTTGGTAGACTGCTTGTCAGCCTGATCAAAATATTTTCATTTGGACTCGCAAAGCGCGATTTTCTTTTTGTTTTTGTTTTTTTGTTTTTTTTTTTAGCTGTATCGTGCGCGCGCATTTAGCTGTGATACATATATATGGTACAACAATATAACACTGAGACTTACTGAATTGTGATATTGTATCTTATTTCCTATACGGTATGGAATGATGAAGTATCTTCACAAAACAAGAAATCTCAAGCAATATATATATATGGTTTAAAAATGTAACAACAAGAAAATGGATATTACGATCAGGAAGATGTAGCGTCATATTCTGAAGGACAAGAAAAAACAATCTAGTATTATTGATTTTGATTAAAAAGCATATCAACACCTTATGGGATATTTAATGCTGAAATGTCATTGAGATTTGATTTGATTTGTTTGTTCAAGGGCATATCAACATCTTCTGGGTCATTTAATACCGAAATTTAATTTTCTTTGAGCTTTGATTTCATTTGTTTGTTTAACGCCATATCAACATATTATGGGTCATTTGATATTAAAATTTAATTTTCTTTAAGCTTTCAATTTATTTGTTTCTGTAACATCATATCAACGTCTTATGGGTCATTTAATACCGACATTTATTTTCTTTGATTTGATTTGTTTGTGCAACGGCATATCAACATATTATGGGTCATTTAACACTGAAACTTTTCTTTGAGCCTTAATTTAATTTGTTTGATTAACACTTAAGTTTATAAGTAATTTAATATAGAAATTCAATTTTCAGGACTGTAGCAGCGCACTTAATGCACGTATTTTTATTTGCTTGTATTCTTATTTGGATTATAGATATAAATTTATTATTTGAAATTGTTTGATAATAAGCCTTCATAATTATCCTCAGTTCTGCAATTAATGTTTTGCGGATGGTTTCGAGTTGTTTCTTTCAATATTTTACGAAACTCAATTGGATCATCGAAATACTCCAAAGGTATGCATTTTCATGTTCTACACTTGTTTCTACTTCGCTAAGATGGTTCATTTTTTCACATTTTTTAACCTAGTAGTTGCTTGCTGTAAATGTAATAGTTTCATGTCTGTTTACAATTAAAATGTGTCCGCTTTAAGGTAGAGGTTTTGGATTCGATCGCGTTTGTTTGTCTGTTTGGCCGTAGTCAAGATATCTCAAAACTCGCCGGATTAATAAAAACTTTCAAGGCTGATTAGCCTACTGAGTGCAAGAACTGCTTAGATTTTGAGTTGGGTTTGGTACGGGATAAATTTCTGGGTTATTTTTTCTGTTTTATTCCTAAAACTTATTCTTTACCTTTAAAGTTGCAAATTCTGAATTATCTCTACTAGATCATCTAAACTACCTCCCCTGTTTCATCTTAATTGTGTATTTAATTTTGAGAACAGTTGAGTTCAATTTTTGCATTTTCACTCTTGAGAACGGTTCATTTTAGATATTTTTTCTTATTTTACTAATCATCTCTTACCGATCGCTGAGATAATATCGGTATTGCATTGGCGGAGGTTACCGGTTTTACTATTATTAGCAGTAACACAATCAAAATAGCATTTTGAGATTCGCAATTAGATCCTCACTGGGTGTTCCATCCTTTCGGCCTTGTGTCACATCTAAGCTACGCTTAGAAAATCATCTTATAAGTCAGCGAGTTAGTATCTTACAACTAAGAGTTATCGAAATCCATCTTGCTTACGATTATTCCAAGAGGACTCATCCTTTATTCATAATCATAAGACAAACCTCAGCAGCCATTAACCAAAGCCGAGACCAGTTAATTTTTAAAATAATGGTTATATTTTTTAAATATTTCATTTTTAAAATTGCCATTTTATAGAAAACGCATTTTTATTTATAGTTGCGTTTTAAAGAGAGTGAAAATAAGCTTACACGATTTCTGTAACATAGTAACATACACCATTTTGACTTAAAATGATACTATATTAAAGAAAACTAGAACAGGATTTTTAAAAGTACTAAATAAAAATGGATGTAAAAAAAATTAAAAATACAAGAAATGGACAAATATTTCTTAACTTCACGGATGTCAGGTACCAAAGTAATACGAAAAGGTAATACTTTAGTTGTTGCTTATGAGATCAAAACCTCACTTAGCCGCACAGAAAGAAATATATATTTTACGTACTGTGCCCCTTCAGTACATAGACAATCATGGCTTTCCACATCTTCCTGTCTCTTGTAGCGCTTTTATCTTTTTGTTATCCCTCACAAACCCTGATTTTCTATCCATTTGCTCAAGCCCATTAAGTATATCCCGTGCTGCTTTCCTCTGTATTTTCCGTCGAAAATTTTCGTGAGTATTAGGTTTGCCAAACTCTCCTTCCTCATTACATGTACCATATATTTCAACTTTTTCTTCATGTTGTTATGTGTAAGTTTTTTGTCTTCATTTAGACTAAAACATTGTTGTTGCTTAGAAGTTCTGCCCATGGTATCCTCAGTATCCGACTGTAAAACCACAGTTCTGTCGTCTCCAGTCTTTTTTTCATCTTTGAGGAGATTGTCTAGCATTCGCTGCCATACATGAGGTGAGATATCAAGTAACAATTCAGTATTTTGTTCTTTGCAACAAAATTAACTTTCGGAATGCATCTTCGGCTTTCCCAATATATCTTGGGATCTCAGTGTCTCACTTTCCGTCTTCTGTTAGAACACATCCCAGATATTTAAAATTTCTATTAAATTTGCACTTTGGGATTATCTTTTTTTTCTATAATTATGCATATAGCGAAATAGCTAGCAAATTCACTCTAAGAACACAAAACAAACACAGGAAGAAGATATTTCTTGCGGAAATAACCATTTGGGTAAATAAATTTTGAGATTCGTTTTAGCTAACCTCGGATCGATGATTTAGAAAGTGAAACCCCGTTTTTAACTATCAAGCCAAGTTTTTACTGTAAGCCATACCTGTTTAAGAATGCACATTTTAAATTGTTTGGTCAATATAGTTTGCTAATTATCTTCATTCTTGCTCAAAACGATGATGAATTATGACAACCGATGACAGTCGTAGGTGCAGCAAATATTTAAGATACAACTAGGCAGTTCTAAATTTGTCAAAGAGACTTAGCATATTAAGGTTATGTCAGTGGATTTAAATATTCAAGAACTTTCGCAGAGCCTAATGTCTGAACATTATCTTGAACTACTCCAACCATAATCTTTCATCAAATGAATGCCTCTTCGACCATGCTACCTCCTTCTTAACTTGAAAGCAGTTAATATGCTTATTGCTCAGTCCGTTAGCCGAAAAATCATAAATATCACTGTTGAGGTGATACATGTTTATGCTCGTAATTTTTGTCCATAATAATGTTCACTCAAGAGCCACAAGTGTTAGATTAAGAGACACAGTATATGGTCGTATTTATGTAAGATAATGTTGAAGATGTGCATTGTGGTGCATTGGATATCGGCTCGGAATGAGAAATCGGGGAGCCGAGTTCAAATTCCAGTTGAATTCATTGCATTCACTTACGCGCAAATACCCTTGGGAAAGGTATTAATCAGTCTCTTCCTTCCTGTTATGGGTTAAATAACAGGACAGATTGGGTTCTATAGTCTTGGCTGGCAACCAGTCTACCGCAGAAAGCAATGGCAACCTCCTGCGGGATAACCTTCTGCCCAATCAGTCATGTCTCTTTCGAGACATGATCGCCCAAGCGTATTTCACGTATGGCACTTAACTGACTGAATGTTTAGTTGTAGATTTGAGAAGTTTAAGTATGTAGTTATCGGGGAAGCATTCTCTAGTAAGATGGTTCTACAAGCTACGGTTCTTGGAAAGAATTAGTTCGAGTTGAACTTAAATCTCATAAATAGAATACAAAGTCAATGAGACTGGTTTCCTACTCTGTGCGTGGCATGGCAGATTTAGTCGTCAATATTATATCTGTTGGAACTAATAAATATAGTTTTTTTGGCGATAATGAAAATTACAATTCTTAGCAATTTTTTCTTTTAGTATCTTCTGCTTACTCAGTAGATTGATTGATTGATTGGTTTTTAACGGTTTATTAACCATTTGCAGGTTATTTAAAGCCAGGAAATATGTTGATATTGTAAAAATTTATTTCAATGATAACATTGTTTTACAAGTCTTATTAAATTCTTCTTTTAATTCCTTCTGCTTAATCAGCAGATTGGTAGATTTGTTCATTTGTTCGTTTTTTTCATTTTTTTTATCAACACTTTACAGATTATTTAAATCCAGAAAATCTTGTAACTGTCCGCATATTTTGTCTCCAATACTTGTCATTATTCAGTATGAAAAGAAAAAACCAAAAAACTTGGATATTCTGTATATCTTCTTTCCTGACCAAGAATATACAAATCTACTTTAACGACTATATTTTGTTAATCAGATCTGCATTTCCGAAGCCAATGTAATGATGAAAATGGAGACAATATTGTTGGCGCAGATATTCATAGTTAAGAAAATAATGATCTTGAGCAGAAAATCAAAATCCAGTAAAGTGTCTTAACAAGAGTCAATTTAAATAGAAACGATGACTTAGAAAAAAAAATGAATGAAGTGGTTGCTAATACCGTAAAACAATTAGGATGGGAAATTAATAAATACTAAACAATCCAAATACATCAGCGTTTGCATTAATTATAGCTAGTACAGGGGATGAGGAAATTGAAAATAGAATAGGCTGAACAAGCTGTAATTTAACCTAAAACAGAAAATTGCAACAAAACCAAAATATCATTCTGAAATTTTGAGTCACTTTATTAAATAACCTCGTGAGATCAGTTATAACAAATTTAGATTGATTTATATCATCCTCATAGTTATTTGCATATAAATTAATGAAATAAACCAAATTATATATAGACTTTTCAAAATTAAAACGAAAACACGAAATTATACCATTAGATGTTTATACAACTAAATATGAAGCATTATATCACAAAAACTTCCTCCATTTTTTCTACAAGATAAAGATTTCGCCTTTCCAGAAATTCGATGGTTTCTCGGCAAAGCACTAATTAAGTTGATTTGTATATTATCCAATGATTTAAAACTTTTGTCATTGAACTTATTTTTCAAGAATCTTAATGACCGAAAATTCAAAGGATTCTGGTGAATATGGCGGGTGGAGTAACACGACCAGGCCAAGCTGCAATAATTTTTGACGGGTTGGTAAAATAATGTATTGTGATATTATCCTGATAGAAAACATTTTTCTGTTCGCCAATTTTGGGAGTTTGTCTTAAATTCTTACCTTTAATTTGTCAAGTTGCGCGTAGAATTTTTTAGAATCAATTGACTGGTTATTGGCAGAAACTCATAGTACAAGATTCCTTTCCAAACCTTACAGACGCAAAGCATGAGATTTTTTAAGATGAAGACCTGCGTTTGGTGTGACAAATATTGGCTCATTGTTTATCTCAGGATATTTTTGAATAAACATTATTTTATTATTAAATCCATTTTCATCACTCATTTTTATGAAAAATGTTCATTTTTTGCGCAAGTCACTGTTAGAAACTCTTTTTACTCAGATCATGTGGTACCTAAACACCGTAGTAATTTCAGTAATCACGTTTTACAGTGCTCACAGTACATTTTGATAAATTTACTGTTTTTAGCGTTGTGGAATGCAGGTTATGTTTTGATTTGGTCGTAATTTAAAGTGGGGGCTTGTCTGAGGCTTATTTCTCAATAAGGCTACAATCACAAACTCTAAACTTAGCGATCCACTTCCGTACAGTTCGTCAGCTAAAGTACATTCACCGTACACGTCACAATTCTTTTGTTGCTTGCGATGCATTTTTTGCTTTTATTGTAATAAAAAAGTGCCTAAAATGCGTCTTATAATTATCAGTTTTCATATGGATGTCAAATTGACACGAATTAAGAAATTTTAAACTTTCTTTCTCGACAGATATTTTGAAGTGCTCTCGAATCGGAAATATAAGCACATTAAATCTTAAAATAAATTTGGTGTGTTCTAATTTGTCGGAAATGAATAACAAACATTGACACTAACTTCCCAGGCAATCCAGCATTTCTGCTGAGTTTATTTATAAATTTTTTTCTGTGACAAAATTAGCAATTGGTTTGGTTTGTTTTCCCGGTGTGGTTACAATAACATATCACTGAAATTTCAAACCGGAAGTGTGTCACTAGTTCCCTCTATTTAATAGCATAATCTTTCGAATTGTGGGTTTTACACTTTTGTTTTTATTAAGACTTTTCAACATTCATTGCCACGGACAGATATTACATAACAATTAAGTACGTTCTTCATTGTTTCTAACGAGATCTTCCTGTCCCTCAATACTCAGCGTTTGGAATGAATCATTGGCCATGCAATTACGTCGTCGGATCTCAGTATTGCGCTTTCCGACTTTTGTTAGAACACTTCCCAGATATTTAAATTTCGTTACCTTGTTGATTTCAGTATCCCCGACTTGTAGTTGGCATTTTGCGTTTATTTTTTTAATGATAGATCTTAACAGGAAATTTTTTTTAAAACTATATATCGTATCACTCTAGTTCCTTGGTTTCCAAATAAGTTTTCTCTGTGTTGCATTTTCCGATTAGAATTTTGTTCGCGTCTCACCAAATTCTATGTGAGAAAAATACTTAAAAATATATACAGAGATAGGGTTAAAGAGAAATAATATTTTGAATACGAATCCTCGATGATAAATGATAACTTTTCTGACTCTAGTTGCTACGTTCTTTATATAATGCGAAAATATCATAATTTTGAAATCTCTCAAAAATTATTTATTTTATTGGGAATTTTTGCAAGCAGTTACAAGAAATAAAATTTTCAATTTTGATATCATGTTTCTTTTTGGCATATGCATTTTTAAAACTGTCTTACAGGCAATCCTATTTGCCTGATTTCCTCTTCTACTGCACCTGTAAGACACGCAACATAGTTTGAGAAGCATTTCTTTAGCATACTGCATGAAATAACCGTATTTTTTAATATACTATGACCGTGTATTTCTGAAGTTAAAAAGTGGAAATAAATTGGAACCTTGAGTAATATATATATATATATATATATATATATATATATATATATATATATATACGGTACCCATCCATATGTACAGTTTTATGGATAAGTTGTGCCACTGTAAAAACATTATAATCTCAATGTTATGCGTATATTTCACTAAGACTTTCAATTTTTCACTATTAAAGTATAAAAACGAACCAGATGTTTCGCCATTGCGTGTTTCTTTTCCTATTTTTGTTTCAAAACTTTTAGAATTCTCAGAGAAACACGCCTTGTTGTAACAGCAATGTTATCACAGCCTGAGATATCTTGTGTATTGTATTTATTTTTGTTAATCAGATTCGGTAAATGCCCTGCCTTTGAGACGAAAGGTGTTCAATTACGCTGATTTCCAAAGAATAAATGTGGCCAACATATCAAATACCTTTTGTAAACAATTATCAATGCCTTTCTATGTTATACTTTATTATCTAGAGTGGCAACTGAGAATATTCGCGTTCTTGCTGTTTCAAATAAGGGTTTTCGTAAGTTGAGTAGAAATTTGTGAAAAAGCACCGCTTTTTTGCCTTATATTTTCGTTCAAAATTGGCTTAACTCTAAACTTTCTGGCATAATTTATATTATATCACCTATAAAACACAATCTGTATAAGGATTATTCTAAAGTGTTTCGATTCAGTGATACTAAAGAGTTTTTTTTTAAATTTTAACTTTCAAACATCCGACATTAACAATTAATATTTTAAAAATTTATCAGCCACAGAATAGACCTCATTTAAAATGAACCCCGCCACCAAAATTCCTGAAATCAGTGACCCAAATTTAAGTATTAACTACACTCTTAAGTAACAAGAAAAATATGTGTCAGCAAGTATTAAAAATCTCGGATAATTATATATAAAAAATAATATTTGCTAAAATTCAAATTCCACTTCTGTTTGGTTGATGTTTGCGATGTCATCAGATGTGAACAAATCGGGTGCTCTGTAAGGTATATACGTTCGTGATCACCAAGCCAAAAACAGAATTTGTTTTTAAATTGTAAAAAGTAATCGTTGTAAGTACTTCCAATATCATTCGCACATACGATGTTAATGACTCACTGATTCTTCATTCTGGGCATGTAGTTGTTACGAGGTAAGTTAAACCATTTTATTTTTTTTTATAATTTCCAAAGAGTGCGAAAAATTTAATAAAGAACAAAACAAGATTGAATTTAAAATTCATAACTTCCTGAGATGAATTAATGTTTGTGACAAAGACATTACATTACGTAGGGCGAATTAACAGAAAAAGTTCCGTATTGTGTTTTATATTTGTGTAAATTTAATCAGTCAGTTAATGTCATACGTGATACTATCTAGGCAGATTTTCCTGCAGTAGGTTGCAATTATTTTCTGCGATAGACCGGTTTCCAATCAAGTCTATAGAACACAATCTGTTATACTATTCAACCCATAGATAGAGGGAGAATAGATAGATTTATACCTCCCCTAATGGTATTTGTACTCAAGTGAATGAAACGAATTCAACTGGAATTCGATATCGGCTTACCGATTTTTAATTCCAATTACACTAATGCACGTCCCATAAAGTACCTAAAAATTAACTTTTTTATCAGCTGATTTGAATTCTAAGGGTTTAGAGGGCATACCAATAGGAAACTTAGAATGAGGACTAAAGATACTCCATCTTCTACATCAAGTACAATGGGTGCATGATGATTTAACATTGGCAAATCGACACCAGAAATACATTTACTAATATTCATTTATTACTGAATTTGAGGTTCCAAGGCTGTGTTCTCTTTAAAGAATTCTTCATTGGCCCCTTATCTATTGCAGGAATATTTGTTTACTTCATTGCTCCAATGCTCCAAATATCGTACAAATTCTTGCGTTGCACCTAAATACGTGGTCACAAGGCTGACTATTTAAATAAACTTACGAAATATAAATACAAGAATTTCGTGTGCAAATTCATCTTTCTTTGCATAAGAATTTAAATTTTAAAATGATGAAAATTTTGAAAATTTGTTTCGGCGGTGATGAAATGTCCCCTTTGAACATTCTGGAGTTACATTGTATTTTTTTTTATCAAATATAATAATGGAAATTTCTTAAATTTTCAGTTTGCATGTTTTCAAAAAAAATCTCGTTTAAATAGAATCGTAAAGATTATTTTTATTCTTTTATTATCTACATTAAAGTGATACACTCTGCAGTCAGATTAACAGAAAATCATTCCTTGTCTTTCTTTAGAAATCAGTAAAATATTTGTGGTAATATTTTCTGAACTGATTCTATTAGTCATAGCCTACATTTTCATCATTTTCGTTTGCTGAACACGCATGAACACGCATGAACTTTTGTATTTCAACGATAATTTCGATTTAAATTTGTTAAGGCACACACACACACACACACACACACACACACACACACACACATATATATATATATATATATATATATATATATATATATATATATAGTTATGTATCAATTTTACATTGCGACATGGAAATTTCTATGTTCCGAGATAGGTTATCATCATCAGGCAATGTTGTTGTGGTTGTGCAGATGAGTTATATTTAAATGACAAAATCTTTTGGTTTGCTGTGAATGTATGTGGGTGTTTTTTTGTGTGGATAATCAGAATGGAGATTCACTTTGGGGTTTGACCACGAAGAATACTTGCTAACCAACTTTTTTCCTTTTTTTCTTTTTCCTTTTTCCTTGACCCTATATTTCCCTTGTCTGTTTACCTTCCTTAATGTTTTACCTTCCATTACTCTGATCTTATCATTTTCCCTTCAGTTTTATTACATTGGATGTGATATTCCTTTTGAGTACCAATCCCATATTCTTTCCTTACTTATCATTTTTAGTCTATGGAGATGGACAGACTGAAGATCAACATCCTAGGCATATGCGAAACCAGATGGCATAAAAATGGAGATATCAGCAGCGACAGCCACAGAATAATTTATGCAGGAGTCAAAAGCAATGAAAAAGGGGCAGGTTTAATTCTAAACAAAGAAATAAAGGAATGTGTTCTTGGATACTGTCAGCTTTCAGACAGGGTCCTCTTGGTTAAACTGCGGGGAAGTCCATTCAATATAGCTATTATAGTAATGTACGCGCCGAAAACACAAAGTTCGAAGGACGAAATAGAAACATTCTATTCAATACTGGACAGTGCCAAGGCCCAATGCAAAAGACAAGAAATTAGGATTATAATGGGGGACTTGAATGCCAAGGTAGGTAAAAATAGAGAAGGAAAGACGACCGGCCCCTTTTAGACTAGGGGACTGCAACGAACGAAGAGAAGAATGGGTCCAATGGTGCTCAGCCAATGACCAGGTAATTACTAACACTTGGTCGCAAGAGCACCCACGACGACTATGGACATGGAGAAGCCCAGGAGGAGACACGAAGGACCAAATAGATTACATAACTATAAACAAGAGATTCAGGAACGCAGTGGTCCAATGCAAAACATATCCAGGTGCCGACTGCGGAAGCGACCACGTCCCAGTCATTTGCAAACTAAGGGTGAAACTGCGAAGACTAAAGAAACCCAGCACATCACCAAGGCTGCAATACGACACGCTCGTGAATGACCTCAACTTGCAGAAAGACTACAATGACATCGTGAGAAAAACATATGAAGAACAAATTGGAAAAGGGCACTCAAAATGGAATTCACTAAAGGAAGCGATGGTGACCTCAGCGAACAACATAGCCCCAAAAGAAATCAGACGTAGAAGAAAAAATGAGTGGATGACCGAAGAAATTCTCCACATGATGCAAAGGAGACAAAAAATAATGCCAAGAGTATAAGAAACTTCACAGGGAGATAAGGAACAAATGCAGACAAGCTAAAGAGGAATGGCTCAACAACAAATGCGCAGAAGTAGAGAGAATAAGCAGGACCAATAAAGCAGAGATGCATAAAGAGATAAGAAAACTGACAGGACAAAAAAACCTGTTCCTCAAAAGGATGCATAAAATCCAAGGATGGAACAATCATATTGGAGAAAGAGGAAATACTCCAGCAAAGGGAAGAGTATATAAAGGATCTTTTTTGCGACAGGAGAGAACAACCGAGAATACACAAAGAGATGGATGGACCGAAAATACTAAAATCCGAAATGGAAGCTGCAATGTCCAAAATGAACAGAAACAAAGCAGCAGGGCCTGACGGCATAGTCATAGATCTGCTGATAGCCTTAGAAGAATATGGCATAGAAAAAATTACCGACATAATAAACGAAATTTATAGCAGTGGAATAATACCAGACGACCTATGCAAGTCGATATTTATAGCACTGCCGAAGAAACGAGGTGCAAACGAGTGTGAACTACACAGAACTATCAGCTTAATGAGTCACATCACAAAACTGATTGTCAGAATCCTGATGAATAGAGTGAGAAGCAGAATCAGGCCAGAGATAGGTCAGGAACAGTGCGGGTTCGTTAAAGACACTGGAAAAATGAACGCCATATTCATGATTAGGATGCTCTCCGAAAAGACAATACAAATGAAGAAAGATTTATAGCTATGTTTCATTGAGTATGCGAAGGCATTCGACAAGATACGACACAAAGAATTGATGGAGATGCTAGGCAGCCTCGACATTTTCGGGAAAGACATCAGAGTAATCAAGAATCTCTACTGGCAGCAAACGACCTGCAACGGACAGGTACCGATCTCAGTAGATTTACAAAGATAGAAAGCGGCGTAAGACAAGGATGTGTCTTTTCACCGGATTTGTTTAACCTGTACAGCGAGAATATTTTGAGGACCCTAGACGACACGCCAGGATTAGCTATTGGAGTCCACAACTTGAATAACATAAGGTATGCAGATGATACAGTGCTGATTGCAGACACGGAAAGGAAAGTGCAGTACCTCCTACAGAATGTAGCGGTGGAGAGTGACAAAAAAGGACTACAAATAAACTTTAAGAAAACTGAATGCATCGTCATCAGCAAAAGGTGCAACCCAAAATGCCAAATACAGGTGGGGGATACCAGAATAAAGCAGGTGCAAAAATTTAAATATCTAGAAAGTGTTCTAACCGGAGATGGAAAGTGCGACACAGAGATCAGAAGGCGAATTGGCATGTCCAAGGACGCGTTCCAGAAGCTGAGCAAAGTACTAACACACAGGAAAATTTCACTAGAAATAAAGAAAGGAGTGCTGGATTGCTATGTGATGTCAGTTCTTCAATACGGCAGTGAGTGCTGGACAATATCATCGAAAATGAGGACAAAACTGGAAGCAGCGGAAATGTGGTTCTACAGAAGGGTGCTGCGGATATCGTGGACTGAACATGCAAGCAACGATGAGGTGTTGGAAAGAATAGCAACCGAAAGTAAATTAATACCGAGCATCAGGAAGAGACAACTGAAGTTTCTGAGACACGCAATGAGGAAGAAGAGCTTGGAGAACCTGATACTGACTGGCCAGGTAGAGGGAAAGAGAGACAGTGGAAGGCAGCGGATAACATATTTGCAGGGCATAGTCGGGTTGATGACGGAACGGGGGTTGCTAGGAATAACATGAACAAACATACTAAGGGCCACAAGGGATAGAAAGACGTGGAAGACCATGATCGCCTACGTCCTGAAGGGATATGGCACATAGAAGAAGAAGTTAAAGAAAAAAAATTTTCCCAAAAAACCTAAACTGCGATTTTTCTGTTCCATCTATCCATTTGCGGTAAAGTTTTTTTTCTATGACACAAAGTGGGGATTTATTTTAAAAAAGTATTCTATTTTTGGTTTTATTTTTACCTAGTTCGGCAGTGATTATTTTCCTTATGTACTTGTTGGATATATGCATGTTATTTAATTCAGGTTTAATCCATTTTCTAATGTGAATAATTTACAATGTCTACATATGACATTAATTTCGTTGCGTTTATTTAATAATTTTATTAATTTAGGGATCTAATAATAAACAGTTGTTCATATAAACACAATGAACATGGTTCATTTAAGGACTTATATGTCTTAGCTTCTTTTAGAATGTTCCACTTTATTGTGGGTGTTTTTTTTTTGTTTCCTTTAGGTACCAATGATATATCGATAGTGATATTCTATTTCTGTATTTGCTTTTATTAAATGAAGAGGTGTCTTGGTAAATTCGCTGCTTTAGAGTGTTTTGAGTACTCCCTCTAGTACAAATGTAATAAAACTATAATAATTTAGCACAAATATAATTAAACTGAAAGATCAGATTAATGAGAGGTAAAACATTAAGGAAAGGAAACAGACAAGGAAAGAATAGGGTCAAGAAAAAAGGAAAAAGAAAAAAGAGGAAAATGGTTGGTTAGCAAGTATTCTTCGGAGGCAAACCCCAAAGTGAATCTCCATTCTGATTAGCCACACACAAAACACCCACATACATTCACAGCAAACCAAAAGATTTTGTCATTTAAATGTAAATCATCTGCACAACCACACCAACATTGCCTGATGATGAGACCCTATCTCGAAACATAGAAATTTCCATGTCGCAATGTAAAATTGATACATAACTATATAATTATATTATATTAAGCTCTATAATACTCATTATATTGAGCACTGTTTATAATAAAATATATGCTAGAGTACTCAAAATAAAAAAAAAACTTGATTCCTCTTCACTTATATATATATATACAAACTATTTTTTGGTCATAATTAAATTAGCCCTGTACCCAGCTGTATTAAAACTGCTCAATACATTTATATTGTAGACCAATTGAATAGTTTTACATTTGGAAATGAGCTATTTCATCAACCTAGTTTTCAGCCTGTCCGTATCTCCAAATGATTTATAGGATCTTATTTTCCAGCGTTTATTTTTCAGGGATATTTACGATTTGAATGGAAATTTTAAACAACCGAAAATTTTCCAAATTATTTACTTAATGATCTTAAAACACTTTCTTCCAGGTTTGCATGTTCCTAAGATGTATCTATAGTTGTAATTATATATGGATATTCGTTTTTAATTTTATTCAGTAATTCTTTTTGTTCTTTCTATAATGGCTAACGTTTCTTATTGGCACAATCTGCAAGCAACATCACTATCCTCTTTTCTATTTTTCTTTTTAATTTCCAGACGAAGCCAGCAAAGTTGGTAAACTTTTTAAGGTTTTCCAGCTTAAATGTAGATTTGAGATGTAAGCACACATATAGATACTGAATTAAAGTGTTTTAATATCCTTAAAACGTTTCAGAAACGTTGGAAAATCAGTTATTATAAATTTCTTGAAGATACCGAAAGGTTGAAACATATAAATGCTCTAACTAAAGGCATTTCAAGATTTATGATATATTTAAAGTTTAATTGGAAAAGCAAGGGACATTTCAAGAAATTGTTTCCATGAGAACTGAATCCAAACCATCTAGCAAACACAAATTTGTAACGAGTTCAATTCTACTTATGAGACAAGCCTACATAGAGTTTAGTAAGAAGGCAAAGAATCAACAGGTTGCAGACAAATGCTAGACCATTGATTTGGTTTGCAAGCTGGTCTCTGGGTTAGACATCACAGAGGATAATACGGACCATCGATATGGTTGCAGAATCCAATAAAGAGGTTTCAGGATCTTCTAAAAATTATCTATTATATATCTATTAAAGAAAAGAAATATATCTGGTAATATATATAATCTGGCCCATGAAGAATTTACACAACAGAACATTTTGCTTGTCTTCATCAGAATAATTTTAAAGTATCTCTGAGGGGAGCGGGGGTTGAGAAAATCCGATTTTATGAAAGTGTCTTGGAAAAATATGACTTGTCTGGGGGTGGAAGGACGGACTAAATAAAATCTATTTTTAAAACTAATCCGATTTTTAGTTCCTGGCGCTAGTAGGAGGTTTTATTAGCGCCGCTAAGGCTTGGCACAAGGCCGAAAAATAAGATAACCAGTGAGGATAGAACTCACTTGAAATAGGTTCTAGCGAGACAAGCTTGCTTACCATTACATCATGTCGACGTACCCTTTTTGATGGTAAAAATGAAGGTTGTAGCGTTTATTTGATTTTCTCTATACAAGTACTGTGATGCTGTTTGGTTGATAAAAAAATATATATATTATACCAAGGAGTAAGATGTCTACTAATGAAGGATTTATTTTAAGACCTATTAGAGCACAAATCCTTGCGTAAGCATTCATTAATAGAAATAGGTTTCATTTCAGATCAGTCAAAGGCATTTGATAGGGTTGACAATCGTTTTCTAGAGGTTGCCCTTTTGTACGTTGGTCCTTGGATCCGACTTCTGTACTTCCCCTGCTGAAAAAGAATGCCGTACTATTGTAAAATTTTGTGTAGTTCCATTCCACTTGACTTTTGTTCAATTTCATTAATGGCAGTCCCGCATTGCTTAAGGTAAAATGATTAAAAAGCTAAAAAATTATACGTCAGAGTCTCTGTGAAGCCCTAACATAACCCCATATGTACAATTAGTCTGTGAAGGTGAATAATAGAATAACAACATTTAAAAATAAAAACCTCAATGAATACTTGCAATATATATATATATATATATATATATATATATATATATATATTGGCAGCATTTTTTCATTAATGCAGGTTTCATTGAATAATATAGACAAGTTTTGTCTATTAATTTTGTGTAGGATCCGTTCGTACCGTCTGTTATACTTGATGGTGATATCGTTGAAAGACAATAAAAAACACAGTAATTTTTTACTTTTTTATCGGGTCTAAGCTTTCAACTCACATAAGCCATTATCAAAGAATAAATATTAACAGACAGTAAACATAGAACATTTAAGTTATTAACAATAAAGAGAATTAAATGGAAGAGACAATTCCATCCCTACCGTGGCGGATAGCCGCAGACAGTGGCAAAATTTTGGCGATGTGGTCCCTGATCCGATTACAGGCATTTGAGTATGTTAGTTGAGATATCAAAATTTATCGTATTCAAACCAGGTTTAAGTTGCTTAAGATAGCTTCCAGGATTTTTAGTTTCTGTTTATTATTTTCTTGTCTAAGTATATATGTGTTTTCAACGAGCGTTTTTCTTAGAAGTGTGCGTTGATAACCGTGTTCTTTGAATGTCGGAATATATTTAAATTGTCATTTAAGTGCAACGTAAGACGCTGTGAGCGCGAATTTGTAGTATGGCCAATGTAGATATTATTTAGTTTGTTAGAGATACATTCTCGAAAGGGACATTTGGATTTATAAACTACATTGGCTTTTTGCAAATCGCTAACGCTGGCGGAAGAGTCGGTGCGGACGAATGAATTGGATATAGTGGATTTAGCGTAATATATGATAAACTTAATTCTTTTGTTGGGGTCTATCGGAGAAATATTAGTGTTTATGAGTTTTTTAGGATAAATGTTTATTAGTGTTTATGAGTTTTTTTTTTCGTCTAGTTGGTAGTTGGAATGCATCTGGCTACGATATAAGAGAGTGATATATTTGGGATTGGTTGAGCTAGTATCATGTGTTATTTTTTCCGTGTTATGGTTTTTAAGAGAATGGCGTATTTGTGCATCAGCTATGTAGTTGGAAAAATTATTGTTGATGAGTGTCTGTTTTATGTTTTTTAGTTCACTATGAAAGATTTGTTTTGTAGACGAACTGGTTTTTGCACGATATAGTAGATTTTTTATAATGGCTATTTTGTAATAGTGGGGCATTCGCTAATATAATTGAGTGTGGAGGGAGTTTTGTGAGTGGGTTTTTTTATACGGTGAGATAGTGAATTTATTGTCATCAGTGTTAATTAGTATTTCAAGGAAAGGAATTTTGTTATCTTTGCTATGTTCATAAGTGAATTTTAAGACTGAGTTATTTTGAAACTGTTTTTGAAGTTGTAAGATTTCCTCGGTATTTTTAATTAATATTAGATTATCATCAACGTATCGTAGATATATTGATGTTTTTTTACATTTTGTAAAGGTAGTACTTTCGAGGTTAGACATGATATCTTTCAACGATATCACCATCAAGTATATCAGACGGTACGAACGGATCCTACACAAAATTAATAGACAAAACTTGTCTATCTTATTCAATGAAACCTGCATTAATATATATATATATATTTAGTATATCGAGGCAGCAAGTAATTTTCTAAATATATGCTATTAAATATAAGAGACAATGAATGTCTATTATGTTTAATCATGAGCCGTTCTAAACGTCGTATTTTTGCTTTAATTTCAGTTGAAAATAAAGACAAAAATTCTCCAACATTTGGATAATTATTTATTGGTTTTATTGAAATTTCTTGGTATTAGGATCATTTAATGCTGCGGCAACATGTAACTTAAATTAAGTATATCGAGGCAGCAAGTAATTTTCTAAACATATGCTATTAAATATAAGAGACAATGAATGTCTATTATATTTAATCATGAGCCGTTCTAAACGTTGTATTTTTGCTTCAATTTCAGTTGAAAAACCTTAGAAGAAAACCAATAAATAATTATCCAAATGTTGGAGTATTTTTGTCTTTATTTTCAACCGAAATTAAAGCAAAAATACGACGTTTAGAACGGCTCATGATTAAACATAATAGACATTCTTGTCTCTTATATTTAATAACATATGTTTAGAATATATATATATATATATATATATATATATATATATATATATATATATATAAGAAACTAAACAGAGTGGTCTTAATAAAATAATATCACGGAATCATTAACTGTGGCAGAAATATGAGTTAATTAGAGGAAATTAATGTGGGACTTGGATGAATTAAAACCAATCATTCATCCAAAAACACACGCAAATACAAACTCAACCAGATACGACAACAAGTAGTAAAGAACAAAATCGTAAAACGAAAATATCTCACATCCTCCAAAGAACTCAAATTTCTGATCATTTAAGAGGGGGGATGGTGGAGAATTGGAGTAAAGAAATTGGGAGAAAAATAAAAGAAGACAATGCGTATACATCTCCTAGCTAAGTTTACTTGATATCAAAAATCAAAATCAAAGTCCAAACAAGCCTAACCTACCCTATTCGGGGCGGAATTGCCAATATTTAACACAGGGATCCCAATTTCCTGATGCTTAACTGTCATCAAAATGCCATTCTATTAGCGCCTTTCACTCGACACATATGCGAAAAAAGTCATTCACCGAGGGAGAGTTTCGTTGCCTTTCAGGCCTGATCTTGATTTAAAGTTGATACCTAAAGATCTCGATCAGTTGGAAGAGGTAAAATTCTTTTCTTCATAGATTTTTTCTGTCGCGTCGTCCATATCAGGAATTGCCTAACACCCACCAAACATAAGAACACGTAATGCTCATATTTGATACAAACAGAACCGGTCTTAAGGTCAAAGAACTTTGGGAACCATGATGCTTTCTATAAACTTTCCCAATCGGACGAAGACGTTGCTATGAAAGAATGGGCGATCCAGAGTATTCACCTACACACTTCAGTAGACGCATTTAGGAGAGTCTTCTAAGCCTACTAGGAAAAGTAATTGTTAACCCAGAGGACCTTTCGCAATATCAGCCAGATGAGTAAAGTCGTTAATGGGACATTTTACCCCAGGCGACCAACGACATATCAAGCGAGCTTCCTGTTTCGTTAAAACGAACTCACCAAGAATCTCTAAAATAATCTTCAGCTAAATTTGTATGATCCGAATATGTATTTACATCTCGACATTGTTTCTGAACTTTCATTCAGTATTTTTTTAAATGTTTTGTTCTGGAAACAATATAATGGCTAACTTTTTCTCCTGCTTCAATCCTGGTTCAATCTGCAGATATTGCCACTTTTGTATGGTTAGGCTATTTTTAGTATACTCTAAATTATATCCCAGTCCTTTCCACTTTTTAGTTGTAATTTCCTCACATGGATAGCGAGTTTATACATATATATATGTTTGTGCGTGTGTGCTTTCGTTTCGGAATGAATATCCCACAATGAATTCATATGATAAGCCCAAGAAACAATTCAAATCAGCAGTTCCGGCTTTTTTAAATAAATTTCTTAGTATAGAAATTTACTCAAAGATTTCTAAAAATTGCGACATGGAGATCCAAAGACACATTGGTATAGCCAATGACGCATTTCAGAAGCCAACCAGTGTACTGAAAAACAGGAAAAGTTCATTAGAAACAAAGAAAAGAGTGCTGGATTGCTATGTGAAGTCTGTCCTTCTGTATGAAAATGAATGCTAGACAATCTCATTATAAGTAAAAGAGAGCCTCTAGACAGCATAAATGTGGTTTTACAGAAGGATGCTGAGGATATCATGGACGGAGCAGGTGTACAAAGATGAGGTGTTGGAAAGGATGCTAACGAAAAAACAACTCATACTTAATATCAAAAAGAGGAAAATGAGGATCCAGGGACAAGTAGTGAGGAGGGAAGACCTGGAGAACTTGGTACTCACAGTTCGGATAAATGGAAGAAGAGACAGGTGAAAAGCAGCACGATACGTACGTGTTTAGTCTGAGCAAATGGTTGACGGAGCGGGGCTTAGAAGAGATACCAAGAGAAACATTATTGAGAGCGACAAGAGACAGAGCCAAGTGGATGTCCATGATCACCTACGTTCTGAAGAAACACAGCACACGAAGAAGAAGAATATTGGTTGAACTATCAGTGAAGAATAAAGAAATCTCTGATATAGCATTAGCAGAAATATTCAAAGAAGGAACCTGAGTATGAGGCTTTTAACACTGAACAATTTTTCCACTATTGTATGCCTTAAAACGGTATCCGTCCCCAAAGAATACAATGTGAATTGGCATTTTGAAAGCAAGCGTCAGATTTAAGCAAAAAATTAATTCCCATAAAAAGAGTATTACAACAGCTATTTTGATGAATATTTTTCTTAAAACTTAAACTAAAGTGGTTTCTTTAAATCATAGGAGATAACTTTTACCTTCCATCAACATGGCAGATACTGTGAGAATTACTGCTTGAATTTGACTAATGCTAGGATGAATCCTTGCGGCTTTCAGAGCCAAAGTTTTCGGCTAACATGATGAAGAAATATTATATTGAATTAATTGCTATATCTGCTGCTAGGAACGTTGGTTCACTGTGTTGTACTCGACAGTATTTGCTCGCCAGAATCTATCTTATACATTTATAAATCTACTATCCGTCTTTGCACTGAATATTGCTATCATATCTGGTTTGGTTCTTCTGCTATGCAGTTGAAGATTTTTTAAATAAAATACAAAGAACAGTCTTCAGTACTCTTGATCCTTATCTCGCATATCGGCTTATGAACCACTAGTTGAAAGATAAGCAAAACAAAATAAGGTTACGACTCCAAACGCACATTTTCTACCAATTTGAGAATAGTTTCTCCACCATAAAATTGCTACCTTAAAATATAAATACCATACAAATTATTAATGCCAATTAATATGTACTAAATATTCATTATAATATAATTATTTGTGATAATATATTAGATATCCATAGGAAAAGACATTTGCTAAATAGCACTTATTTAAAAAGTATACAACCGATATATACAACGATGTTTTAAAATATGTATTGTATGAATAAAGATAATAAAGGAATAAGAATATAATAAAATTATATAATAAACAACGAAAAACACAAGAATAAATTAAATAAATAAGAGATAACCATAAATGGCTTCTCGGCTTCAGTCACTTTCTTACCGGCGTAACATAGTTTCCATAAATATTTTCATGGTAATTGTTATGATTAACTTTCGTCTTTGGCATCTAGACATTATGAATGTAATCGCACCACTAGATTAACATCAAGATCTTATCATCTAACTGTTGAAATAGCTGATAGTCATAATTTATTTGCTAACAGTTTTTCACGTTTGAGGAAGTCCCATGCGACGTCGTATTTTCCAGTCTACTGTGATATTCTGAAATTTAAGTTCTATATCAATCATTTGCTTACGTTTTCTTAATTTTTGATTCTTATTGCTCTCCCTTCTTAACATTCATCTTTTTCTCATATTCTTTAACACTCGATAATCTCAAATTCTATACGCCTATGGCTTTAAGAAGTAGGGACTCCGACTGACTCCAAATCAGTCGAGTTTCGATAAGTGGATGTCTAGATGATGATTTGTGATACAGCGAAACAGGTTTTATGTAGATGACGAATATATGAATATATATATATATATATATATATATATATATATATTCATGGATGTGCGTTGTGGTGCTGTGAATATCGGTTCGGAAGGCGAAATCGGAGAGCCGAGTTCGAATTCCAGTTGAATTTCTTGTATTCACTTACGCTCAAATACTTTTGGGAAAAGTATTAATCCGTCTCTTTTCTCCAATTATTGGTTAAATAACAGGACAGATTGGGTTCTATACCCTTGACTGGCAACTAGTCTACCGCAGAAAGTAATAGCATCCTACTGAGGGATAATCATCTGCCCAGCCAGTCATGTCTCTTTCGAGACATGATCGCTCAAGCGTGTATCATGTATGGCAATTTATTGACTGACTGACTCTCTTAGCCTCTTAGTAACTTAAATACCTTGCTTGGGTTGAAATGATTTAAAAACAAAATGAAGCACCTCTACAGAACGCAAGCTAGAATGATTTGCAAATTCCAAAGAAATTACTGCCGCCACAGAGAATCATTCACACATGGAGTGTTTATCAAGAAGGACGTGATAATTGCCGTATCAGGGTTATGTTCAGGATAATGTGAGGATAATCTCTCGCGCATGATGATCCAGAGAAAAGAACCTGACATTTAATTAAACTTGGTTGAGCAATAAAAGCTGAGGGTGAAAGATTTTGCTTTAACAATGGATGAAAACCCATATTCGTATTCGACGAGTGAATACAAATTGACGTGTGTGACAAAATCGTCATGTAGGCTTTGCATGGTCGGGCAACTTGATGATATTGGATCTATCTTAAATTGCTTCGTAAAACTCGAGTTTTCAAGGTTAAAAATTATTTCTAAGTCTAGAAATCGACTTATATGGCGGGTTTAAAATGCAAACCTTTACTACCGAATTGTAAACAAGTGGGAAAGCACTTTTATTAATGACACTACACCACTTACTGTACCTCAAGCAAGCTGCCATAAATAAATCCGATGAAAATTTGTGTTTAGTGAACATATTTATCATGTTAAAACATAAATTATTGAGAATAATGAAATATTAACAAAAATTTAATCATCGCGTCCAAAAGCTGATACACTAATTGTAAAAAATGAATGATTTGTAATTTAATTCAGGTGGCAATTAAGACAACTACATACGGTACGTAGCAGTACTATATAAAAAATCTACCTGAGATAATGTGTAATCTATGGTATTAATCTTTTATATGATTTGATGTTACTTTAATATGTTGATAAGTAGACCGGAATTTGAACTATTTGGAAAATTAACGATACAATAACCAGTACGTATCAATATATGTTGTAGATTGTTTGCTATACAACGCATATAGAAAGATATTACGGTTTGGGTCTCAATATACAGGCAAATGCCGTGACCTTGTATACTTTTGGCACATATCTATATCTATAAAAGTGACAAGGGTGGACGTTGTGTAAGTATTTTGATAGATTCGACTTAGCGTCTTCATTATGTCGTCTAACTCGACGAGAGTTGCGCTCTGATGTAGTTCAAAATTTTAGAACGCTAACGAAACCTTGAAATTTTTTAGAAAGCAAAGATTAGGGGAAGAAATATATATTGTCACCCAAGAAAGTCAGGGATCAGTTTATGTATTGATTATAAAATAGAACCAATCACTCCACTTTATATTATCTATATCTATATATGCTGCTCTTCCATTTCCCACCCTATTCAAATAGAGACATTCTTCATTGTCATCTATATCTATAAACGTGACGAGGGTAGACTTTGTGTAAGTATTTGTTATGTAAATTCATCATATGTTTGCTATATATATATAATGTTTATATCAGAATTTCGGCGGGAATTTGGAAGCAAGGGCTTTATACCCACATGCACTCTTTCACCAACCCTAGTTTAAAATTGCAAACCGTCCTTTCTAGAAAATACTGGGAAGTAAAAGAAAGCAACTTAGATCCACAAATAAAATGGAAACTCATAGGCAAGGCTAGGACCCCTAATAGCTTAAGAGATAGGTGTAATCTCTGTTTCACAGAAAAAATTTCAAGACTAAAATATACTCCTTAAAAAACGAAGGGAGATCATAACTATGTGTCGACATAGAAATAAGTATAAATTACAATAATTATCCTATTCGCCCAATTAGTTCTAATAAAAAACATCTTAAAGTTTTTTAAATTTGACCAAGCAATTACCTCCCACCAATTACCACTGCTAACCCTAAGGTCAGGCCACAAACTTCTCACTATCAAGAAAGAATTACTACTAACTCCTTCTCCCACTCCAACCCAATGAAATCCAATACATCCTAACCTCTTCCTTTACGTAAACTAACGTCTGGGCTTAGAATTTTTCATCAGTTTATTAGGGATCGAAGAATGCATGCCTTTAAATGACATGTTGAGAATGGCTATTTCCCCAGTAAGTTTTATCGAAATTTATATATATATCGGTACTGCGCGGTAATGTTATGCGATTCAGTCATGCTGTCTTTTGTAGTTTCCTTTGTAAACTGATTTTATTATAGAATGCTTGAACATAGAATATTCAAAGATTTTCTTAAAGAGGTAGCTGCTGAAGACAATGTTTTCGTGTCACACACAGAAACGACATTATTAAGCCGAGAAAAATAGCTCCATCCTTTTGCAACTCTGAATGAGGAAATACAAGAAAATGAACTGGGAAAATTTTTTAAGAGTTTGAAAATGAACCCTGACATTTTAATCTCTTTCATTTGGAAGATTGCAAATCATTTGAATGATCTTAATGTTTAGCTTCAGGGAAGAAATCTAATTTTTCAGAGTAGCAATATTAATAACTTTAAAAAAATGTTTAGATGTCAGCTGGAGAAAGGTGAAATATGTCACACTCTTATCCAGTTCTCAGCATGTTCCCAAAAGCAAACATACTGAGTTGGAAACAAAATATGCCAAACAAATCACAATTCTTCATTCAGAATTTGACAATTATTTTCAAAAGAAGACCTGCAGTTAAAACTATTTGAAGAACTCTTTTCCATCGATCTAAAAGTGCCCAAAGATTTTCAACTGCAGCTGATTGAAATTCAATGGTCCTTGATTTACAAGACAAAGCATAGAGGAAATAGCATAGAATATTTTTATAGAAGTCTGGAGAGGAAGAAATATAAGAATATTCGACTGGCAATGAAAATGTTTTGCAGTTTTGGAAGCAAATACGTTTGTAGAGGCTAATTTTCTGCAATCATTGCAGCCATTCATCTTTTATTGTACACGCTTGGGGTATGGAACACCTGAGTAAAAATGTCGGACTTAGATAATAGGTGATACCAAGAAGTAGCACTGATAATGTATACAGGTGTATGAAAAGTAGATTTTAAATGCATTCCGATTTTTTACTGCAATGTCAACAGCCGATAAATCTCGAAGTCACAGTATATTTTAGAGATAGTGATTTTTGTAAATGAATGTAGAAATATTCTTGATAAAAAATAAATAAATAAAGGGAGGATAATATTACAGGAATCACCAATTGCGACGTGTGGACGATTTTCGGTTAATATTTAATGGATCTTGGAACATGTGGTTCGAAAGAAATTTGGTGGACTCACATGGTAAAAAAAAGAACACAAACATGTATTATGCGCAAACGACAATTAAATGCATGAATTAGTTTAATGTGTACAAAATTGAAAATAAAGCAAATTATATTAAACACTTAGCCATAAAGAAAGTGCTTGATTGTGTGCGTGTGCGTTATACAAGCGGATGTGATACATACACTTACTTACCTGGCTTTTTGGCTGGGTGGCATATGACAAGATCTGATTAGCATTGACCATATAAAACCAGTTAAGTAACCTGTAACCGCGTAAGTGGGTGCTGGGTAATATCTGTCTAATGGCTTGAGCGTACGCGCTCGGGTTCCCCGCGTTAAAAACTGAACCTATGTCACATCTCGCTCTATTGGGTGAGTAAATGATATATACATACGCTTGTATATGCGTGTTTAGTGGTCAGTCAACCGGATAAACGCACACGCAAAGTGGGGATGCCTTACGTACGTGCGACTACATCTTGTAGAAACAAAAAGAAAGAGGAAGAACAAGGAAATGTTCGTCTTTTAATAGACTTAAGCTGCACCAGCTTACGGATATTTGGTGAAGCTACGTGTGGAAACCCACGAAGATATACCTGAATATTTTTATAGATAAATTTACTACAGGTATATTTTTCAGGTGCCATAAACTTATAAATTATGGGCGATTATGGCGATTCGAAAATTTCTAGTTTTCGTTTCTCAAAGTTATTTTCGGCTTTCAGCCATTTCATGCTGAAACACTTGTTCCCTTATAATCCCTGAAGTTAAATCGAACATTGTCAGTACCTTGATGAGTAACCAACTTGGAATACCAGGTGCTGCAAGATAAGATATGTGGGTGGCTTAATGTTCAATAACTCAGAATTGTTAATCGGAGAGTCGAATTCTAATTCCATTTGGGTTCGTTATATTCAATTACCCACAAATACACTAAGATGGGTTAATTAGTAATCATTATTATTTTCAAAAGTAAAATATAATTGTGTCAAAAACATTGAAATTTTGGCAGTAAATAACCTCCGAAATGTAAATTCCGGCATTAAATAACCGCCTAATGTTGATATGCCGGTAATAAATAAATCAACCAACTATTTTTTTAAATTTTTAATGTTTTAATTTAATTTTTTAATTACAAAAAAATTAACTACTTCCTATAAATCCTTATCTTTGATTTGCCTTCCATTTATGCAAACTAGTTTGTGAGGTAATTAATTGTTTTTTTTTCTCTTCTCTAGCTTCTAGCGTCTTCTGGATTTTAAATTATCTAGCCTGTGTCTTAAATTTCCAAGAAATGTGAAATTACTTTCTGATTGTTACTATACATTTTTTGTTCTTACCATTTTGCTTAAGACGTCTTCTTTACTTATATGCAAATATTCTAAGCATTTGTCTGCACAACTCTACTTACATCTTCTACGTGCTATGCCCCTTCAGGACTTAGGCGATCATGTCTTTCTATCCCTTTCTCCTGTTACCCCAACGAAGCCCTGCACTGCCATCCATGTGCTCAGGCCAGTCAAATATGTTATCCGCTGCTTTCCCCTGTCTGTTTTTCTCTCTATCTGATCTGTGAGTATGAGATTCTCCAAGCCTTTCTTCCTTATCATATGTCCCAGGAACTTCAGCTGTCTTTTCCAAATGTTCAGTATTAATTTTCTTTTCGTTTCCATTTATTTTAAAACCTCATCATTGCACACATATTCGATCCATGATACCCGCAGTATCCTTCTGTAGAACCACATTTCAGTTGCTTCAAGTTTTTCTTTCATCTTTGATGATATTGTCTGGTATTCCCTGTCATACAGGACTATGTGATGTCAACAGACATCACATAGCAAATCAGTACTCTCTTCTTTGTTTCTAGAGAAATTTTCTTGTCTCTTAATACTCTGCTCAACTTCTGGAATGCATCCTTCACCATGCCAATTCGTTTCAAATCTTAGATTCGTACTTACTTTTTTCTGTTAGAACATTTCAAAATACTTAAATTTTTGTATTTGCTTGATTTTAGTATATCTGACCTGTAATTGGCATTTGGGGCTCTTCTGCTTGCTGATACTCATATATTTTCTTTCGCATTTATTCATGTATTTTTTCAGGACGTTTCGTAGTATTTTTTCGTGTCGGCTAAGTACTGTATCATCTGCGTATCTTCTGTTGTTCAGATTGTAACCGCCAGTGACGAATCCTGGCATAATTTAGGATATTCACAATAGTCTCGCTGTACAAGTCTCGCTGTAGAAGTTGATCCGGTGAAAAAAACACATCTTTTTATTACGCCCCTTTCTATCTTCTGCTGAATTCGTTTTCTTTTCGTATGCAGGCGGTTTGCTGCCAGTAGAGTTTCTCGATTGATTTGATGTTTTTGCCAAATATGTCGACGTTGCTGAGCATTTCTATCAATTATTTGTGGCGTACTTTGTCTAACGGTTTGGCATAATTTACAAAACACAGGTAAACGTCCTTTTTTCATTTGTATCGCACTTTCTGATAACGTCCTAAGCATAAATATCGCATTCACTGTTTCAGTGCCTTTTGCGAAACCGCACTGTTCTTGTCCTATTTTCGGCTTGATTCTGGTTCGCGTCAGAATTCGGTAAATGTGTTTTGTTATGGGGCTTATCAAACTGATTGTTCGGTGGAGTGTGCATTCGATTGCACCTGGCTTCTTAGGTAGATCTACTAAAATGGATTTGCTTAGATCATCTGGTATTACACCACTGCTGTAGGTTTTATTAATTATTTCCGTAATTTTCTCTATGTCGAAAACTTCTAAGGCTGTCAGCATCTCTATTAAAACGCTATTTTGTCCAGCTTTTTTGTTCCTATTCAGTTTGACCATTGCAGCTTTCACTTCGGAGTTTAGTGTTTCCGGTCCGTCAGCATCTTTGTTTACTATCAATTGCTCTCACTTGTCGCGGAAGAGATATTTATATATTCTTCCCATCGCTGGATTATTTCGACTTTCTCTAACAGGATCGTTCCATACTTGGATTTTATACATCCTGTTGGGGAGCATGTTTTTTGTCCTGTCAGTTATCTTATTTCTTTATGCATTTCTACTTTATTAGTCTTGTTCAAATCTCTACTTCGACACATTTATTGTTGAGTCATACATTTTTAGCATGTATGCATTTAGTCATTATTTTTTTGTAGTTTCTTATATTCATTTCCATATCTTGACTTAGTTTTCTATTTCCTTTGCTTCATGTCAGGAAACTCTTCAGTCATCCACTCGTTTTTTCTTCTGCGTTTGATTTTCTCTGAGACAATGTTGTTTGCTGATGTCACTAGCGCTTCTTTAAGTGCTTTCATATTGAATTTCAATTTAACATTAATTGTTCCTATTTGTTTCTCAGACTGACAGTGTATTTTTTTCTGCAGATTTAGGTAATCCAGGAGCGTGTTCATCTACGAACTTTCACCCTTAGTTTGCAGATAACGAGATTTAGATAGGTTTTGCATTGAACCACTGCGTTTCTGAATCTGTTATTTATAGTCATATAATCGATGTTCATAAAAGTCTTGAGTGTTCTTAAAACCAGGTTTTGTTTATCACTTTGTCATTTCTTCTTACACCACTGAACCTATCTTTCACGCTGGTCGTTGTGTTTTCCTAATCCAAAGTTGCCAGTTGTCTCCCCTTCCTTCTCTTTGCCTATTTTGGCATTCACGTCTCCCATGATGATTCTAACTTTTGGGGTTTTACACTGAGCCTTGGCATTTTCGAAAGTGGAATAGAAACATTGTATTTCTTCTTCAGTGCTTTGCGTTGTTGGTGCATAGACTACTATAACTGCTATGTTGAGAAGTCTCTGTTTCTGTTTGATCAAAAGAATCATTTCAGAGAACTCGCAGTATCTCAGAACGCATTTCTTCATTTCTTCGTCCAGTATTAAGCTGACACTTTTTCTTTATTTTTGCCTCCTGCATATATGATCCTGTGATTGTCGCTGCTGAAGTCCCCATTATATGGCCATGTAGTTTCGCATATGCCAAAAATGTTTATGTTCAATCTGCCCATTTTCTGCTTGGCATTCTCAAGTTAACTACAGTTGTTCAGTGTCCTGATGTTATATGTTCTTAGGGTAATTTTTGTTTGTTGTGCACAGTCGCTGGGTATTGGTCCAGAGACAGCTGTTGCTCATGTCTTTCCTGAAATGGGTCAAATTTCGGAAAAATGTGTCTCCTCCTTTGGTGCTAACATTTGTGAATGTCGATCAGGTGACACCTGTTGGCTATGTCGATCCTTATTGGGCGAAGAGTTACTTCATTTGGAAGTATCCCCTTCATGCTGTTGAGTTTTATGTGCGTATTTTGTGAATCCATTATTATACTCGGGAATGATAGTGGAGTGGTATCATGTTGTCTTCTTCACGGTGATTGATCCAGATACTACCTCTAGTTAACTGGCCGTTGAATTCTTCAGAGTTCTTCCGCCCTTTTTGTAGTATTGCTTTCCGTCCATAACGGGTTGCTAACCTCCCGCCTTATATACAAACCTGTGCAGTTGGTTAGCCGGTTTAGTCAGTGGCGTTGCGACAAAAATAAAAACAAAAAGACAACAAAAAAACAAATAGCTTCTTTCTTTTATATACATACATGTAAGATAAGAGGGTTCGACTTCCTTAATGAGAGAATGAATAATACGTGGGAAGAATAGTGGAGTGGTTTTCTATTACCTTCTCCACGGTGTTTTATCAAGACACCAACTCTTGTTATCTGGCTGTTGACTCCTTAAGTGTTCATCCGTCCTTTGTTGGCTAAATTTTCCACTTACCGGGTGCTAACATTCGATGAGGAAAATAACTGAACGGTAGAACCTGCTAGGGGACGAAAGAATGTAAATATTAAGTTTAAACTTAGTATAAGTCCACATAACCACTCATACAGAGAAAGATCATGCAGATTTCCAAGATTAGTATTTCGTTACCAGTTAACAAAAAAGTTAAATTTTCTTTGATTTTTTCATAAATATTTAAAAAAAAACAATATATCTTTTTTGATCTTTTGGTAGCTTGGCAGCAAGTAATCATTAATTTAAAAATCTCTCTCTGTCTCTCTCTCTCTCTCTCTCTCTATATATATATATATATATACATACACACAGAGAAGGACCTATAGAGAAAGAGAAACAGAGAGAAATAGACAGCAATAGGGAGAAGTCTGGAAATCTTTGGTTGTGGAAAATTTTACATAAAAAACTCAATATTAAATTTTAAATTCAACATTAATCCGTTTCAGCTGGAAACTATTGAAAAAAGTTGAAATGGAAATATTAAACAAGACAAACAAATTGAACGTGGGTGAAAGGTTTTTTTTAAAACTACTTTAAACTGGCAAAAGACAAACCACTGTCTGCAAAAACAAAGATTAGTATTTAGTTAACAGTAGATAAAAAAGCTTAAATTTTTCTTTGATTTTTCATAAATATTTCAAAGACAGTTTTCTTTGTTTCTGAAGATGAATTGATACTTTACTTAATTTCTAGAATAAAACATTCGCTAAATATTTCATTTCATGCTAATTCTTTAGCAGCTATCAGATTCCACCTGGTATAGTCTCCAGCCAAATGCCAGATGAGACCAAAAATGGATTATTGCTACGATATATGAGCTGGAACTGCTAAATTCTTACTTGAATATTTTTTAAAAAGTTTAAAAATAACTATTTCATTTTTCTTTATAAGAACAAAACATTTTCCATCTTATAAGTTTGTTCTCACAGACGAAATGTTGCCACCTTCTTGTGGTTTTATTGCTATTTCCATGACAAATATTCTGAAGAGCTATATTCATTGGTTCCACTATCAGCTGGGATACGCCATGCCACGTATACAATGATGAATCTTTCCCATCCCCTGTGTGTTTCATTAATAATGAGTAAGTTTCACTTGAATATATTCTTCCCAAGGACTGCTGGTTTACGGAAGTTACTCCCGGCTTCATGCTTTCCAGATTACTAGACTCGTAACTTCTATATGTTTTAAACCATTTTTTTCTCTGCAGATCCTAATAAACACATCATGACTTCTCTTACGCTTATACAAAACAATAGAGAGAGTTAGTGATAGATAGATAGATAGATAGATAGATAGATAGATAGATCTAATTACAATGTCTTTACAGGGTATGACCATAAATTACATCCAGCTACAAGGCTACTGATATAGAACTTTCGAGGAACCTGGGATTGCCTTGTAATTGTTGCAAATCTCAGTTCCATCGTAACCCGTAATCGTCCTAGTTATGTGTAACTATTTAATTTCCAGACTAGTCAAAACAGTATGAAAGTATAAAAATACATTTTATAGTAAAAATATCAGTAACACATTTTGGGGAAAAACAACAAAAAACACCGATAATTTTTTCTATAGAAAATTAGTAATGCTCACAAGAAAATTAAATTTCGGCATTAAATGACAAATTGGAAAAAAATTGGACTTTATCTGATGAAAGCGATATTTACATTAATGCGACTACACATCATTACAAAGGAGACGCGACGCTAACATTGTTTAAGTAATTTTATAATCGAGCCAATTTCATTTAAATTCTGCTTTCTTTTTCATTTATCACTTTTGTATTTATATATATATATATATATATATATATATATATATATATATATATATATATCAAATAATGTGAGTAAAATTCGAAAGTGAAAAATACAAAGAAAAATGTGAAAAAATCTGAAAAAAATGCGTACAGTACCTAGCGTATGGTATATATATTTTTTTTTTCTAAACATATGCTGTTAAATATAAGAGACAATGAATGTCTATTATGTTTAATCATGAGCCGTTCTAAACGTCGGATTTTTGCTTTAATTTCTGTTGAAAATAAAAACAAAAATTCTCCAACATTTGGATAATTGTTTATTGATTTTCTACTAAGCTTATATATATATATATATATATATATATATATATGCGCATTCTGATTAATATCACTTTTTCGCTGGGTGTTAATACTCTATTTAAGGAATGATAACTGTGTTCAAAATATATCGTTGTGGTAACACAAATATAATGCTATTCATATTAACGACTTTGATTAATTTAAATGACTAAATAATAGGTAAATATGATTAAGGCTTTGTTTTAGTCATTAATTTATGGGGAAAAATCTAAAATAATTACAACTTGCAGCTTGATTTACTTTTATAAATTTTATTAATTGAGTCTTTTCATTTTCAAAGGAATTGCCTAAACCTTAAGGCTTATTACTACTTAAAATTAAGTGACATACTTGATACACGCTTGGGTGATCATGTCTCGAAAGAGACAAACTAACTGGGCAGAAGATTTTTGCCGCAATAGGTTGCCATTACTTTTTGCGATAAACTGGTTTCCAACCAAGGTTATAGAACCCAATCTGTCCTCCTATTTAACCCATAGCTGGAGGGAAGAGAAGAATTAATACTTTTCCCAAGGGTATTGGAGCGTAAGTAAATGCAACGAATAAAACTTGAATTCGAACTCGGCTCTACCGATTTCGTTTTCCGAGACGATGTACATTACGCCACAACGCACATCCTTCTAATTGTAGATACAAGCTCAAATACCGTCTCATTTTGTTGAATTCATTTTCGCACACCTACCTTAGGGAAAAGTATTAATCCAGTTTGTTTTTTCTAACAAAGGGTTGTATAGCATGAGAGCCTGGGCTCACTACACGCAGATTAACATCGAGAAAAACTTAATATTAAAAATGTGTGGAGAAAGCGACTATATTAAATTTCCCAAAGAGATAAAGAAAATATATCCGGATAACCATGATCACCTACTTACGGAAGTACCATGGTATTTAAAAGAAAATTATATTTTTTTTTATTCAAAATGATTAACAAAAAACTTACTTGTTCAGCAATATATCAACAATCCACAGAAAAAGAATTTTGTGGATTGGAATCAACTTATTGCAAATGTGAAAATTATGATTAAACAGAAAAATATAATATATCTTTTTTCCTGTTTTTTAGGATATAAATTCCGACATTTTAAAGCCAATAAGTGAAACACAAATAAGCAAGAAACGCCTACAAACAAATATTACTTCATTCAATACATACGAAATTCTTTTACAGTTCAGTAGACACAAAGCTTCAGTTATGAGTTAAATAATAAAACAGATTGGGTTCTATAGCCTTGGCTGGCAACCAGTCTACCGCAGAAAGTAATGGCAACCTACCGCGGGATAATATTCTGCCCAGTCAATCTTATCTCTTTCGATACATGATCACCCAGGTGTGGATCACGTATGGCACTTAACTGACTGACACACAAAGCTCCGAATTGAATAACTGATTTTTTAAACCTGATTGAATATAACAAGTCACGTGAGTTGCATTGTACGACATCCGCGCTATTGGATTCTAAATGACCTGAAAAAGAGTTCTGGATTCGTGGTAAGGAGTACATTCCTACACAAACCATAGATTCTATTTGGAGCCGAACATAAGACATAAAAACGGCTTGCTTTAGAAGAGAATAAGTGAGCCAGCAACAAGACCTTGGACGACGAACAAGGCACTGCCTCGACACCGACTCACGTTATCATATCAACGACAGAAAAATAACGAACAGTCAGCGGAAATATCTCAGACGACGAACATGGCGCTACCTTGACAGACATTATCATGTCAACGGCAAAAAAGAACGGGCTGTCAGAGACAAGATCTCGAACGAAGAACGTGGTCCTGCGCGAACACACGTTGACGTGACAACTGCAGAAAAAAGAAAGAAAAAGTCAGTGACTAGGTCTCAGACAGCAAACAAAGCCCTGCCTCGACACGCATTACCATGACAACGGCAGTAAATGAACAAACTGTAAGCCACTAGGTTGTGACAAACAACGAAGTCTTGCCTTGACACACGTTGCCATGTCAATGCGTCAGCTTGAGTTAATTTTTCTACATTGAAAAACATAAAAAGCTGTGACGAAAGTAAATCATTTTACCTCTTTTTGTTCACCGTATTGAAAATAAATTCTCCTGTCAGTTGCGCACACGTTCTCTACATCGTTCTCCACACACAGACGCACACACACGCACACACGCGCATACGCATACGCACACACACACATTGGTGTACATACAGTTTTTCTTCTTTATTTAAAAAATCACTTTGAACTTTGCAGACTCACGTGCGACAAATCATAATGAAGAATCGAAATTTCGGTCTACATGGCCGCAACAAAGAACAATGAAATTTCATATGTAAAAACAGGTATCTGCCTACATAAATGTCAGTGTGATATTTAACTTGATTTTCTTACATTTCTGCGAAGATAATTTTTTTGCGTTGTTTAAATTCTTTTGTTATAATTGTGGGCACATCACTCGGATATTATTTTTTCCACCAAATATAGGAAATTATCTCCCCACAACTATTTTTTTCTTGCAGTCCTTGTCTGTAGTTATTTGTTAATATGAAAAAAAGATGTTATTTCTTCGTGTGTATGTGTGACAATGACGAGGCAAGGGAGAAAGAAGGAGGAAAGTGTCATTCCCATTTCAGACAATAAAGTCACTAAGACACAAGCTAGTTAATGAGTGTTAAAGAATATGAAAACGCCAAAGGGAAACAACAATAAAAGAACAACAAACAAGAAGACAGTAAATAACGATTAACAGTACATCTTCAAGTTTTGAAAAATTACAGTTGCCTGGGAAAGCAAGAAACCAGAATAGAGTTCCATAAGCGAGAAGGAGAAACTGTTAGCATAAATCTTATATGCAACTACTTCATTTATAAAATGATTAGCAGAATAGCCCGGCGTTGCTCGGGTGTAATGAAAACTTTTATATATATATTATCAATTTTCTACACTATTGTAAGAACTGCAACCTTGAAATTTCTGAATATCGTTTCTTATGTCTTTGTCTATGAGTGTATCAAATTTCATTAAAATCGGACCACTTCTTCTATAACCAGATTTTTTCGATTTTCGATTTTTGATATTTATCGGGAGTACCTCGACACAAAACCTAGCTAAGAACACTCGCAAACGCTTATAGTACAACTGTGTAAATTTTCAAGAAAATCGGTTCAGCCGTTTCGGAGTCTATAGGTAACGGATACACACACACAGACACACACACACACACACACACACACAAAGTTCTATTTATAAATAAGTTTAGATGAAAACTTGCCGTTAATCTAGTATTGTGTTTACATTTATAAATTCTTGGTTTTTATAGATGAAATTTCATCGGAACATTTACCATGAAAGTATTTACAGAAAAGGCACAAGGAAGCTACATTACAGTGTTGGGAAAATGACAGAAGCCGAAATGATATTTACGATTATCTTTTATTCATTTGATTTATTCTTGTGTTGTTCTTTGTTCCACAAATGTATTACATTCTTATTATAATATTATTTATTTATTATTTTTATTCATAAAATAAATATTAGTTTAAGAGGATGTCATGGTATACATCGATTGTTTTCTTTTTAAATAAGTTCAATTTAGCGATTTTCTTTTAATACAAGAATTAAACAGCGTATAACATCTCGCAAGTTCGGTTCTAGAGGTTATTGACGGCTCTGAACAAAAGAAAATTCTTAATGATTTTTTCGTTCAATCAGTTCGAAGTCCTGCCATCTACAGCAGACAAGATTGAATTCTTTGAATGGAAATTTTCTTTCAATTAAACATTTGATTCGTCTGGAGTACCCACAACCGATTTCCTGCCTAGAAAAGAGGTTCTATTGAGGGATATGCACATAAACCTGTCTATGGTCTCGAACCACTTTTCAAATAAACTCCCATCAGGCAAACAGTAGTGATGGCATCCACGACGTTTTCCTAAAGAAAGTTTCCCCAGAGCTGGCTCTAGCACTCTCCAAACTCTATAATTATTGAATTTCTGCTTCCTGCTTTCCAGCTTCTAGGAACTCTGAAGAACACTGACTCCTCTAACTATCGTCCTATTAGTTCCGTACGTCTTTTCGGCAAATTATTCGAGGCTCTAATCAATGGTGTAATGATTAGGCATCTCACCTCTCACGGTTAACTCTTTGAAAAACAAGTCTACCGCTGATGTATTAATGGGCATCAGTGAATATGTATGCCATATTGAGAAGCTCACGTCATGGCTCGAGATATTTTGAAGATGTTCGACAGTATTTGCCATACTGTTCTTTTAATCCTCTTCTAGGGCTACGGTATTACAGGACGATTGTTCGATTTAATTCAATCTTATCTTGCGCATTTATAAATTTGTATTTTGTCCGTGTATTAAATATTTCTGCTATATCTGGTCTGGTGCTCCTGCTTTATATCTCGAGGTTATTAAGAAAAATCCAATGAAGAATCTGTAATCTATTTCTCACCAAGTAACGTGACTTCTCTTTGTCTCTTCCGCAAATATTTTCATGACAACTATTCTGACGATGTGTTTTTTTTCTTGGTCCCCCACCGCATGAATTTCAGCGTGCAACTAGATTGGCTTGCGCCTTCACTTTTACCGATCAAATAGTTTAGTGTAACCGTCACTTCTATTCTAACAGTTTTTTTTTCTTTCACTTCCCGTCTGTGGAACACCTTTTTGTTTACTTGCTTCCAGAATAAATACAATCTTCAAAAAAGAAAAAAATGCAACGTTAATCAACACCTTCTATCTTCCTTAATCTCGTTTTCATTTTATCCTTTCCTCAATAACCACATTTTTTCTTTTAATTTCACTCTCTGTAACCGTCTGTGTACTACAGGCATACCCGCCTATATAAATTATTAAAACATTTATTATCCCGCATAATAAGTATATTATTAAGAAAATTGAGTACAACGTATTTTCGAAACTACTTATTAATTACCACAAATAGTTTGTATCATATTTACTTTTGTCATAAGATTTTGTTTTATGAATGAGGATGTACTTTCATATTTTTAGCCAAAGCGTTTCGAATCCTAATCGTATTTGTTTTCATTTTTTTACTTTTTTAAATATTGATTCAGTAAAGCCGAATTCTTCCTCTGTTATTTATCTTTCAAATATTTTTAGAACTACAATAATAAATAAAATTTTCTCAAATATATTTGATGATGAAATTATAATTTCATTCTTTTTTATATATATTAATTGGTTCATATTTTAAGAGAGATAATAATAATAATAATAATAATAATAATAATAATAGTAGTAGTAGTACATTTGACGAGGAATTATTTTTTCGAAGTCCAATGTAAACTCAGTGTGTTTGTGTGTTTGCGTGTGTGAGTGAGAGAGAAAGAGAGAGAGAGAGAGAGAGAGAGAGAGAGAGCGAGAGAGAGAGACATGTATTTGCTTTCAAGCAAAGGTCAAAGCAAATGTAAGCCTGTTGCTTCCGAAGCAACCAACACTTGAGAGAGAAGGACCAACCTTAAATTTTTCACTTGTTTTCGTTAGTCTGCCACACAAAATGCCGGAAGTGAGTTTCGCACTGAAGAGGTCAAAATCCATGACAATAAAATATACAATCACGGTAACTTTTTTTATTTTAATTGTAAGAGTTTGCAAGAAAAGCGATTGTTGTAACTTTTATTTGATTTTGTTCATTTTTTAATAATGGTTTTATATAAGCAATTTCCCCATATTTAATATTCAATCCGTTTTAGCGAGAACAATAACAAAAATGGTTTTATATATATATTACGGAAATTAACGAAATTTGAAATGATTTGTTTGAACACTATTTTTGATCGATACTCATATTTAAGTAGATATTCTGTTTTTAATTAAACAGCATTATATATTTATATCTACTGGCCTGATTACCGTTGAAACTGGTGGTCGATCGATCTAAGACGTTGTCAGAACAAATGGTATCTTCTCCTATGTAGAGAGCGGTCGCAGGTTCGAATCCTGCCGGAGGACGCACATTTTCTTAATAAAAATTTATCGTAAATAATCAGGCCAGTAGTTATAAATAAATTATTTTTTGATTATAATAGTATATAAAATTACAATTTTTTAAAATTCTACAAATCTTGTGGCGTTCAGGTCATTAAGTGTTTAAGTGAAGACTATATTTTCTAATCGGAAATTGAATAGTTTAATACAAATCTTCGAGACATTTTATTATGAAAATAATTAAAAATCTTTGTCTTTTGTGTGAAAATGTTCATTTCTATTCAGTACGATGTTCCGTATGGGACACATTGATTTAATTAGTTAGCATGTTTCAAGATATGTTTTTATTAAAGGAAAAAAATTATGTTAAATTTTTCAGCTGTTTCCAATTCTTTCAATTCACTTCAGTGTATGTTAGTACGTTTCTAAATTCAACAGCCTTTGCAAACTTTTCGTTCAAAACATAAAGTAAGTTTTATTTATTCAGTTCTTAGCTTTGTTTGCATTTTTCTATTAATTGTAGATGTAGGTACATTAACTTATTCATGATAAAGTTTTAAAAAAATTGAAAAGCTTTCACGATAAAACTTAATTACATTTGGAGAATTATCATTTATGGTTAATTTTTATTTAATGTTTGGCAATTATCTAACTGATCATTTTTTTTGGACGAAAGAGATTAAGCAAATTTTAAACAACTAAAAACACAAAAATCTATTAAACATCATAACAATTATTATTAATAAAGAGTAATAAGAAAATCGATATCAATAATAAAATTAATAAATATTATAACATTTCATAAATTATTATCTGTCTTGTTATATAATTTCATTCTCTCTCATTGAATTTTAAAATGAATTTAAAAAGAAAGTTTTATATAATTTAAATTTTTATTTTTCAGTAAGCAACTAAAATTCAATAAAATAATATATAATTACTGAAAATATTTTATTTTTTAAATACTTCTTCTTCTTCTATGTGACTTGTCCCTTCAGGACGTAGGCGATCATGGGTCTCCACGTCTCCCTATCCCTTGTGGCTCTTAGTATGTTTGAGCCTGTTGCTCCTGGCAACCCCCGTTCCATCATCCACCTGATCAGACCCTGCAAATATGTTATCCGCTGCCTTCCTCTGTCTCTCCTTCCTTCTATCTGTCCAGTCAGTATCAGGTTCTCCAGGCTCTCTTTCCTCATTGCATGTCCCAGGAACTTCAGTTGTCTCTTCCTGATGCTCAGCATCAATTTCCTTTCTGTTGCCATTCTTTCCAACACCTCCTCGTTGCTTGCATGCTCAGTCCACGATATCCGTAGCATCCTTCTGTAGAACCACATTTCGGCCACCTCCAGTTTTGTCCTCATTTTCGATGATATTGTCCAGCATTCACTGCCGTATTGAATGAACTGACATCACGTAGCCGTCTAGCACTCTTTCTTCGTTTCTATTGAAATTTTCCTGTGTATTAGTATTTTGCTCATCTTCTGGAACGCGTCCTTTGCCAATTCGCCTTCGGATCTCCGTGACGCACTTTCCATCTCCTGTTAGAACACTTCCTAGTTACTTACATTTTTGTACTTGCTTGATTCTGGCATCCCCCACCTGTATTTGGCATTTTGGGTTGTATCCTTTGCTGATGACCATGCACTAAGTTTATTTGTAGTCCCTTCTTGTCACTCTCCACTGCTACTTTCTGTATGAGGTCTTGTAGTTTCCTTTCCGTGTCCGCAATCAACACTGTATCGTCCACATAACTTAGGTTGTACAGGTTGTGGCCTCCGATAACAAATCCTGGCGTGTCATCTAGGGTCCTGAAAATATTCTCGCTGTATAGGTTGAACAAATCCGGTGAAAAGACACATCCTTGTCTTATGCCTTTTTCTATCTTTGTGTATCATACCTGTCTGTATGCAGGCCGTTTGCTGCCAGTAGAGATTCTTGATTATTGTTATGTCTTTGCCGAAAATGTCGAGGCTGCCTAGCATCTCCATCAATTTTTTGTGTCGTATTTTGTCGAATGCTTTCGCGTAGTCAATGAAGCATAGGTACAAGACTTTCTTCATTTGTAATGCCCTTTCAGAGAGCATCCTAATCATGAATATGGCGTTTCTTGTTCCAGTGTCTTTGACGAACCCGCACTGTTCCTGCCCTACCTCTGGCCTGATTCTGCTTCTCGTTCTATTCATCAGGATTCTGACAATCAGTTTTGTAATGTGACTCATTAAGCTGATAGTTCTGTGTAGTTCGCACTCGTTTGCACCAGGTTTCTTGGGCAGCGCTATAAATATCGACTTGCATAGGTCATCTGGTATTATTCCGCTGCTATAAATTTCGTTTAATATGTCGGTAATCTTTTCTATGCCATATTCTTCTAAGGCAGTTAGCAGCTCTGTCACGATGCCATCTGGACCAGGTGCTTTGTTTCTGTTCATTTTGGCCATTGCAGCTTCCAATTCGGATTTCAGTATTTCCGGTCCATCCATCTCATTGTGTATTCTCGGTTGCTCTCTCTTGTCGCAAAAGAGATCCATTATATATTCTTCCCATCGCTGTAGTATTTCCTCTTTCTCTAATATGATTGTTCCTTCCTTGGATTTTATGCACCATGTTGAGGAGCAGGTTTTTTGTCCTGTCAGTTCTCTTATCTCTTTATGCATCTCTGCTTTGTTATTACTGCTCAGTCTCTCTACTTTTGTGCATTTGTTGTTGAGCCATTCCTATTTGCATTGTCTGCATTTGTTCCTTATCTCCCTGTGAAGTTTTTTGTACTCTGCTCCGTGACTTGGCGTTATTTTTTGTCTCCTTTGCATCATGTGGAGGATCTCTTCGGTCATCCACTCGTTTTTTTTCTTCGTCTGATTTCCTTTGGGGCTATGTTGTTCGCTGAGGTCAACATCGTTTCTTTTAGTGAATCCCATTTTGAGTACCATTTTCCAATTTGTTCTTCATATTTCTTTCTCGCGCTGTTATTTATTGCTTCTGCAGGGTGAGATCGTCCTCTAGCGTGTCGTATTGCAGCCTTGGTGATGTGCTGGGCTTCTTCAGTCTTCGGAGTTTCACTTTTAGTTTGCAGATGACTGGGACGTGGTCACTTCAGCAGTCTGCACCTGGGTATGTTTTGCATTGGACTACTGCGTTCCTGAATCTCTTGTTTATAGTTTATAGGTAGTTAAAAAACATAAACGAAACGTTCACAATTTTTATGAATAGATGTCAATTCTGGTTCATCATGCTTAGCCAGACGCGTGAAATAAACAATAACAAGCTGTCATCAATCAATTCGCAGATCGGAAAGATAAGCTTTCCATCAGTAAGAAACACTTTTATTCTAAATTTTATGTTACAGAGGCCCGACAATATTTTTCCGACACTTTAGTATTCGACTTTCCGAGTACCATCGAGTGGCGAAATTCCTTCAATAGAATAGCATAAAGATCTAAAGACAATATCTGTAATAAAAATGGAAGAAAATCGATTAGGTAAGGAAAAATATTTATTTTTCATCATTTTTTACAAAACGCACGCGACATTATTTTTCGGACATCGTTGAAAAACTGTTAATAGTCCGTAATATCACCTTTTTTCTCAATAACTTTTATCAATCTCTCTTCATAATGATCAAACATATGCACAATAACATCTCTACGTGTTTCTATTAGTTGTTTTTTGGCATCTAGTATCCGTTCCCATAGTTGAGCCTCTTTCGTTATTTCAGGTCCATCATAGACAAGTTGCGCAAGCATTTCCCAAACATTTTCTATTAAATTTAGATCTGGGCTTTTTCAGGCCATTCCAAAGTAGTCATATTCACTTTAGCCATCCATTCTTTCATGAGATTTGACACATGGATGCTGCAATTGTCTTGCTGTAGAACGAAATCATTCCCTATCTCTCTTCTTATCCTTGGTAGGGCGTTCTCTTCCAGCAACTGCTTGTAGCTTTCGCTGTTCTGTCGTCCTTTCAGCCACTCAAATCATATATTTCCATTAGCAAAGATCATACCCCAAACCATAACTCCTCCTCCTCCCATCTGTCGTTTGTTCAGTACAGCAGGCTCACCTTTTTTCGACCAAGTACACCAACCATCGGGCCCATCAAACTTGAAACGCTTCTCATCGGTAAATATAATCTTCTTAAAGTCAACATGCTTTGTTAACCACCTTTTAGCACACTCCAGTCTTGCTCCTTTGTGTTTCTTTGTTAGTGTAATTTTTTTCTTAGCATTTGCATACTTCAAACCAATCATATGCAGCGTTCTTTGTACTGTTCGGGCGTTTACATCCAATTCACATTTCTCCTTCACTTTTCTTGCTGTAACTTTTTCTCCAGATGTCAAAAGCCGTGTCACAGTCCTCTTCATTCTCCTTTCAGTCTTCTTGCCAATTGATCTTTTCCGTCCTCTCTTCTTTTTCCGCTCGGAATTTGTCTTCAGCATGTATTCGACCGTTGATTTCGACAGCTTCAAATCCATGGCGATCCATCTGATGCTGAGGCCATCATCCCGCTTCTTCCGTGCCAAACAAACGACTTCTTTTGAATGCATTTTACCTCATTAAACTTAATTGTTTTGCCAGTAAAATAGGACAGATAATTGATTCTAATGATGACAGCTAAGTGTGCAAGCAGAAAATTTGCATGCAGCAACATATACATGAACTTAGCTCTTAATAAAATAGGATTTTTTGTCATGTCCGAAAAATAGTGTCGCGCAAGTTTTCGCAAAAATCACCAAAAACTAAAATTATCAAAGCCAAACTAAAAAAAAATGATTACACTAGTAGTGTATTTTCACTTCTCAACTACGTACTTACAATCTCAAAAGTTTTTGGCACTAGTAACCACCTTGAAGTACTTTTTTCAAAGTGTCCGAAAAATATTGTCGGGCCCCTGTATGAATTATAATATTTCTTTCAAATCAGATTAATTTAACGTTACATTTCTTAATTTAAAAAAAATTGTCACAGAAGTGTATTCTATTTTTGCAAGATTTTAAAAGCGAGAATTAACTTTTGTTTAAAAATGTGTCGATCACTCAAAAATAGCTGAAAATGGAATTTTTTTCTTTTAAATCTACATATTTTAGATTCTAATCAATATAACTTCTATTTGAAACCCACCAGTGAGTTTTTCAGACTGGATATCGTACATGTAATGATTAAGCTATTTTACTTATATACAGAGTGCTCGATACAGAGTAAAACGTAATATTGTAATTTGGTTATAGAAATGATTTATAAAATCATAATATCACTAAACAATTGAAAATTTTGTGCAGTGATAATATGCTTCTACAAACCATTTTAATAAAAAAATTACAAATTACAATATATATATATATATAAATTATTTATATTTGTATTGATTGATTTCTGTTATTCATTATTTAAACTCAAATTATGAAAATAGAATGTTGTTCTTTTGACAACGAATAATTTCTGTAGATGTCCAGTGTAAATTATAAATTTACACACACACATACACACACCACACACACACACGTGTGTGTGTGCATGTGTGTATGTGTGTGTGTTTGTGTGTGTGTTTGTGTGCTTGTGTGTATATTTATTTTATTTTGTTAATTTTAACTAGAATAAGTGATCTAATTTTATGTTAATATTTCTTAGATTACAACTCTTAGGGTAACCGTAGGAGAGTTTGTAATTTAAAGTTATTATTTTCTCCTTGGTGTGAAAGAGGTCAATCGGCTCATTTGTCACCCTTGCTAGAGATGGTGCATAGATTGAAAAAAAGGCGCCGCCTGCTGCGCTGTGAAAAGATTAATAAGTCTGGATAGGTTGGCTTATCACACTGACAGTATGGCTTCCATGTTTATTTAACAGGACTAAAATTTTGTATCTTGTTTCTCTTCAGTATATGGCTTGCCGATTCTTACTACCATAGCTATAATGGTTCAACTGACTAAAACTTTTGGTGATCTGAATGATCACTGGCTGCGACTTTTCGTACCGGGCTTGAAATTTTCTGGTTGCTGCTTCCGACGTTTAATACTGAACACTTTGTTAGCGCTCAGAAATTCTGCTTTGCATGTAGGGGTATTTTTAGTGCCACGTTGCACATTAGCAGTTATCCCTACATATATATCTTGTCGACCAACATGAGGCGACATTACTTTTTAATCTTAGCAACATTCTTGCTAGACTAGAGATTTATTTATTGTAGCTTAGAAAGAGCACAAGTGTAGAAATATGGGGCACCCATGTTGATAGAATTCACTATTCAGTTGTAATTGATCTGACGAGACAAGCTTGCTAATCATTAGACGACGTCAAATAAACATCAGATAATAATTAGTAATAATTCTTGTTTGGAAAGAAAAATTTGCGTAAACGATCAACACGGCCCAAGCAGTAGCTCCCCCTGTCCTTGATGTTACATGCAGCCCTATTTGGCATCTTTCCTAAAGTTGGCGCTTTGCTAAATTCACCCAGCCTCCCATGTTGCGATTAGGTTAATAGGAGTAAATAGGCACGACCCACTCTCCTTCTATGTTTAATGAATAAGAGTAGAGGAATATTCATTGTCCCCTGTTTAGGATATGGTGATCACAGTGGCTGTGACTTTTCATTATGAGGATGCCGAGTTGGCCGTTTGCTGCTTCCGGTTAGTAGTAAGGAGTCTGAACTCTTTTGTAGCGCTTAGAAATGCTATTTTGATTAACAGTTGCATAATATCGGTGTATTTTTAGTGTCATGTCGCACATAAGTAGGCGTCTATTCCGGTGGGTAAACCTGAGGCCACCTTCTATCCAAACTGTATTGCCTTAGAGGGTAGATAATGAATTTTTAGAGGATAGACACTGATAATTATTTTCTACTTTTTCTTCTCGATATAAAATTTTTTCATGACTTATACAATGAAAATCAATACGTTTAAATCAGTAAAAAATCACCTACCCCTTCAAGCATTTTCTCTCTAATACTTATACTCTCTTATACTCTAATACTTATGGCATTTGTTCCAAGTTCTGCAGTGTTGAAGCTTCCCAGACCTTAGTGTTGAAGCTGCCCGGACCTTACTCTCCAGTCTCCAAAAGCATCTTCGAAACCTTGTGAGTAAGAATTATTCTCCACCTTCTAACTTCTGACGTGATGTGAAGAACCAATCGCTGCTCTATCGCTACTTCTAAGTTCTCGGACGAAATACAATCCTTGGTCGCGGCAATTCAAACCATCACGGCAAAGACATACCATGCCACTAACATAGTAGCAAACTAAACACGTACCTTCTGCTTTTTATGTAATAAATACATAATATAATACTTTTTGTTAAATTGTATGTCTGTGAAATAATATAGATTTCAAAGAATTTTGGGCTGAGGTCTTGTCCAAATGACGACTCTCATAACGCCCAGCAAGCAAAATAGCACATAGTCGTCAATAGCGGTACGACATGGCTGCAAACAGATCTGATCTTGAGGACGAAAAACTTATTACATAGCAGATTTCGGGACCAGATGCTCCTAATGTTACAGCGGAAACTGACGCAAACTGTGGTTAGTAATATGTGGCGTGAAAAAATAAAATCTAAAATTAGGTTCTTTGCTTCTGATTATAGTTGCCGATACAATCTAGCTAGATTATCAGCAAAAATGGCAATGGGAGGAAACAGTTGATCAGGACATCAAATATCTTGATAGTGGAGACGTCGGTGTAGCTAAGTCAGATTTAGGCCTCCTTGCTTATGAAGAAGTATCACACTCTGGTAGTTAGGGCTAAGTTTAAAAATATGTTTTTCTAGGCGACGATTATGTCACTGAATTGCGTACTGATGAAGTTAGGAATACGTCTCAACGACAAGTCAAGTACGTCAGATCGTTACTATAAAGGCTTTTCGAGATCTCTTCATCAGGGATTCTGGTCTGAGTATTGCTCTGTTCGACGCCTATTTGGCTGGCTTTCCCGTCTCGATGCGGCTGAAGCGGTTAGGTGAGAGAACCCGATTATATAGACGAAAATTTGAGAAGCGCTGAAGTTGGTTGGCTGTTATAACAATCCGGATTTAGATGATCTGCTCTAGAAATTCTACTTGAGGCAGTCCTCCTTCCTTGTTTCTTTGCTGGAAATGATTTGTTGGTTTGCGATTGTGTGCATAAATAGTATTGTCATAGTCCAGTTAGACAAGCTTTATTGAAAATATTATGGTTCGTATTCTTAGCAGAAAGTTTTTCGTCCTCAAGATCAGATCTGTTTGCAGCCATGTCGTACCGCTATTGACGACTATGTGCTATTTTGCTTGCTGGGCCTTATGAGAGTCGTCATTTTGCCAAGACCTCAGAAAGAATTTTTTAAAGTGAGAAGTTCACGTCTTCCCAAATGATCTTGTTCTTTAAGCATCAGCTTAAAGTCAAGATTAGAGCAGACAGGTGGCAGCTCCTCCCATCAAAATCTGGCAAAAGATGGGTGAAACTTGCGCATTTGTGTCGAGTGTGAGGTACTGATTTAGAGTGATATGATATCAGTTATGCAATATAATACTGTTCTTACTGAATTGAATATCGGAAACTATGTCCAAACTTAGGCTTGTTTACGGTTGTTTTTGTTTGTACTCTCTTTTTTCAATTTACCTAATAAACGTAAGCTTACTTGCATCGTTTATTTCTGTCCCCAACACTTTCATTAGCTACATTTTCCCTTCCATCTCCTATTTTACGTGACCAGAGTTATCAGCTCTCTGGAGGATGCGAAGCGCGTTTTATATTTAGGGTGTCATTTTCGTCTTTATTGTTACATTTGAAAAAGCGTGTGTTTGAGTGATGGTTAGATGAATGGGTCTTTTATATCATTAAAGTCCAATATTGCTTTCGCCCAGCTAACTGATGTCTATGTCATAGTTACGAATTTGGAGTTTCTTGTTAATAATTTATATTATATTGTAAGTGCACATTGGGGTCTTAGTTTTGTAGTTGTTGTTTTTCTTCTTCTCCTCACTGACAAGAATTAAGCAAATGAAGATTAGTTAGAATTTTATGTATTAGGATTGTACCAATGTTTTATTTTGTGTAAGGAATACTGCGGTATGTTTGGGTCACTGATTGTGTCTATCTAAGTTTAATTAAAAGACTGAAGAAGGACTACTCTCTAATCATAACCACTTCTGGTCTTGTCACATTTCTGTATATTTTACAGAATAAATAATTATGTCGGTGTCACGTATAACTGATTCATTCTGCAGCTATGGCGAAGACGGCTGAACTTGACAAGATGCTCTGAATGAAGATAGTTGATGCGTAAATACAATATGATATATATACAATATTTTACAATCGTTTAAATGTTCCTAGATCGACAATTCATAGCATTATCAAGAAGTATAACGAAACTTATTGTGTTGAGAATATATTAAGAACTAGCAGAAATAAAGAAACGAAAAAAAACCCCTGGTAGAAATGTCTCGAAGAATCATTAATTAAGGACAAATGGCATAACCACATTATCAAGTATATAAAGACACCAGATGAGCTTATCAGAGAAGACATCTAGAACATAGGAGTAAATACTGTAATACTGTTTTATGGTCTGATGAAGCCAAACATAAATTATTTGACCATATGATCTTTTGCTATGAATGGAGGAAAGTAAATGAAGATTACAAATCAAAAATAGCCTACTACAATTACGTAAGGTGGTTGAGCATTCCGCAGATTGACCAGGATAACTAGTGAGAGGACAGTGTATCATAGATGAAGTGTTGTATTTGGCTATTAAGAACAATACAAAACTTTGGGGCGTCAATGTACATTCTAAAACACCAATGATATGAAATACACGACACAAATTATTAAAAATGCAGAGATGACAGCAAATTTAAGCTATTGACGTATACCGCACAAAGTACTGATCTATACCCCATTTTACGGTCATATTAGTTAAAAAACGATAAGAGAAGGAAGTCGTTCGAATTTGAAGAAACTAGGAGAGAGGAAAATGCCTATCAGGGTGTGTAGTGATCTTGTAAGGAACTACTAAAACAGTTAATAATCAAAGATAAAATTTACCCAACTGATTATTGAGAAAAGAGGATCTATTATTTGGTCCTATGCTAAGAATTTTTTGGTAATTATCTTTCTATTCATGTCAAAGAATAAAAAGATATAAAGAGACGCCTTATGCAATTTCAGCCTAAAAATAGTAACTTAAAGATCAAAGCCGAAACCTTTGATGTATACAAAAAGTTTTCGAATCAATGCAAAGTATTCGTCAAAAATCAACGACAAGCATAATTTTGGGTGATCTTCTGCGCACTTTTATCCTATTCTCCAAGACGCTTCACTTAAACTCAACCAAAATAAAGTCACTTGTATATCAAAATCTGATACTTTGATATTCGAACAAAAATTTCAATTGACACACATGGTGCGGAAAAATTTAATGGAAAATATTGCTTTTTACGATCGTTTATTTCTCCAAAACGTTTAGTTGTATTCCAAGAAAAATCGCCAACATCTAACTTATCATTTGCCATAACAATTTCACGTTTTCTACAAGGTGCCAAACCCTCCTACGTTCCACGGTCTGTGGATTCACTTCTGCGTTACAACGTTATTGCCTCGCATTTCAGGCTACCGTACCTCCGGACCTTATTCTTCCAATCGTACGAATATCATGCCCGTTTATTGGCAAACTTGATCAAGCCTGAATCACGTTTTACAAATGCAATAACAATCAATACATTTTTCGCATCTTTTTTAAAAAGTTACGGCAACCTCATACTGGAGATTTTTAATAAGAAACGTCGGGCTATACGGCTAGTATATATATGTAACACTCTCGTTCTTTTCAACGTAAGAGTGTAGATTAGCTCAATTCTAAAACCCGTATAACCAGATTATCTGCACATGTCATTTGATTACAGTGGTGAAGATTTGTGCAAAATCATGGACACTTTTAGGAAGTAACAAATACTAACGACTGATGAAGATATAATGCAACAAAGTTTTCAAACGTGTCTGCTTTTTCTAGGCAGTTTATCAACCAAGTTCACACAGACCAGTCTGTCTTACTAATTACTCATATTCGGGGGGAAAACAAGGCTATATCTTCAGTAAGTTAGTGTAATGAATTCGACTGTAATTCGGATTCGACAATTCCTAAATCTGTGATGCTACAATCTATCTATCTATCTATCTATCTATCTATCTATCTATCTATCTATCTATCTATCTATCTATCTATCTATCTCCGTCTCTGTCTATATTAATATACAGATATATTTACTAATATATATCAAATAGCTCGGTTAATACTATATTGAGAAGTGAATTTTAGGACCAGACTATCCCGTGTATATTTGAGAATTTACGTAACTATATATACAGTACTACTTCATCTAATATATATATATATATATATATATATATATATATATATATATATATATATATAATATCGTATTTTGGCTATAATTTCAGGTGAAAAAAATTCTGCAACATTTGGATGAGTTTTTATCCATTTGGTTCTAATTAAGTCGGTTGTAACCTCTCTGAAGATGGCTCATGTGAGCCGAAAGCTTAGAACCAACTTAATAAAACTTAATAATAATAATAATAATAATAATAATAATAATAATAATATTTGTCCAATATAGCTTCAACATCTTAAACTGGACTCTAAACGACATCAGGCGAATGGATGCTAAAACAAGAAAGCTTCTTTCTAAGCATAAGATGCATCATCCAAAGGCTGATGTAGACCGTCTATACATACCCCGTAAAGAAGGTGGAAGGGGTCTTATTCAGCTGGAATTGTCATACAAGACAACAACTATTGGCTTACTAACATACATAGAAACAACAAAGGATTGGATGATACAATTAGTAAAGCAACATGAAGTAAGAAAGAAAAAATATTCAATAATAAAAGAAGGCAGTAAATACAAACAAGATTTACAGTTAGTAGATTCTGTAGAAAAGCAAAACAGTAGCCAAGAACCAACTACTGCGGCAAAAAATATGAAAATGAAAGCCAAAGATAAAGCTCTTGAAAAGATGAAACAGCGCTGGCAGGACAAACCTCTGCATGGCCAATATCCAGTACGTGCCAATAAATCCAATGTTGACAAAGTTATCGATGGTTACGTGCATCTGGATTAAAGTCTGAAACTGAAGGATTTATACTTGCAGCACAAGACCAAAGTCTTTTCACGAGAAACTTTCAGGCAAATATTATGCATAATAATATGGATCCAAAATGCAGGTTTTGTGATAAACACCAAGAAACAATAGACCACCTAATCTCAGGCTGTTCTGTGCTTGCCCCAAACGAATATAAAAATCGCCACGATAGAGTTGGGCAATATTTACATTGGGCAATGTGCAAACATTATGGAAAAACTGTAAACAAACACTGGTATGAACATCATCCAGCACCGGTTACAGAAATAGAAGATGTAACCATTCTATGGGATTACACCATCTACACAGACAGAAAAATTGAAACAAACAGGCCAGACATTATTGTTAAAAACCAGAAGGAGAAAACTTGTCTATTAATTGATATGGCTTGTCCAGCGGATTGTAACATAGCAATCAAGGAATTTGAAAAACTGTCAAAATATAAAGACCTGGAAATTGAAATAGAAAAAATGTGGAAATTGAAAACAAGAGTTGTGCCAGTGATAGTAGGTGCACTTGGAATGATAAAAAATGGAACAAAACAACACATTGAAAGAATCCCTGGAAACCCCAGCTTAAGAGACATACAAAAAATTGTCTTATTAAGTACAGCCCACACACTAAGGAAAACGTTATCTATGTAATGCTGGGGATGATAGGGAAGATAGAAAAACATGAAATGGAGTCATAACAACACGCCACTACCTGCCTTAGGTCTCCCCGCAGACTTGGTTGTGAGACCAAAGCAGAAATCGAAATATGATGAAAAGTGACATAATAATAATAATAATAATAATAATAATAATAATATATATATATATATATATATATATATATATATATATATATATATATATATATAATATATATATAATATATAATATACTAATTTACTAATATACTATATAATATATAATATACTAATTAATTATACTAATTTAATAATATACTATATAATATATAATATACTAATTTTTCTCCAGTTTCTGAAAGGTTTTTTTTTCTGTTGCTGAGGTGATGTGTCGTTCCCCGTGGGGATCTTCATATCGAAATGGCCATTCAACATCTTTGAATTAATCCTTTTTTAATATATATATATATATATATATATATATATATATATATATCCTTTTACCAGGCATGATGGGGGCTACAAGCTACCTCATTTTCCATTTTAAGGATTTGGCGCGAGATATAGAAGGCGTATTTTAATCCCCGCTGATAGGACACGCGTCATATATAATTAATATCCACCATTTACGCCTGGGTAATCTCGATATTTTATGAGCGTAAAAAGACCCCGAAAACAGTGTGATCAGAGATTCGTCAGATAATTGCAAATAAACCAGTTCTGCTCGAACTTACATATTTTATATTCTTGTATAAACATAAAAAAGTCAGATCCAAAAACACAGACAAAGATTATTGTGTATCTATACGTGTAATATGTCGTATGGGTTTCATCTTATTTCCCTTAAGTAAAAATTTACGGGTGTGAAATTTTGTCATGCAAAAAATGGCAAATTATTATATCAATTATTAAGTTCATAAGACATAGGATATAAACGTATATTTTAATCCATATCGCGTGTCAATGAATACATTAATTCTGCTTGTGAATATGGAATCATTCATATATGATGTATACTGCACATTTTGCAAACATCATTGGTTAAGACCGACTTTAGGGGAAAAACTGAACCTGTGTAACAAAATCTTATATAATATAATTTTGAACGTGTGTGCATTTATTCTTTTTAATTATAAATAATGAAATATCCAGAAACAAAGGACAAACATATGTAGAATATTTTCGCGTTTCCTACGTAGAATAATATTTCAAAATGACTACTCCTCCGAACACAAGTAGAAATCAGAACTGTCATAGAATTTATCTATTTTTTAATGATCATTTCAACCGAAGAAAGAAAAGATCGCCACTGGTGCACAAGGGTTTTTACAGCGAGGGAAAAACTCAAAAAACAAAACAAAAAATAAAAAAACAAAAAATAAAACAAAGAATAGTGAATGTCGATGAAAAGATAACGAAATAATGGGAATCAACGCGATAGAAGATGCGAATTGACGTTGTATTTAAACTTTCGGAGATTGTAGCTAACACGGAAGCAAGCAAACGGAAGAGAGTTCCACGAACGGGAAGTGTGAGAAAAGCAACTTTTAAAGTAGAAGAATCGTTTAAATTATTTCAACAGGAAAAGGTAGGATAATTATACCACTCTACTAGCACGCGTAAATACAGGAGGTCGGGGAAACAGAAAAAAGCTCTTCAGAGCAGATGTCAGGAAAATACTTCTGGAAAAAGACAGAGAGAAACCATATGACGTCGATGAGAATGTGACTGGTAGCGACAGGATCGATTATATTGCTGATCTTCCTTTGGATTTCGTCGAAATCTTCATGATGAGTAGCAGGATCACCCGAGCAGATATGGCAAGAATATTCAATTCACGGTCAAATGGTAGATTTATAAATGTGCAAAAATGGATTTTGACGAGAAAGACTTCTAAGCCCGTCACTGTGACCCAACATTCCGAGAAGTAGATACAGCTATAGCTTCGATGTAATTGGAAATAGAAAGTGTTCCATCAATTCATAGGAACTGATCAATATTTATAGGTAGGCTGATCAGTTAGAATAGCCGGATCCGTAGGAACGAGAGCAGCTCCAAAGAGAAAGGAACATGTCACAGCTAATGTTGAAAATAAGTATAGGGCCAAACAGGCTGATGTTCTAATTATAGCTGACAGAAATAATTATTATTTCAAAATTCTGTAAAAGCTTTGAGCTATGTCATAACAGAGCTCAAGTGAGGTATATTAATTAGTAAACGGTCTGTACAAATTTGGTGCCTTGAGGGAACAAGCAACGGTCGAATTCTTATGAAAACGAAGATGGACAAAATAGTCCACATGTAAATAATGTAAAGATTTATAAATCATTATCCCCAAAAATTAGATGTAAAGTCTTTTCTTCTCGATTTCGTTCGCTACCTTCTTTACAAGAAGACCATCCCCATGATATCCCATATTCGGCAGCAAGTTCTTTTATCTGGAGAGTTTGAGGACCATGCAATCGATTCTTAAGTACTGTTGTTTCTATGTCTTCCCTGTTAGGCTCCAAGCAAACTGCAAGTAGTTAACCCACAAACTGTGATCAAAACATTATAAGGGTATAAAATAATGTCATAGTAAAAACACCAGCAATACATTTTCATATTAAAAATGTTGTCTGCAATAAATTTTGTTTAAACATTACTACAACTCCCAAGAAAATTATATTATGGCATTAAATAACCCATAAGCAACACATCCCTGTGCAAATTAGCTGAAACAACCGTTTTAGTTTCGGTTCTTTCAAGATACGGTCAAATTCAGACCCAATTAAAAGACAGGGTGTAATCAATTTATATATTTTCCTTGGATTAGATCATTTGCAGTGGTGTGCAGTAATGTGAATCTTTTCCGGCGTGTATGTTGAAATTTGTTTGGTCTTGAAAAATATTCTCTCATACATGATTGCATTAGATTTTTATACGCCCAGACACTATTTTTCAAGTGTCGATTAGTTGTCCTACGGTCATTGTCTGCGATGGACGTTACTCCAAAGAAGCGTACGAAAATCCTAACGCTGGACAAACACTCTTGTGATATTGTTAGTGTCACCGTTTCAAATTCCAGTCGTATCATTACGGTGAAGAAACAGCCTGGATCCATCAGTCAAAAACGAAGAGAAAAATGCGGTCAAAAGAGAAAAATCAACGTTAAGAGACGATATACATGTCATCAGGGAAAATGTGAAATATCATAGAAAGACATTAATCGTTTTGTTTCAATTAATTTGCACAAGGGTGCATATATGGCACTATAGAAAGCATAAATATACCCTAGAAGTTAGTTTAAAAACAAATCAATTTCAAACACCAATTATTGAGAAGAAAACCTAATTCAAACAACGTTGGGCCTGGTCAAGACTGCTTGGAAATTTCAGGTGCTTTGAACTTACATATGAGTGTACTTCAATGGATAACGACTCGAAAATAGACATCGGTGTCCTAATTCTAGTCAGCGTCGTTTTCTTGGGAAAAGTATGAATTCATCGCTTCTTCTCCTTGCTATGGATTAATTAGTAAGACTTGCATCAGTTAGGCATTTTTAAAAATTTTTACAATCTAAAAATAATTTCTGATTTGCGAAAATTGTTGCAAAAATGTTGATATGTCGTAAAAAAACAGAAGATCAATAAATCAATCAATTCTCGAGAACTTTTACAATTTTGTTTCTGAGTTCATTAAAATAGTCGGGGATATATACCAAGATAGTGTGGTGGATCAAATTATACTCAGATGTGGAACAGGTAGAATAGTGTAGACGCTTATAAAAGGAGTCTATTGATAAAAAAAGTCAGTCTTCATAATATTTCTTACAGACGTCACGGCGAGTGCCGAAACAAAACTTAACTTTATAACCGATAGAAACCGAGTTATAAGAGTGACGACGAGGACTGAACGTCATAACTAGAGTTACGTTAATATGGAAATACAGTTTAACAAGTAGAAAAAATACGTTTCTTTTTTCAGCGTGCAAAGTAATAATGATGACGCGCGTTCGTAGTCATAATCGGAGTTAAGATGATACTGAAAATCATGACTAGTAGAAAAACTCCCTGATTGTTTTTCAGCGCACAAGGTACAGTGACGACCAGAATTTGAATCACGTAGGTATTTTTTTTCTTTTCGTTGAGAAAAATAAAAAGACATAAGACATTATGGCAAATATGAAAGAGATATTGTCAGATGCAAAAACTGAGCAACAGCAACAAGAAGCAAAAGCAGCAGTTGATGGATTCTCCAGAAAGAAAAAACGTAAGTTGATTTTAATAATAATGAATAAACTGAACTTTTTTTTTTTCCCCGACGCTATGTTAAAGTTTGGAACTAAATTTTCGTACTATTTTGATAAGGGTGTTACTTTTGTGTATATTTTTAAACATGTGAACAAATTTTAGGAGAGGAAGGCAACGTTTGGAAAAACAATACTTCTCTTGAAGAAGTTAGCAACAGTAGAACATGTAAAATACTGTACTTTTGTGCTACCTAAAAAACCAGGAGAAATTTGTTTTCAAGAGACAGTATATATTCTAAAAAATATCACGATAAATGTTCTTTATTTAATAATCGTTGGAAATGTATAAATTAAAAAAAAAGACGCTTAATTTTCGTTCAAGGTTTAACGGCAAGAAATGGCACAGTAATATGGACGAAAATTTTAACAAATTTGGACAATTATAATTTTACGCTATAGGTAATATCGAACGAATGCCAGCGAATTCTGAATCGGAAACATGAAATCCAAAAAAAAAAAATGAGGAAAAAGTATGTGCATAGATTCAAGCAAAGGAAAATGTAAAAAAAAAAAGACTTAATCCTTGTTTCAGATGTGGAAGTTTACATCTTGGATAAGACTGTCAATTTAAGAATTTGAAATGCTTTAACTGTGATAAAGTAGGTCATATACTGTCACTCTGTAAAGCTAAACCGAAAAAAAAGTTCCCACAAGAAAAATTACACAAAGCAAGGCGACGGAAATAATAACATAAAAAGGAAAAATTGTCAATGTAAATAAGGTAGATGTGAAAATGCTCCCTTACACAGGTAGTGATATCACAATAATTAATGAAGCCATGTGGAAAGAAATAAGAAAGCCTATATTAAAATGGCCTCGAAAGTCGCAAGTAGTGCCTCAGGTAAGAATCTTTTTTGTGGGGGTGGGGAGGAATGTGTATAAAAGTTTACGAACTTCTTCGATACAGACTAGATAGAATAATTTGACATTTTCAGTTGCCTATAAACGTTTATTGCAAAAAGCGTATTTGCACAAGCTACGAATAAAAAAGTAAAATAAAATAACATAGATCGAAAATTTAAATGAAGAAATGTGAACCAAAAAATTTTTCCGATAATTCTGTCTAATTGAGTTGGGCTGGATTACAAATTCAAAACGGAATTTCAAGTAAAAATTTCAGGTAACTAATGATTCACCTTGTACATTGCATAATGTATTTTTTATTGCTATTTCATTTTGAAAATCTGCAATGAGAGTGTCCTCAAACGGTTCAGTATACAGTCTTGACCACAGTGTATCTTCGGTCAAGTTTGTATTTTTGTTCAAATTAAATTTGCAGCCAGAATACAACTAATGCTCGCTTTTACTACAGTAAAACTGTAGCTCTAATTCTGTAACCATCTACCTTGCTCCTTATAGAGTGGGTGGATATTATTTTAAAAAACCAAAAACAAATTTCATAGAAATATTTATAGAAATAACCGTCCAGGTGTTTGGAAAATGATTACAGCCGATATGCCATGCCATGACCAATAACGTTACCGGCGTTTTATAGATGTTTGTTTATATGTTTTCCTTTTTTTTGACTTCATCTTAATGTTGATAACTAAGAGCAGTATGACTCACATCCACAAAACCATCAGCTTTTTCTGATATAACGATTTAGTTTTCAAGTATTTTTTTGAACAATTCATACAGTTATTCTTAATTTCAATTTTTATTTATTTATTTGCTTTTCATTTATTTGATGACAGAATTTCATTTTCCTAACTCCGAATCATTCATTTATTTTGTCTGCTATATTTTCATGATATTTTTTTTTCAATTTATTGCCTTAGTCTTCTAGCTATCTGTCTTCAATTATTTGCTCATATATCCTTTTTTTTCTCATCCCATTTTTTTTATTTATATTTTTTTCGGTGACATGATTTTCTCTTCCGTTTTTGATTTTCTCTTCGTTTTATTTTTCCGTGTTCGCCATTTTGATTTCATTAAATGTTCGTCTTTTTTATTATTTCTTTCCCTTTTTTTTCGCTCAATTTTCTCTCTTTTTTCAATTTGGTTTTTTTCTCTATCTATTTTTCTGCACCTTATCTCTTTCAATCACACTTTCTTGCTTTCATTCTCTCTTTCTATTTTTCTCTTTTTCTCCATTTTCCTTAATCTTTCATTCTCTCATTTGCACTTCCTTTTTTTTCACAATTTTCTCTCTTTTTCATTCAATTTTCTCTCCTGTTCACTTTCTCCTTTTCTCGTTCTGTTTTTCATTATCTGTTTTTCTCTTTCATTCTAGATTTCTCTCTTTAGCTATTTCATTTACTCTCTTTTTCTCTCCTTTTCTCTCTTTTACTTTATATGTCATTCTTATGCTTTCTACTGCTCTCTTTCATTCATAATTACTTTCTTTTGTTCTCTCTTCCTCTCTTTTATTCTCTTTCTCGCTTTTACTCGCTATTTCTCTCTCATACACTCCATTGCTTTCTTTCAATCTCACTTTATTTTACTCTTCCTTTCTGTCTTTTACTCTCTTTTACTCTCCAGTTGTTTCTTTTACTCTATTTTTCTCTCATAGTCTCTGTCTCTCACTCTTATACCATCCATTGCTCTCTTTCAGCGTCCCTTTATCACGCTAACTGTTCCTTTCTCTCTTTTCATTTTTCCTCTCTTTTATTCTGCCTTTCTCGCTTTTATTCTGCTCTTCTCTCTTTTACTCTCTATTTCTCTCTTATAATATTTATTGCTATCTTTCAATATCACTTTTATTTTCTCCTTTTCTTTTTTGCTCTCCCTTTCTCTCTTTTACTCTCCCGTTCTCTCTTTTACTATCTCTTTTCTCTTTTACTTTCTATTTCTTTCCTATAATCTTTCTTTCATCTCCTTTTCTTTCTCTTTCACTTTCTTTTTCGCTGTTTTATTCTCTCTTACTCTTTTACTTTCTTTTCTCTTTCATTCTCTATTTCTATCTCAGATATTTTTCACCTTACTATTTCTTCAGGTGGTTTCCCATCAACCACCTATTCAGTTTTTAATAGACTTTTACACATTTTTTAGACGTTCATTCTTCTAATGTAAAAGTTTAATTATCAGCCACTATTTATTGAGAGTCGATATTTCTTTGTCTTTCTTTTCTTTGCTTTTACGTGATATGTTTCTTTATTTTTGTCTTTTTAGAACTACTAAAATATTTTATTATTTCTCTTTTTCGTGGAAAATGCTTGATGTAAATTTAGTACCATTTTCCTACTTGCGGTTAAACATTCTCTGCAATATTTTTCTGTTACTTCCTAGCAAGTGACACTTTCTTGTAACAATTTTTTAAGATGAGAAAAAAATGACCGATAAGCATACATAAAGAAGAATAATTACCACGTATTTTTACTTCATATTGCTACTTTTTATGAAAAGAAAATACTTGAAAAGTCTATTAACTCGATTGTATTTAAAATTGCGTTTCTCTCTTCCATTATTCCATTTTTCTTTTCACAAATAATTGAATGCATTTCCTCGCCGTGTGTTTTTTAGTACGTAAATAGTAAATTAAATCAAAGTAAAAAGTAATCCATTTAACAAAGGACAAAATTCCCCGGAGAAGCTTAAAGTTATGTCAAATAATCTTTGCAAAGTATTAAGTGTTGATGAAGTAATCCATCCTTAAAAGGATACTTTGTGAAAATTGATCAGATATTCTCAAAATGCATTTCATTAAAATTCATCCATAAATTAAAGGTATTGTCTCAGAAAGTTATAGAGAAGATAATTTCCTTTGTTTCCTATCTAGGATTGGCTTCCGGTACCTTTTAAATATTTCTCATTTTCATTCTTTTTTAATTCAAGTAACTGCTGGCGTGTTAGTAGCGTTATCGGCTTGCTTAGTGTACATTGATTAAAAGAAAATATTTAAATTCATAATTCTGACTAGTTTGTTGCGGTCACATCGGCACGAATGCCCTTGAGAAGGGTGTGAATACTTTTTTTTCTTTTTCTTTTTTGTTTAAATAGCAGATTACACTGAACGCTCTAGAGTGAAGTGACAGTCAAGTAGACAACTCTGAATTCAGAAACGTAGAAAAAGGCAATGGAAAACCAATCTAAGTAGTTTTAATAATAAATAAATAATAATGAAAAGGATTTTGTAGGAGGAATAAAAGCTTAGTTTCCAAAAAAACATGACATTTCAAAGCATAAAAGAACTCCCTTGTTTTAAGCCTGGGCTACATCTGTTGAGTATTAATTCAGAACCTGACGATTGCATTGACCATGAGTTGCGCAAGGAGTGAGAAAAATTAATATTATATTCTTGCACACAGCCGCGCATACACGCACACACATACACACACACACACACACACACACACACACACACACACACACACACACACACACACACATATATATATATATATATATATATATATATATATATACACGAGAAAAAATCGCAAGATCGCCAAGACCTGCCGCGGTTTCGCACAACGGCTCGTCAGGGCAAAGGCAGACCAAGGTCTAATCAAATAAATAGACACCTATCAAAGACTAACTCATCTGGGGGAGGGGTTGTTCGAAGAGAAAAAAAAAATTTCTGGAGTCACATTAAGGTCCGATACACTAAGCAAGAAATTTTGCTTTGTGGATTCTACACTTATTTAGTATTTCTGTTTTAGCGTTAATAAGTTTGTTGGCAGGTTCAAATTTAGCTATTGCTAGCTTCTCCTCCTGAGGGTTTTTTTCTTTGCTGTGAAGTACTGTATGTATTGTCGGTTCTCCGCAGTTTTCTTCTTTTTTTTTCCCCTCATTGTCCAGAGCTTTATAGCGGCGGACAATAACGGAGTTAGATTCTGCCGGTTATTCGTGGTCCTAAAAAATTACTTGTGTAAGATTTTAAGATTTGGATACGTACAGAGTCGATTTTATTATTACATATATATATATATATATATTTATATATATATATTGGAGAAATGTATGACACCGTGGAAAAACTTTTTGTGTGGCGCGTTTTGTCCTTTAGGACTCCATAGGAATAAATGTGTTATGTAGGGTGGAATACACATGAGAAAGAACAAGGGATGATGGGATTTTTACTTTTTTAAATCGAAATTTTATTGAGAGTTTGTGTTTTTGTTTTGATCACTTTTGCTATTAGATATCCCACATTCTAATAATAGATTTTCTGCTAAGAATAGTGAAATGTTGCAATAAGCCAGGGCGGAAATTTACTGTATATAACCTAAATAACAAAATGATTCGCATAAAAATTTTCCATATATTTTATTCAATTCTTGATGTATAATAATATATATTTTATATGTCACACACACACAGTAATAAATATATATATTCGTAATCCATACCATACGTGTTATATATAAGCAGTGTATACACATGCCAGTCACCGAAAGAACTTAAATCATGACTGAAGAGTTATGTATAGATCGCGGAAGTGTTAACTTTTTTTTTCAATTTTTTCTCTCTAGAGAGCTCTATCGTAATGAGAACATAATATATTCGTCATCCACATAGAAGCCTGTTTTGCTCATCAGTGTGGCTAGATATCCATTTGCTTCTGGCAGGGATCGAAACAATGTATATATATATATATGACAGAGAGAGAGAGAGAGAGAGAGAGAGAGAGAGAGAAAGAAAGAAAGATAGACAGAGAAAAAAGAAGAAATCTTAATATATGATTAGATGGTTTGAAATCTATAATATATTTTAGCAATGCAAAGAAAATTCCTTATAATATACTCTTTCAGACCTTTGATTAATAAATAAATGTAAATTTTACACAGAGAATGTTGAAAAAGAAGAAACGGTTACAACAGAGTGTTTTAAAACCGGAAATAAACCGAGAATACATCAAATCGCATATATAAAACAATACCGAGTAAGGAATTAAATAACATATACATAAAACAAAAAAATATTACACGCGCAAAAAAGGAGAATGGGTTTCATTCTCAGACAGAATTAATCACACAAACTTTATTTAGAAAGAAATATAAAACAGAAGAAATGGGAAAAAGAAAAAGTGAAGGAAAAAGGCTTTAAAACAATGTACTTTGGTAAGGGCTTTTTTATTCAGAAATTTTACTATAAGTTAATATTTTATAATGTAAGAGTAAGATTAGTCCTTAATTTTTTGTTTTATATTCCATTTTTGTTAATATTTTTTCTCTGACACTCCCCTCCTTTTAGCATTTTACAAATATTTAAAATTCGTATATTCAGCTAAAATCATAGGTATATTTTATATTTCAAATTTATCTGTCAACTAAAATTTGTGAATTTCAGTGTAAATTAGTCCTTAATATTTCTTTTTAATTTAATTTATTGATTAATTATTGTTTCACTTTCATTCAACCACTATTTTCCTAATTTGTCTGTGTGATGATTTTATATATGTCTATAATTTCCTTGTTAAAAATTGTCTTTAGAGATTTGAACTTTTATTTTTTCGAAGGAATGGGAAATATAACTTTTAATAAATATTTATATAGAAATTTTTGACAGGCTTTTAATAACTATTTTTTTTCCTTTTAAATTCATTTAAAAATATTAATATTTTATATGTGCATTAATCTTTTTTTCTTTCATTTTCCACCTATTTACCCTTGGTGAATAATTTGCCTATATTTGGTTCAAAGAGTAATATGTTCACTTCACTTTTTAAAAGTTTCCTTCGAATATTCTGTGCGAATTTAAAGTGGGATAAATAATTTTTAATAAATATTTGTAAAGTAAATTTTTGTAAGATTTTAAAAATGAAATTTATTATTTTCTAAAAGATTTGCTTTAGCTAATATCTGTGACTTAAGGTTTCTGTTCACTTTCTGTTTTTTTATTTTTCTCCTCTTCTTTTTTTCCTCCTCTATTTTCTTTCTTTTTTCTCCTGCTCTTTCTTTTTTTTCCACTTATTTCAGTCTCTGTGCAATGCTTCTTAAACTCCTATTGCGTATGTATATATACCATCCTAAATAATTTTTGTGTGATTAATTCTGTCTATGCATAAATCATATTCCTCTTTCCTCATCTCTTATTTTTGTTTTATGTTTGTTTAATTTTTTATTAGGTATTGTACGATTTGATATATCTACTTTCTATTTATTTCTGGCTTAAAATTTCCTCTGCTATATATATTTTTTAAATATTCTGTGTCAAATTTACATTTATTGATTCATCTACGATCTGAACGAGGCAATGGTAGAAAGTTTCTTTACATTACTGAAATAAATTCTGGAGTATAAGTGTCTAATTATGTGTTGATTTTTTTTCTTAATATTTCTTCAGGATAATATACGTTTAGCTCTCTATTTCTATCTAGCTGATAATTTACATTAATTAGACAAAATCTTTTGGATTATGCTTTCCGTCTTCACGCGTTGGCATTCTCTCTCTCACTCTCTCTCTCATACATATATATATATTTTGTGTATTTTGGCAGAATTTTTTCATTAATGCAGGTTTCATTGAACAATATAGACAAGTTTTGTCTATTAATTTTGTGTAGGATCCGTTCATACCGTCTGATATACTTGATGGTGATGTCGTTGAAAGACAACAAAAAATCACAGTATTTGTTGAATTTTTTATCGGGTCTAAGCTTTCGGCTCACATAAGCCATTATCAAAGAGTAAATATTAACACACAGTAAACATAGAACATTTAAGCTATTAACAATAAAGATAATTGAATTGAAAATATAAGTCCATCCCTACCGTGGCGGATGGCCGAAGACTGTGACAAAATAGTGGTGTTGTGGTCCCTGGTCTGATTACAGACATTTGAGTATGTTATTGGAAATATCGAAATTAACTGTATTCAAACCAGGTTTAAATTGTTTAATGTAGAGTGCTTCAAGGATTTTTAGTTTCTGCTTATTATTTTCTTGTTTGAGTATGTACGTGTTATCAACAAGCGTTTTTCTCAGAAGTGTGCATTGATAACCGTGTTGTTCTAAATGACGGAATATATTTGAATTTTTATTTAAGTGCAAAGTCAGACGCCGTGAGAGCGAATTTGTGGTGTGGCCGATGTAGATATTATTGAGGTTGCTAGAATGTATCTCTAACAACCTCAATAATATCTACATCGGCTTAGACCCGATAAAAAATTCAACAAATACTGTGATTTTTTGTTGTCTTTCAACGACATCACCATCAAGTATATCAGAAGGTATGAACGGATCCTACACAAAATTAATAGACAAAACTTGTCTATATTATTCAATGAAACCTGCATTAATATATATATATATATATATATATATATATATATATATATATATATATAAAATGTATTAACTCTAACATGTTTTTTAGACGTTTTTTTTTCATTTGTTTACAAACTATTTTTAATGGACACTTGTATTTGGTTAGATGCTCTGCTTTGCGCGATTATTCAGGCCATTAGATATAAATAAATATACTGTTTAGTAATAATAAATAAATAAAAACACGCACACAGTGCATCTACCTGAATACTAATAACCTTTAAAAATAATGTTTATACAAATAAAAAAATTACACAATTCATGTCGAAGTTAATCTATTTCGGAAAAAAACTTCGGAAATATATTATCTCATTAGAAAAATAAAACAGCGTAGAAATGAATGTGCCAAAAATCAAGAAAGTGTGTGTTTAAAAGCTTATTCAGGTTTTGTTTAATCGTTATTTCTGCATTGTCGAGTGGTTAACACACGTCTTTTCCAATGACAGTTTTCTTTAGAGGACAAATTTTGCCGAAGGACCCATAATTTTCTAACGCGATTTCTTGATTAATCAGACCAATAGATATAAATATATATACGTCTTAATTATATAAAAAAAAAAACAGAGCATCTTTCGTTTACCAATTTTCACTCGCAAATCTTTGGCCAACACGTCATATATTTTTCAGGCAATGGGACGATGATGTCGCCTTCCTATGCCGATGAAATATGAAAGTTATCTTCTTGATAACTTGACCATATTGAAATTTGATACCGAGACATATGATCGGGAAATGTGTATGTGTCTAAATATAAATCTGAAAACTTACAAAGCAGTGGGGGCAAAGGAAAATAACGAATAAAATAGAAAGAAAAAGACAAAATTTATTAATAGATAGAAAAAACAGTAAATTGTGAAGAGTCATGATCGCTTACGGCCTGATGGAAAACGCCACATAAAGAAAAGACCTATATTACAATTTAATCTCTTGTACAAGGAATATCCATGAACATATTCGCGTCCAGACCGAGGAAAGTGCATGCACAGATATACTTGCAGACTGAGTAGGGCAAAATCTTCTGCAAATGTTTCATAAATTATGGACTATTCCGTTTTGATCACGTAGAAGGGTGAGACGTTACTTGACTTCAGCAAGAAAAAAGGAAAGGCAGAAGCAAGAAAAAAGGAAAAGCCAGTGTCTCATAAATACTGAACTAGTCCATTTTGATCATGTGTACATAGAGGAAAAGTCACTACTTGGTTTCAGTGATGAAATGAATGGAAGTTAAAAAAAAAAAGGAAGGATAATAATGTTTAAACGCTGTTTTAGGAAAGAGTTGTCAATTTCAATTTTTTTATTTGTACCCACTTCTTAAAATAACGAATATTCATATTTATGATTGTCATTGCAAAATTTTGTTAAAGTTGTCAGGCTCAAATACATAACGGTGCTATAGCAGAACTTTTACTAATATTTTATTTTCATAGAGCACACCATAAGCTTCCTCTTCTATGTGCCGTGTTCCTTCAGAACGTAGGTGACCATGGCCTTCCACATCGCCCTATCCCTTGTACCTCTTAACATCACTTTAACTGTCCCCCTCCCAAATCCTGCTTCGCCATCGATCTGTTCAAGTCCATCAAGTATGTCACTCATTAATTTCCCCTGTCTTTCTTTCTATCCGCCCTATGAGTATCAGATTCTCCAAGCCCTTCTTCTTCATTACATGTCTCGAAAACATCAGTTGTCTTTATTTGATATTAAGTATTATTTTTCTTTTCGCTTCTATTTTCACCAAAACTTTGTCATTGGTCACATGTTTGGTCTATGGTATCCTCAGCATATTTCTGTTGATTCGGCTACTTCCAGTCTTCCTTTAATCTTTAATGAGATTCTCCAGCATTCGCCGTTTGAAATCACATATCTTAAGAATTAAAATTCATTAGAATATTAATTAAAAAAAAACGTGAAAATTTCACTGATCATATAATAATAATAATAATAATAATAATAATGGTGAAATCCAAAAATCTTTTAAAAGAAATCATCGGAAAAAATGAAATAGGATGTACTGAAAGAAAATTAGAAGTAATAATAATCAATGGACTTTTATTGGAGAACTTGGGAGTGACGCAAAAGCTATTTAGACGAACCGTGCTAGATTGCTATATGATATTTTTTCTTCTGTATGGAAGTGAATGTTGAACGATCTCAGCAAGGATGAAGGAGAGACTTGAGGCAGCAGAAATGTGGTTTTACAGAAGTATGCTGAGGATACAATGGATGGGGCATGTGTGCAACAATGAGGAGTTGGAAATGATGCCAATGTGAAATGAAGCTTATACAGGAAGAGACAATTGAGGTTTAGTGGACACGTAATGAGAAAGAGGGCTTGGAGAATTTTATACCCACAGTTCAGATAAAGGAAAGGAGAGGCAAGGGAAATGGATGGCAGACCGGGGCTTTCAAGAGATATCAAGAGAAAAAATATTGAGAGCCACAGACAGACAGAGCGAAATGGAATTCCATGATCGCCTATGTTCTGAAGGAACACTGCACACGAAGCAGGAGAATAAGTTATTGGGATTGGTCGGCGAATGGAGAGTTAAAATCTGAGAATAGAAGCCTACGAAAAGCGGCCGAAAAACAAATACCGAATCCTAGATCTGTTCGGAAGAATTTATGCCACCGAATAGATTCGGAATGCTTGCACAGAATGAATACAAACATTATTAGGATAAAGGGGTCTTTCAGGAGCATTAGTGTCGTGATAGGAAGTTTGTCTTTGAAGTCAAAGAGAAATAGTGCCGCTGTAAACCAGAGAAACTGACCGAAAACAACCAAGTAAAGATCGTACTTGATGTCAGTATCTCAAAAAGAAATACTGCATCCTTGACGTCACCGATCTTGACTTCATCGTCTTTGAAAAAATGTCTCCTCATCGATGAGACTGTTGCTGTTGACCATAATATTAAGATCAAAGAATTGACATGCTTAAGAAATACATTCACCTATTGTGAGACATTCAGGCCACAACAGTCACTGTTATAATCTTTTTCATTGGGGGTTTATATCACCAAAATTATATTAAGAAAATCGTACTTAATTCCATTAAATCAATCGCTTCAAAGACCCGGCTTACATGAAATTGCAAATTTTCCATGAAAGGTGATATTGAAATCGTACTACTTGGAGACAACCTATAATGCAAATTGAAAACAGTTGAAAACAGAAAACCATGTAGAAGACGTGCAGAAAATAAGAACAACAATAATAATACTGATATAGGGCTTATAACAATTTTTATGGGTTTTACATTACACACAGAGAGATCAGTCAAAGGTAATTGCACATAATCTTGATCAAAGGCCAAAAGACAGAATGTGCTTTCCCTGCAGATTATTATTTACTAGCAGTAAATTCAGGCTTTGCTCGGGTCTAATGAAAGCTTTAAAATTAATCAATGGTCCTGGAGCTCCGACTCTTTGGACGTTGGCACAAAAGACTAAAAAGCAATAGTTGTTTACAATTAAAGCGAAACCGTACACTGAAAGAAAAATGAATGGATGTAAGTCAAATTTTGATTTTCTGGTATCGATATCAAATAAGTTTTTTTCGTCGTAAACTGAAATTTGAAGGCTAAATAAGTCCTCTGAGTTAATGGTATCATGGCTGAGACTAAGAACTACAATTATATCTACTTAGAGCTAAACCCGAAGCAGAAACTAAAATAAAAGGGCTGAAAAAATTACAGACATACAGGCAGATAAACAGACACAACAACAAACATCTTGCCTTTTATATATATATATATATATATATTATTGATTTTCTGCACTATTGTAAGAACTGCATCCTTGAAATTTCTGAATATCGTTTCTTATGTGTTTGTCTATGAGTGTATCAAATTTGATTAAAATCGGACCACTCATATAACCCGATTTTTTCGATTATCGATTTTTCGATATTTATCGGGTTTACCTTGACATAAAACCTAGCTAAGAACACTCGCAGACACTTATAGTACAATTGTGTAAATTTTCAAGAAAATCGGTTCAGCCGTTTCGGAGTCTATAGATAACGGATACACAAACATACAGACACACACACACGCACACAAACAAAGTTCCCTTTATAAATAAATTTAGATTTCTTAAAAAACAATCAATATATGAGGAAATACTAAAAATGGTGCGCATGACTACATCAGTAATTTTATTTGTAGTTAGAGTCTTCTGTGTGATTGGAAAAAATTCCGATAGACTCATTAAATTGATTCCCAAGCCTTAAAGAAATACAAAATATTATACTCACAAGTACGGCTCACACATTTCAACGGTCTTTTCTATGTAAAATAGATGTTATCTTATTTTTATTTTTTTTTGTTATTTTATTTTAAATGTTGATCAATATGAAATTGTCGTGAAGTCATTTCTTACTGTGGGGGCCTGGAAAAAATGTACATACAAAAGAAATACAAGAGAATACTATTAACGATGATAATGCAGACATAGAACTTACAATAATAATAAGGGACTTTACAATGCACACAGAATAATCAAAGCTAATTGCCTAGATAACATCTTGATTAAAGAACATAAAATTACAATATGCTTTCTTATTGAGAAAGCAGGTCATGCAGATTGTAATGTATCTTTGGAGATCTTCAAAGAATATCAAAATTTAAAATCTTAATTTGGAAATATAAAATATAAAATATATAAGCACGTCAATAATTATAGTTGTAGTGGGAGACTTTAGATTGCTCAGGAAATGTTTCAATGGACCCACTGAGGGTAGCCCATGCCATAAAGAAATACAAAATATTGTACTAACAAGTATTGCACACGCTTTACAAAGTACTATATCTATGTAGAATGTGTGAACTTATGTTCCTTAATTTTTGACAAAAATTCTCAGAGAAATATAATGATGCCATTTCTGACATTAGATCCCCAGTCAATACCAAGAAGGAAAAAATTATAAAAGAGATATGTAAGAAAATAAAAAAAAAATATAATATTAATATATCCTATAGCACACGTCGACTTTCGCATTGAATAAGTATAAAATATTGAAATATGAATTTACTAAAATCAGTCTCTGGAAATTGTGTGACAGTGTAAATTTCAGCGAGAAATCTTATGGTACAACTTGGAAAATTTTCAAATTAGAATAATGCAAATTTGTGCATGATTTTTCAAGATAAACTGATAAGGAAATAACATATATCAAACCGTATAGTCATCGTTGTGTAAATTAATTGAAACAACTGATTTACTTTCATTTCTTTTTCCATACGGTCAGTTTTAGACCGACTGGAGGTACAAGGTGTTATCGATGTCTATTTTTTCCTCATATTTGCAATGGTGTACTGAAATATGAATCTGATTATCTCTCAATATGCATATATATATATATATATATATATATATATATATATATATATACTGTTAAATATAAGAGACAATGAATGTCTATCATGTTTAGTCATGAGCCGTTCTAAACGTTGTATTTTGGCTTTAATTTCGGTTGAAAATAAAGACAAACATTCTACATGGGTTTGTTGTCATTTCGCGCTATCACGCGGTGTAACGTCATAAAACCGCATTGCAAATTTGAGAACTGCGTTTATTATTTTTGGTAACTGTTGCCGTTGCCAAGCAGAGTTTTATGTCAGCACAAACGTCGGTGATGGTGGATGTTATTGCATTACAGTGTAAATAACCCCTCTGAAGATGGCTCGTGTCAGCCGAAGGCTTAAAAGCAAATTAATAAAAAATTATCCAATTTTTGGATAATTTTTGTCTTTAATTTCAACTGAAATTAAAGCCAAAATACGACGTTTAGAACGGCTCATGATTAAACATAATAGATATTCATTGTCTCTTATACTTAACAGGATATGTTTAGAAAATTATTTGCTGCCTCGATATATATATATATATATATATATATATATATATATATATATATATATATATACACCCTTGTGCAAATTAATTGAAACAACCGCTTTATTTTCCTTTCTTTTATCATATGTTTAGTTTTAGACCAACTAGAGTTACAGGGTGTAATCGATTGCTGTTTTTTCCCCAGATTTTGTCATTTTCAATGGTGTGCTGTAATATGAATCTATTTTCGGAATGTATGATAAAATTTGTTTACCCTTAAAAATATTGACTCATCCGTTATTGCAACATATTTTTATCAAGCCCAAACACTATTGTCTAAACTGTCGAATAGTTATCCTACGGCCATTGTCTCTAATATATGTTACTCCAAGGAAGCGTACGAAAATTCAAACGCTGTATTAACACACTGGCAAGTTTTACAGAAAAATCACAGATATTTTGGGTGTCAGGATTCCAACTGTCAATTGTGTCATCAAGGCAAAGTAACAATCTGGATCTATCAGTCTAAAAAGTAAAGGGAAATGTGATCGAGAGAGAAAAACAACGATGTATGCGTGATCGGGGAAAAGTTTGAAAGATCTTAAGATCTTATTCGTTTTGTTTCAATTAATTTCACAAGGATGTAGTAGTGAAGATAAGATAAGAACACAAGGGTTAATCTAACAACACTCGCTTGCAAGTTTATGCGCTGGTCTTTTTATTTAAATTAAATAAATTAATTACATCACGTTACTATATCATTAATATTTGCCTGTGATGCAAATGCTGAAAATAGCATTATCAAAATAGTGGTCATTTTTGTAGTGGCTTCGTAGATTTTACCCCAGCGTCACTTTGTTGCCATTATATTAAAATATATGCTGATCGATTTAATTTGTCTCTATATTTTATCAACTGTTATGCAAATTGCATCGTAATTCACAAAATGCGAATCAAACGTGTTAACTGCTTTTGTTTTCCTCCAATATGTGGCCTACTTCAACAGTTCCACTTCAAATTTAATTATTTTAAAGTGGAACTTTACATTTCATAGTGCTGATGATACTTCTTGTTAATTATCAATTCTTTTTATGCCTTCTTCTGTTGCACACGACTTCATAGACATAAATTATTAGCTCTACAAAATGACAAAAATAAAAAGTTTATATACATTATTTACGTCTAATATACATCACTTCGTTCGAATGCAAAAAATTCTTCGTTACCTCTTTCATTACCATTAATTGTTTAATTTACTAATGAAAGCTTTCTTAGCTGCGATGTTACTTTTTACAATACATGTAAAACGTTTTTATTGTTAAATTAGTATTCTCGATTATGTAGACATCATCACAGTCTGAAAATTTTCATCTGTAAAATAGCTCTATTTTTATTGTTTTCTTTTAATGATACATTTATATGTCAACAGTGTTCTTGTCTTCCATACAAATAGTTCCAACGACAAAGGCATGTAAATCACTATTAATACAAGTTGTTTATTTTACTTAAAAGGTTGTTATATTTTAACTAAACTTTCACCAATACAAAGAACTATCCACTTTGGGTACATATTTATGATGAGGGCTGTTCTAGGGGCGTAAGTAAGTGCAAATATAGGCACATGGCAGTGTAGTTAGAACGTTTTCTTTCTAACCATAGCACACGGGTTTGAATTGTCGACTTGTCAGTTATATCGGCTAGATGAAAAACTCTTTGGGAATCCGTACCATTGATCGTTGTTTTATTAGCACGAAGTCACAGTTAAGGCAATTCATTTGACTTCCAAGAGAGAAAGCTGTCTTCTTGCAATCAACGGCTCCTGTTGATCGTGATAGAAACGTCACCTCAGCGGGTGCTGAACAAACACAAATGTGCGTGAACAGGCGTCTGCAACAGGGAGAGGATAGCGGCCCCAGGAGTCGGGCATCCTCGGAGACAAGTTGACAGCAATTAAAGAAGAGGATATTATGACAATTTTTAGGATAAAAGTTTGTTGAACTGACCTTCTAAGAGGTTAAGATTGTAGTGATCGTGGGTAAAACTTGTCTGTTCCGGTTAAACAGAGGAATGTAGATCCTGAATATTATTCTTCCACAGAATGCAATGGCAACCTGTCGAGTTTTTTTTTCTATGCACGGGATTTTATATGTCTATGGTATTGCGTACATATTTGTTTTTGCTGGTATTTGAGTATATATATATATATATATATATATATATGTGTGTGTGTGTGTGTGTGTGTGTGCGTGTGCGTTCATTTGTGTGTATATGTATACATGTATCCGTGTACGTGTACATATATGGGTATACATATATATGGGCAAGCGGGTATGTGTGTACGTATTTACGTGTGTGTGAGTTGTATGTGTAAATATATATGTTTTTTACAGTTCTAAATTATACGGTATTATAACTGTACTGTTGACCGAAAGATTTACCTACATTATGGTATAATGAGTATAATTTTGATTATATACTGGTGTGGTGGTAATTGTGATTAAAGCGGATTGATTACCTAGTATATCTTAATTATTTAATTTTCTTAGGTTTTTTAAAATTTCTTATCCTTTCACTAGTAATATGTAAATTTATTTTTAAACGAAATACTTAATTTTAAATAACTAAATTTTTTAAAATGTTTTAAATGTTTTAAATTTTATATTGTATTATATTTGTTTTGTTGATTGTATAATTAGTATAATTTTGTTTATATAGTGGTGTGAGTATTTTGTGATCACAACAGATTAACTAACTATTATCACTTAAATATATTTTTAATTTTTTTAGACTCAAATTTCTTTCACCGTTAATTTATAATATTTATTTATTTTTATTTTCTCATTTTCTTCTATCATCTTTTCTTTCTATTTCAAATTTATTCCTCTCTTCTTTCCACTTTTTCCCTTTTCGTTTACACTTCAAGATACTGACCCTTTCTATTTAACGCTCTCTTTCTCTCTCTCTCTCCCTCTCTCTCTCTCACTCTCACACACACACACACCTAACCCACTTTCTTTACGTTTCAAGTCTACGGGTCTGCAATGCAACTGTCAGGTTGAATGTATCCTCGAACTTTTATTGACATTCGCCGCTACGCGTGTTCTCTGATTTTTTGTTGCGTATATATATGCTTATGTATGAATATGTGTGTGTGTTCGCCGAACTGATGTATGTTTTCTTAAATCGTCTCTTTTAAGGGAGCGACTGTTATTTTGATTGTTTTTTTTTTTAGATCTTTGTGAATCACATTCCTGTAAAATCCTTTGTACAATAAAGACGGAAGCTGATGATGTTTCGCCTGGAATAGGCCCAAACTTCCGATTCACGATGAAATAACGTGTCTGCCTTAATTTTTCTTATATTTGATCTCTATGTATTTAGATACATAAGAGCTCTCTTAGTGAGTTATTCTACCACTGTATGTACAGGATACTCCTTTTGATTCTTCTGTATCCACACTGAATGCTGATATATATATATATATATATATGACGCTCTCTGTTCAATAAGATTAGTAAACCGAACGATGTTGCCAATGACGAAAAATATAAATATTTTAATATTTTCTTTGAAAACTATCCTGAAAATTCGAAATAATTTTTCGTATTAAAGTATCCCTTTTCTCTTCTGGCAACGCGTACTAATCTTGGTTACTATATTGTCTTAGTGTTTTGCTACTTGGCACCACTTTAATTTTCTCCATGTGTTTGCTTATTTTTTTTCTTTTCGTTTATTTTAATATTTCCCTTTATGATATAATTTTTCGCGATTGTTTAAAGCATAAATTCTGTACTGAACCAGAAAGAAATCTCTTGTCTTTAACTAAGTTAAAACCGTAAATTTACTTTGTTTATAAAGGACTTCCCGGTTTATTTCCTTTTCTCAGTTCTTAATAATAGTGCTGTTGCACTATTTTGTAAAGTGTGTGAATCGTGGCAACGTCTCTTCATATTGAGGGTAACGGGTTGTCATTTTTCTCGTTGCTGCTTCCGACTGGAAGTTAGTCACTCGAACACTTGCGTAGCGAATTGAGTGGCCACTCATTTAAACAGTTGAATAATATCGGTGTTTCTTGTAGTCTCATGTTGCGCATGGATGGGTGTCTCTGCAAGTGTCTCTGGTGGGCAACCGTACGGTCACATTATGCTGCAGTTTGCACCAGTTCACTCCCTATGCATGTTGCATTTTACGACTGACTGATACTAATATTCTAGGCCACTCTTTGTCAAAAAAAACCCTAATCATGACAACACACATTCAAAAATATAGAACTTAACGAGCTAAACAGAAAACACAGTAACCTTTTAGCATGACTTTTTGAGCGTCCATGGTATCCGTACCAACTTTTGCAGCATGAAATACTTCTTCCAAGAAATTCCCCGACATCCTAGCTCTCTTTGAAATTAACGGTAACCATTCAACCCCTTCCTTTAGTTTCTATATCTGTGGTTATGTTTCCCTCTTTAGAAAGGACTCCAAGGTCCATAAGCATGGTCTTGACTTTTATGTCAGCGAACATCTGTATCTAGCAAGGGTGATTTCTCCTGTCTCTCCAGGGGATATTTACATGTGTCTCTGTTTTTATTTTTCAGCTTGGTTAGCTATCTTTTCTTTTTGTTCCTTCCTCTCTTAACTGTTCTGAGCTAGACCGCATCTCGAACAATATAGAAAATGTTAATATGTTTGTGTTCGGTGACTTTAATGTCTACCATACCAAGAGGCTGGAAAACTCTATCACAGATTGTTGGAGAACATACCATGAACTTTTTTCATCTGACAACTTCCCGCCCAAGTGGTGGATTTCCCATGCATTTCCCAAATAACCCTGATGGATTCTGCTCACTGCTAGATCTTTGTTTCACTTCTATGCCTGATCTTTCCATGTCATGCAGTTCTGCTGTCTTGGCAACTTTGTTTATGCCGTTGTTTCCGTTAATAGTTCCTTCCACTCCACCTCTTTCCAGGAACCTCCTACCAGAAGAATATCTTACTGCTATCAAAGAGCGAACTGGGATGCGTTCCGCGACTTTCTTTGTGGTGTCTCTTGGAACAAAGATATCAGTCCCCCTATTAAAGACTCTGCATTCGAGGTTTCCTCCTGAGGGAAAACTGGCATCAATGCTTTCATATATTTTAAGAAGTTCTGACTTAAGCCGCATTCTTCCTCTTGGTTCTCTTCTGTTTTCTCGGCCGCCATTACCTACAGGGACCACTTCTTCGGGCCTTATCGGAGTGATGTGTCTGAACATAGTAGGGATCTTTTTATCTGTTCGCAGTGAATGCAGGGGAGTTCTAAATAATGTTAAGCTGTTGTTTGCTAAGAAAATTACACAGCATATAGCATCCGGCAAGTTTGGCTCGAAGGACTACTAGCAGATTCTCTTTTATGCAGAACAACAGAAAACATTCGATCCCTCCACTACTCAATAGCTTTGAAGTCCTCACATCCACAGCCGACAAGGCTGAGTGCTTTGCTTGCAAATTCTCCAGAATTGTCCCTTGTGTAACTACACACGAATTTCCTATTAGAACTGAGACCCAAGTGAGTGATATATAAATAAACCTCTCCCTGGTTTCTAGCGTTATTTCTAAGCATTACTCCCATAAAGCAAGTAGATGTGACGGAATTTCAGTTATCATTCTTAAGAAATATGCCGCTGAAATCTCTCCTGTTCTCTCCAAACTCTATAACTATTGCCATTGCTGCCTCTTGCTATCTGTCTTTAAAAATATTGGATAGCCCTCCGACCCTTCTAACTATTGACCTATCAGCCTTTTACAATTTTTTTAAAAAATTGTTCGTGGCTATTATCACTGCTGAAATGTATCAGCATCTCTCCCAACAAGTTATTTTCTGATAAGCAGTCTAGCGTCTGCTTCGGCAAGTCTACTGCTGGTGTGCTAACGGCCATCACTGAGTACATATATCATGCTCTTAATATGAACGACGAAGCCCAGGTTGTTGCCTTGGATATCTCGAAAGCATTTGATAGATTTTGGCATGCTACAAAGCTATGGTATATCTAGTCGACTGTTCGATTTAATTCTATCCTACCGGTCAAATCGTAAAATGATTGTCGTTCAGAATGGGCATACTTCCAGATCCTTTCATCTGATAGTAATGTCCCTCAAGACTTTATCCTAGGTCCTAGGTCAGTTCATAATACGCACCGGGCCATTACATAGTGAATAAAACTCTGAGTCGAGCTATAGAGGAGGATAATATGTATATTTATCAATATACATTTGCATATATATTTTAAATTTAGTTTAAACATTATTTAACCCAAGCAAAAATAGGTTAGAGTAAATCCATTTCGTAAACATTCGTAAATGCTTATCTATCTATCTATCTATCTATCTATCTATCTATCTATCTATCTATCTATCTATCTATATATATATACACATACGTGTGTTTGTGCATCTGTAAAATCAGAGAAAATTTTGATTTTCGTTAAAGTATATTTTAACAAAGAGGCCAGTGAAGGATAAATTCGCCTTGTCTTGGTTGGTATCGAGTGAAAACTTGTAAAAGAAAAATTATATGTAGCTTGTAACAGAAAATTTTATGTAATGTTGCAAGTAATTTCGTTCATTTTTGGTCATTTTCAAGAGAAGTTTATGGAACCAAGGAATAGCCAGTGTAGCATTTTATTGTTCGCTGTCTGGTATTTGAAATGAATCTTAATACCAGTGCAGTCTTTGTAGAATTGCTTACAGCGCTATGTGACTTAACTGACCTTCGTTTTCAATAACATTTCAACCCTTGTTCTCCGTAGCTGAAATTGATTATACTGATACATACCTTGTTTGAATAGAGAGGCTCCAAAATGAGTTTGATCTATAAATTATTGCTGCTTAGAAAGGTCAGTGTGGATTTCTCGTCCGTTATATTTATTAAGGAATCAGAGAAGAGAGTACGAATTCTCGCCGAATTCATTACATCCACTCTTAAAATTTCTATGGATTCATCTTTTAAATAGCAGGACAGACTGGATCCTATAGCCTTGGCTGGTGAACGGTTTAGGAAAATGACAACTCTAAATTGAAAACTTGAGGATTGTCATTTGGGAAATATGTTGCATAATCTGCACCGGTTCTCTGTATTCGGAATATCCAAACAGTGCAGTTGTGTTTGCACAAGCATTCACCACTATAAACAAATATGCGCGGCTAGTCTGTTACTTGGTTCTGAGCATTGAGCTTCTTGAACCTTATACGTCTAGTGTCCAGTGATATATATATATATATATATATATATATATATATATATATATATATATATATACAAATAAATAAAGAACGCAGGAAATGGAAATATTAACAATGTTCAAATCATTAATTTAAACAGTGCTCAATATGAAAATAGAGCTATGGATATTTATTATAAATTATTATTTAGAACATGTTCAAATTACAATCTGCTACAAAGTGTAAATTTTGTTTTGACATTGAAGGGACAATGTCTCATCAGGTAGTAAACGCTATTTAAAAAAAAAAATTGTCCCCTCAATGTCAAAACAAAATATCCACTTTGTAGTAGATAGTAATTTGAACATGCTCTAAATTATAATTTATAATATATATATATATATATATATATATATATATGAATATGTGTATGTACATATATTTGTGTTCTATGTATATATGTGCATATATCTGTCTGTCAATATGTGTGTGTTTTTATATATATATATATATATATATATATATGTATATATATATATATAGTCGTGTCTCTGTATATATGTGTTATTGTTTATTTATATGGGTATGTTTCTAATCATATGTGTGTTTATGTCGGTAGGTTCATAAATATATGTATATATATGTGTGTGTATATGTTTATATTTGTGTGAGCATATTTATATGTGTGAATGTGTAGAAACACATAAGAGCACACATACACACATATATATATATATGTCTGTGTAGCCATACATATGTGTGTAAATGTTCCCATATATATATATGTGTGTACATGTTTCTATATATATATATATATATATATATATATATATATATATATATGTATACATTTCACTCAAAAGTATAAATTAAATGTTCGATCCAAAAGCGTTTATTTAGCAAAATATATCTCAGCAAATTCTATTATCACGTTGGGCCACGCTTATAACATCTCATTGACTTAACAAGACATATTCTGTACTCTTTTTTATCTACAAAGTTGCAGCTCAGTCCACGCTGCAAATGAGCAATGGTTTCTGAAATAAATAAAAAAACAAGAAATAGACCAGCAACTACATTTATTTATCTATCTATATATATATCCATTTAATTATCTGTTTATATATGTCTATCTATGTAATTATTTGTTTCTGTCTGTTTAATTATATTTCATATTGATCTTTTTTATTATTTTTCATATATATATATATATCTTTTTATAAGTTTTTTTTTCGTATTTATCAATAAAATTACTCAATTATTTTTTATAAATATTCATTTTTTTATATCATCCTATTTTATTATTTTTCATATATATATTCCCTGTACTCTTTTTCTATATCATTTTTTAACCTCGATCATCGCAGTGAATCAGTAATGGATTAGAAACTTTGTATACTCTGATGGTGCAATATCTGACCTCTAAGCAGCTTGAGGCAGAACTTCAAATTCCTCAAGTTTGCGCTTGATCACATTGTCTAATTTGGGATCGTCATATACTAATTGTGGGCGTATTTATAAACAATGCCGGATAAGCAGGCTTTCAATCCACCATATATTCGTTTGTGAAGATAAATTTCAGTGTTTACAGCATGATCATCTGGGACAAGCCCAAATGAAATACTCACTTGAAATTCGATCAATACACCACGTGAACTTCTGTTCAAACTGCAATTGTGTGATACCAGGTTCTGACGCCCGGTCTGACTGGAGCTACAGATTTCTCTTATTAGGATTACAAAATAGATCCATTTTTCATCTCCAGTTAAAATTTGACCACCAAAACGCGCATCTTGCTAACTGTTTCAATGTGTTTTTTGTTGTATGTCCGTCAACCGGGATCCACATATAATAATCAAGTGGGTTGCGGTCTGAGCAGTTAGTTTGCCAAATATAAGGTTTGTTGAATTCATAGAAATTGTCTGACATCCAAGACTGTATTCCTATGTTTGTGCGGCTTTTTGCAGAGTCCTAATAGCTACCGTGTTAATCCAGGGCAGCCCTATTTCCAGACGTCGGTGTTGAATTTGAGGCCCTGTGGAAAATTAATGTAGGGATAATTTTTCCATCACTTCAAACACCATGATGTTGACTGGATATATATGATGTTGACTGGATATATCATCTAACTGTTTCCTAGTCCTGCACTTGTTCGTATTTGAGGTTCCGGTGCAAACGCCAAACCCTACAGCATCTTTTTTCCAAATTTTCTTTTCTCACACACGATGCCCAACTGGCCTTGATATATTGAACAGTCGACAAAATTATAAGCATAAAATGCGCATGCGCGAAATTAAAAATTATATCTATATATGCATATTGTTATGTTGTGCGTAACAGAAATATTGAGTAAATCATTACAAACAACAGAAATATAGTAAATGGATATATTACCGGAAAATAATATTTACAACAGAGTGTTAGTAGTATACAAGAACAAGGGTTTAGTAACACGTATCGTCGTAAGACTCCCGGAAATACTCGACTGACTTGTTATCGAGACTGGTTACTCAATTGCACTCCCTAGGTCTTGCAACTACCACTTTATGTAGTGATTGGAATAGTTCATTAGTAGAACAAAGGTGGAGAGCGTCCCAACACATATGCATGTATTTATATATATATATATATATATATATATATATATATATATATATATATTTATGTTTCGTTTTGACGAAACAATTTAAAAGAAAGACTGCTTCCCAAATATACGTATATATATATGTGTGTGTGTGTGTGTGTGTTTAATATATTTAAGTGTATATTTTTATATTTATCCGCTCATATATATATATATATATATATATATATATATATATATATACATGCATACATACATACATACATACATACATACATACATACATACATACATGTGGCTGACTAATATATTATGCACTCATTACGATTGAGCTCTCTAGAGAGGAACAATTTAAAAACAGTTAAGTGATTTACGCATTACTCTGCATTAATGAATTGAGTTCTCCCGGTGACTGGCGTGTGTTTACAGAGCATATATTTATAACAAGCTAAAATTTCCCTTCTCTCATTCCATGCGCCCATGGATTATGGAGTAGACTGACACTAAATCGGTAGAGTTTCGATCCTGGCTGGAAGCAATTGGAAGTCTAGCCACCCTGGTGAGCTGTGATAGAGCGAAAGAGGCTTTTATGTAGATGACTAGTATATATATATATATATATATATATATATATATATATATATATTGTGTGTATGTCTAAAATATTTGTGGGTATATGTTTATATATGAGAATTTATGTGTGTATGATTAAATACATTTTTTATATATTTATATGTTTTTCATATGTGTGCTTGTTCATAAAGATATATATATATGTGTGTGTGTGTGTTTGTTATAGTTACCTCCACTAAATCGCTGATAAAACAACAAGTCTGAAGAAAAAAGATCCAAACTTATTAAAAGCGAATTTTTTATGAGATTGTTCATGTTATTATTAAGAGGAAAGTTCTTTTTCTTACAGGAAAAACATTTGACAACATTGTCAATTTTGGTCAACATAAACTTATCTTATCTTTTTTTTTTTAATCATTTCACCCCGAGCAAGGCGGAAATGCCACTGATGTGCAGGGTGCTACATAAATGTAAAAAGATTAATTAGAAAAGAGTGAGGAGTACAAACTAGTTAGAAAGAAGCAATAGAAAGCTTAGAAAGCGGAGAAAGCAGGTGCGATGACAGATACATAGGTGAAGAGAAAGGGAAGGTTATACAGGGGTGGGGGAGAGAGCTAGAGTCCAGTGGTTAGTAGATGAGTATTGACATTGAATTTAAATTTCTGGAGGTTGTAGCCGTCAGGAAAGCAAGAATACGGGAGCGAGTTCCACAGACGGGAAGTGCGAGAGAAGAAGCTGCAGGAGTAGAATTGTCGTCTGCATTTGGCTAACCTGACTGTGAATGGGTGGGACCCAGTTGCCAGTCTGGTTGCACGAGTAAACACCTGTTGAGGAGGCACCAGTGACTTAAGTTCCGAGCAGAAGCCATGAAAGTATTTATAGAACAGACAAAGGGAGGTCACATTTCGACGGTGGAGAAGTGGATGCTGTTGAGCCGCCAGATCAGTACCTATCACATTACAGACTCTCCTTTGGAACCTGTCAAGAACACTGAGGAGAACGGCAGGGGCGCCTGACCATAAATGGCAGCAGTACTCCATGTACGGACGGATGGTTGACTTGTATATATGCAGGATGGATTCAGGCGGAAAAAACATCCTGGATCGACATAGTGACCCATCTTCTTAGCAGTAGATTTTGCTATGGATTCAATATAGTGGTTCCATTTGGGGTCTGAGGACAGGGTAAGTCCGAGGAGGCGTAGTGTATTGCTCTCCGAGAGAATCGCTTGGTCCATGCTTATGGAAGGCAGGAGAGGTTGCCTGTTGACAGACAACAGCTTGGTCTTAGATGAATTGAAGTTGACAAGCCACTTCTTGCCCCAGTTCACCACAGAGTGTAGGTTAGAAAACTCAACAGTCTGTGTTTAAGAAATAGTTTTATAATAATTTCATGCTATAGTAACTCAAATATGTATATTTAATTACTGCAAAATTTCTAAAACGGAGAATTAATTTTTGTTTACAAAGGTGTCAATCGCTCAAAGATTGATAAAAATTAAAAAAATTAAAAAAGAATATAAACTTTTAGGTTCCAATCAATATAATTTATTTTCGAAATACACCAGAGTATTTTTCTTACTGAATATATATATTTAATATTTTATCATTTATTTAAAACAAAAGTAAAAATTTCAAGAAAATTTAAATTTAAATTTTAGGTGTCGAAAATGAGTTGAAGTAGCTAGTTCATTTTATAGTTTTTTTCCGCTCATACATATGTATAAGTGTGCGCGTGTGTGTTTCTAGGCATATATATCTTCTTATATATACGTATATATGCATATATATGAATGTATGCTTATGCATACATAAATATATGTGTAGTTAGATGCATGGTTATTCTTACATGTACACTACGTAGAAAATCTGGGTGATACCCTGAATTTTTTTAAAAAATAAACACTTTAAAATTAGATTTTTTTTTTCACAGAAGAAGATAGAATTTTAGTAGGTAAAGTGTAAGTTTTTGTTTATATCTTTAAATCATTTTACATCAAGTAAGATGAATTCATTGCCTGTTGTAATTTGGCATGTCATTCTGGTACAGCCGGAAGAAGTGATTTTTGTGGAAAGTAACAGCCAAGCATGCTGGTGAGAACTAAGGAAATGAACGAGATTTAACTTGGAATTTTCTTGCTGGAATGGAAGCATAGATGCAGGCTAAGACGCTTTTATTTATAGTCTTTATCATGTTTCTTTTTACTCCCAAAACCTTAAATCTTTGGATTCGTCTTTTCACAACACATTTTGCTATCTTATGAATATTTGCTAAAATAAATGAACTTTTTTTATCATTAATCTTTCAGTAAACCTAATTTTTTCAAACATATTAACATTTCCAAATGTTATGGTATGGCAAGTTTTGGTGACGTGATGATTAAGGAAATATTTCAAATGAAGATATCATGAATAAAAAAGAATATAATTGATTGTGCAAATAAATGCTATGCCATCTGATTTACGCATAATTGAAAAACATCAGCCTTCAACAAATCAACGATTCAAAACACTTTACTTAATTATTTCAAAATTACACCAATTTGAAAAAAATTAATTAATTAATTTTAGAAACTATTACTTGGCCGTCTCAAACTCCTGACTATTTAACCATTGATGTAATATAGGATGAATTATATGCGAGAGTTCAACATAATACTCAAAGTTAGATATTGAATCTTTTCATTGCTTGATGGATAGTTGTAAAAATCTGCCAATTAATTATTTTTCAAAAACTGTTAGAGAGAATGCCAAGTATTTGTAAAGATGTAAATAAGGCAAATTGTGGTTTTATTGTTGAAAAAATTATTAAGCTTCTGCATGATGGCTATGGTTAAGAGCTTAATATTTATAAAAATTAATACAATCACACTGTATTCACTGAAATTTTATATTTACATGAAAATATAAAATGTACATAATTTTAACCTGTTTTGTAAAAAAATTCAGGATGCCCCCAAAAGTACTGTTTACCTATAGTACACACACACACACACACACACACACACACACACACACACACACACACACACTTTTGTGTTTTTAAGTATAACTATATGATGTATCCATATATTTATATTGCTGTTGATTTACCAAGTGTCCCTCATATTCTAAGCAGGGTAGACTTATGATTTTGCAAAATTATTTTATTCATGCTACTTATGAGATAAACGCTACATAATTATACACTTTCTTATAAAATCTCTATCTTTACTTATGCACACACACAATTTCTCTAACACTCGCTCTTTCACACACACAAACGCACGCGTTTTAGAAGACGAAATACTTTCCTCACAATTTATCGTTTAGTTTCCGTATTTTTCGGCTTGCATGACGCTGCGGCTTGGAAGACGCATACTAATGTTGGAAATAAATTTCTAAGAACAAAAAGTTTTTCTCGTACAAAAATACAATCACCATGCGTTCCTCACTTACTGTCACCACGTAATGTTTACATTAATCAATCACCCGATTTGGTTTGTATGGCAATAGTAAACTAGTTTGTGGTTAGTAAATATATTAATTCATCTTTCACTTTTGAAGGGTGGTTTTATTTTCATAAAAATGAATTAAAATTTTTTAAAACATGTTTGTAAAAATATAAAACAATCAAATAAATTTATTAATCCAGAAATCCCAAAACCTTGTCAGTGATGGATTCATGTAAAAACTCTAAACTATCATCTGCAGAATCATCACTACTGTAAATCATGTACAATAAATGATCCTCACTATCATACATGTCATGATTGTAACCATAGTGGTAACTGATTTTGAAGATGCACATTTATTTTCAGGATAACTTTCAAGAAAAATGTGCACCTTGTAAGCCAGAAAATACAGTAGCTAACATATTTGTGATATATAGAAATAATATAGCATATTCTTTCTCTCTCTCACACGCTTCTCGCCTAATACCTATGTGTGTGTGCGCATGCGCGCACACACACATAGGTATTAGGCGAGAGCAAAAAAGAGATTGATTTAGCATTTACAGAAACGAAATTTATCTTTATATAAATCAGAATTATTCTCTAAGGGTATTATAAACAGGCGTATCATATAATGAAATCTCGTGAACGATGTTTTCAGGTAAATAAAAAAAATAAAAAAAAGACAGTAGAGTTGGAATATCTCCGTGTTTATTTCTTCCGGTGTGATTGACCTTCACCGAACAATGATTGCATCTTAGACAAGATCGACTAACTTCATTTGCTGTAACAAACCACATTATTCTACGAAAACAAACAATTCAACTCTCATGTAATTTCTCAAAGAATTAGTCATTTCCGTCTGTTTTATAATGTCAAGGTCAGTCGTTATCTTCTGTCTTCTCAATTATTGTTCTTTTATTGTGCTCTCTCCTTAAAATATTTTTCTCATATTCTCTAAAACTCAATAACCTCTTCAGACCTAGTGGCTTTATTACCTTGCTTAGGGTGAAATGTTTACAAAAATGAAGCAAACACACATCAAAGATACAATCGTTTGAATATTTTAAAGAACATACCGCGTATCTTCTAGGAAAAAAACTATTGCGTCCTTATGACCTTTTTGCCTTTCTTGGGGGGGATGTTTAAAAAACACTTCGAAGATACAATCGTTTGAGTATTTCAAAAAATATTCCGCGTATCTTCGAGTAAAAAATATCTTGGTGTGTTTATTACCTTGTGTGGGATGGGGATCATTTTTAAAAAATCAAATATCTTTAGTGAATTTTTAAAAAAATGATGCGTATCTTCCAGGAAAAATGCCAGGCATCCTAGTGGCTTCATTGACTTACTTATAACCTTAAAGAATATGATGAGTATCCAAAAAAAAAAAAAAGAAAAACTTGCCTCCTAGTGATATTATTGCCTTTTTGGGAAGAAATGATAACAAAATAATCAGCGATAGAATCGTTTGCATAATATTTCAAAGACTATGCTGTGTATCTTCTAGGAAATCAACCGGATGATTTATGGATAATATAATTTTGTTAAACGTCTGGAAGTATATATAGGATTTAATTTTAATTACGCAGCAATATACCACATTTATAGATCGCTTCACATGAACTATTGTCAGCAAATTAAAATTGAGTTCTCTTGTATTTCTCCAGTTATTCCAGCTGTTGAAAATTTTTTTAGTTACCAAGTATTTCAACCAATAAAAACTACAGATTTATTCAGGATTATAATCTGGTAATAAATGCAAAATACTTTTCTTCGGTATAGCGATTGGATTCTTCCGTTTCTCCTTCGATTCAGCACAAACCGAGTTCAAAGAAATTCGTTTTTTTTTTTGCCATTATTACATTTTATTTTTATTTTTTATTTTGCAGTGTTTGTTTTGTAGCAATTCTTTGAATATATGCACCGGTGAACATTTCTTTCGATTTGATCTTTGAATTAACATAGAAATCATTAACAGTTTTATAAATTGTAACTGACCAAAAATCAATTGCCATTTAATTCATGAATTTAAAGTTAAACGTAATACAAATTTGAATTTGTTCTTCTTATACAAAAAATAAGATGGAATCCTGTTTTTTCCTTCGTTTGTTTGAAGTTAGTCAGTAAGTGCGTTACGCTCTGTATTAGCTTGACTTCCACTTACTTAACGATTCTTAGTATGCCAGTCTCTATAACACTTTTGTTTCGAATTCCAGTTAAATTCCTCGCATTCACTTACGCAAAAATACCCTTGCGAAAGGTATTAATCTGTCCCTTCCCCCAGTTATGGGTTAAAAAATAGGTTTAGTTGACAGCCAGTCTACTGCAGAAAGCAATGTCCACCTACTGCGGGATAATCTTCTGCCCAGTCAGTAATGTCTCGAAAGAGACATGAACATCCAGAGCGTGTTTCACGTATGGCACTTAACTGACTGACTGGTAAGAGTACCATTATTTGTGTTCAATCAATGTGTCTATTGATAACCCCCAGAAGAGCAACGTATGGAATAATTTACTAGATATTTTGTAAAAAAATGAAGTTTCACTCTATTAGACAAGACCATTTTTCTCCTTAGAATCCATCTTGCACATTGATAAATCTACCAATCTTCAGTGCATTGAACATTGATATCATATTTTGTCTGATGTTATGGTTGCATATCCAAAGAAATGTCTGTAATGTTATTAATCCTATCCTGGCATTTCAACTTCAGTCACATTTCCACCGCCGTGGCGTAGCACTCGCTCTTTTCTTTTCTATTAATATTTTCATGGCAATTGCTACCATGATCTATCCTCTTTTGTTCTTCGACTGCGAGAATTTATGAACATTACTAGATTGGCTCTTAGGTTTTATCGTTTTACTGCTAAAACAGCGACATGTAAACATAAGTCCTAATTCAATAGTTTATTTTCTTGTACTTCAAAGCTGTAGAAAACTCCGATTTCAAGATTACCTTCCACCTAAAACGTCCAACAATTTAAATGTCATTAATTTTGACAAATTCCGTTTTAAATTTGGTGAAAGACCGAAGAAAAAAACTGTATCTGAGACGCTGTTTGGTTTTCAGGAAGAAGAAAAGAAAACATAGATAGATAGATAGATAGATAGATAGATAGATAGATAGATAGATAGATAGATAGATAGATAGATAGATAGATAGATGTTTCACGCGTCCAACATATTTATGAGTAACATGGAAAAACTTTTTCGTTTAATTTTCTTCTCATTTGCACTCAGTCAAAAAAGGACCTGTTTTCATACTCATGATTATTGAACTAGTTTTTAATGTTTTTACATTAGGAACCACCTTTAAGCCATTGAAGAAACAGCATAGTCTAAAAAAAAACTTAACTGAAGTTTTTCCATCAAAATATTTAAACTATTATTAAAACGAAAGGTCAAATTATTTGTGATTATTTTCCCCAAAAATGAATCCTTTCTAACACGTTCGAAACTACGGAAATGTGTTGTTTTGATTTTTAAATTATTTTTGAAATTATCATTTTTGAAAACTCTTGGTAAAATATATATATTTTTACATCTTTTACCCTGCCTTCCACCACAGCTCACAAAATGTCAAGAAATCAGATTCTGTTGTTAAAATTGGTTTTATTAGTTCAAAACAAGACTCATTGAGGACTGTAAATCATGTATTATTATTTTTTTAATATTTTGTCTTTATTCCTAAAAAAAAGTAAAAGAAAAATGCAATAAAACTAGAACATTATTTAATTTGATAAACTTTTAATTGCTTTAATAAATAATATATATTATTAGTCTGAAGAAATATTTTCGTGCATTCGTATTTTAAAAATATTTATTAATTTGATTTTTATGGCAATTTCTGTATATACATTAAACAGCCATATGTTTTCCGGTTTCTTCCCCAAACAGGCAACACAATTTGGATAATTATGTCACACGCATCTGGCTGTCGTCACATGTCGAATCATACAGAAAAGGTCGGAAAGAATCCACATTCCGTGATTAAGAAATAGATATAGTCTAAATTTCATGATATAAATAAGTAAAAATCTGATTAATTAAACATTGCACTTTCTAAATTTTTAAAAGTGACGCGTCACTGATGTATATTTTATTTTTGCAAGATTTCTAAAGCCGATAATTAACTTTTGTTTACAAATACGTCTTTTGCTCAAAATGTGAAAAAAGAAACCTCAATTTTAGATTTCAATCATATACTTTCTGTTTGAAATGCACCGGAGTATTTTGTTTAATGGAAATAGTAAATGTAATCATTTAGCTTTCAATTAAAACTAACATAAATGCTTCAAGAAACCTTTTTATTTCTAATATGTCAATTTAAAAGTTCGGTAGCGAAAATGAGTGGATGTATCTATTTTACGTACACCTGTGTGTCTGTGTGTAATCATAGTGTATTTTAACCAGAGTCCTTAGAATAGAGTCTAAACAGACTTTATTTTTTATGTCCCGAGTCCTTTCAGGATGTAGGCGCTCATGAACCTTCGCTTAACCCTATTCTTTTGAACGCCTTGGTATCTCTTCCAAACCCTGTTTCGCCATCCACTTGCTCAAGCCTATCATGTATATCTCGCAATGCTTTTTGCCTGTCCCTCTTTCTTTCTATCCGTCCCGTAATTTTTAGTTTCTCTAAGCCCTTCTTCCTCATTACGTCTCCCAGAAATTTCAATTGTCTCTTTCTGGTGTTAAGTATATGTTTTCGTTTCGTTTGCATCCTCTCAAAAAGCGTTGACGTTGTCCATTTTGTTCAGTCCTCAGTATCCTTCTGTAGGATCACATATCTCTTTCTTCGAGACTCTTCTCATCTTTGATTTAATTATGTGATATCTGTCCTCCTACCTGGCAGGATTCGCTGCCATGTTGGAGGAGAGATATCACTTAATTTACCTCCACAAAATCGTGGAGAAAACAGCATAGTATGAAATAAAAAAAAACGAACTTGATAAAAATGAAGTTTTTCCATCAAAACTTTTAAGAAGAAAGATCAAAGTATTTTTTAATTATTTAAAAAAAAATTTAATGACTTTTAACACGATCGAAATTTTAGTAAAAATCTTGTTTTGAATTGAGTTAGCGGGTAACCAGATCGTTACGAGAGTTTACAGTGGAAAACGTAATATTACATAACTCACTTTTTTCCGGCGACAAAAAAATCTTGTAAAAATCAAATAATTGTCAGATTTTAATAAAACTTTCAAAACTTATTTACAAATGAATGAACTTATTTACGAATTTATTATTTTAAAAAGTCTTAGTAAAAATATATTTTTTACATGTGTTACACTATAACACGCGGCTATTCCGACCGCTAGTCGTGATGGCTTGACACATTAGCTGGTCTTCAAGTCGACTATTACAACGGTGTTCTTCATTGCTCACGCTGTTAATTTTGATTCCAAGGAAGTCTCGCTGAAAATTTGCAAACTGTCTCTTTACTAAGTTGAACCAGACCGGAAGCGCGCGCACATTTGTTTTAATTAAAACGGTACCAAAAGTAATTTGAATGGCGCCTGAATAAGTTGCGGTAAAAGTTTTATATACAACAAAAAAAAAAGAAAGATTTAAAAAAGAAATAGAATATAACAATCGTCAATCTCTTATCTCTACAACGGAGCTAAAGTTTCGTCTTAGAGTAGTGTTTATTTTCTTAACATCAATTCAAGCTTTTGGTTGGTAATGTCTGTTCACTCTAATCGGAGTTTTCAAGTTTGTATGTGTGTATTTGAAATTTTTTGTATTGTAATTTCTGTGTCAATTAAAATGTCATGTATTTTGAGAGTTTTTTCCTCTTACCTGAAAAGATTTGTAGAGTTATGTCAGTTATGACAGCCGTACACTTATCCTATCTCATCATGAATCTGTTAACACATACGGTAGAAAAAGATTAGAAAGTTGAACTTTGTATTTAAGAAATAGTCTTATTCTAAATTTCATGCTAGTACTAATTAATACTTGTATAAATCCGATCAATCTAACATTAAATTTGCAAATCTTTTGAAAATAATGTGTCAGAGATGTACATTTTATTTTTGCAGATATTTAAAATGAGAATTAACTTTTGTTTACAAATTTGTCGATCGCTCAAAAATGACAAAAATTGAAAAAGATTTAAAAATCTCAAAGTTTTATATTCCAATCAATATAATTTCTGTTTAAACTACACTAGAGTATTTTACATACTGGAAATAGTGAATTTAATCATTTATCAATATTTTCAATTAAAATAAAATAAAAGTTTCATGAAAACTTTTTTTTTAAATTCAATTGAATGTTAGGTATCATAAATTAGTAGAGGTACCTATGTTTAATGGTTCAACAGAAATATTTCCTCTAGATACTTTATAGTCAGGAAAAGGAAAGAAATATTTACTATCTCTAATTCAAGAACTGTTTTTTTCGGAGCATTCAAATAGGAAAATGATTTAATTTGCATGGGTACTGTTTGTGAATTTTAATATTTAAAAGGCTTATTATTTTTTTCTATGATTTAAAAAAGAAATTTCACGAACGACAAACGAGAAGTCATGATTTTCAAGTCCTCGCCTTAAATATAGTTTTTGTTTAACTTATTTTAAATTTTATTATACGCTATTTTATTTTAAAATTAAAAAAAATGATATATGACATATTAAAAATCAAGATTATGAATAGTCTAAAACAAATCCTAAACAGATTAACAAATCTTGGCCTATATTGAAAGCCCACACAAATTGTACTAACATGTCGTCTGACAATCTTTTCAGATATGAAACTGAGTCATCATACTGTACGGATTTCTTTTGCTTTTAATTTTTGTTGATTTCTTTTAATTTTATGCTTATTATAATGCAGAAAATGGCGTGCAGGGTCCAGAACATAATGAAATTATATAAAAAAAATCAGCTTCTTTCAATATATAAACGAGGCATAGACTACCTAAAATTAAAGAGAAAAGAAAAATGTTTATTATCTAAATATACAGTTTTGCAACTACTTAGATGTGAGTCAAGTTTAAAACTATTACTTTAAATCAAACCAGAGAAATAGCACGCAAAAGATTTTCGTGTAAGAATCGTCAAGAGCAACTTAGAACGGTGAAAATTTTATTAATCTTGTAAAGCAGCTACAGACCCACTACGATTTTACACACATGTTTTTATACAGTTCTAATAATTTGCTTCATGGAATACCAAATCTTATATCAACAATTTCAAAAAGTCATTCTTAACACAGTAATATTTATTCTAAATTATAAGCTTGCATTATATTCTTTTTATTTTAACAAACAGTTTTATCGTCTGAAAATTGGTATTTCCAATGTCGCCATTTCAATTAAATAATCAACAAAAATATTATATAATGTCGATATGATGCTTGCATTAAATATGCATATATGTTATCAACAATTGGTTTCTGCCAACACTCCTGCTAAGAGAAAGAAAGGGAGCGACTCTTTATTGTCCTCACATATATAATTATACTTAGGCAATTAAAAGACCAATTTTAATTGAACTATTAGTTCAGGTAAAACATGAATTTAGAATTCCTGTTTAATGAAACAAGGTATAATTAAATTCGTTCCAAGCGTTAATCAAATAAGTTTATCATTCTTGCAATTAGTTATTAATTTTTGTTTTTACAACAAACAAAACAATGTAAATAGTATTATTATTTGTACTACATATTGTGTATATATGTTAATGCTAAATTGTCAGTAGTTTCTACCGTAATTTCAAACATTTCAGTTTGCTTTTAACAACAGTTTAAAAATACAAGGCCCACAAGCCAGACGTGGTAGCAGATTTCGGAATGTCTTGTTTGATATGAACGTAAGAGGAAGATATAGGACGTAAATATTATGCAGATATGGTATAGTGAAGATAAGTTTGCATGTTCATATCACGTTGGCGTTCACCAGTTTATAGTTGGTTTGCCCGCGTGATCACGTCGGCGTTCACCAATTTATAGATGAACATTTTGTGTGTTTTTAATCTGGTTTGGCCTTGTTATGTTTATAGTTCACTATAAGAGGTGTATGAATTAAGATGGTGTATAAAAACAACCATTAAGTAATTCTGTATTATACAAAATGTTCGTATGTCATGTGCAAGGTTGATAAGAAGAGTAAAGTAAAGGAAAATAAGTTGAAAATATGAAATCAGTAATGACGATAAGTGTGTATGTAAGAATGGGGGTATAGTTGTAGTCGAGATATCTTTTATGTGTCCGCTCAGTTAAATGTTCGTTTCATTGTCGTTTTCGTGTCTGGCTTTACAAAATGTTCTTTGAAGAGTAAGAGGAGGTACAGAACGCAGCAAGAAAGAGAAAGAGAGAGAGAGAGAGAGAGAGAGAGAGAGAGAGAGAGAGAGAGAGTGAGAGAGAAACAAATGCAAGTCTCCAGGACTGAGAATGATGGGGCGGATTAACAGGATCTCTGAAGAAAGACAAAATCATGCGTGCTCATGCATTTTGGAAGACAAAAGAGGATCACATTAGAATATATTTTTCTGTTCTTTGAATGGTTAATATATGTTAGTTACCGCCACTCATTTTCGATTTGTAACGTATCAATTGAATGTTTAAAAACAAAAAAATATGTCTTGAATCTTTTATTTTGTTTTAATTAAAAGCTAAATGATTAAATTTACTATTTTCAGTAGGCAAAATACACTTGCGTATTTCAAACATATATAATATTGATTGGAATCTAAAATTTTAAGATTAAAAAATCTCAGCAAATTTGAGCAGTTGATACATTTCTAAACAAAAGTTTATGTTCGGTTTTAAAAATCTTGTAAAGATACAATGTGCATCTGTGACACCTAACTTTTTGGAAATTAACAAATTTAAAATCAAATTAATGTGATTTACACAAATGTTACTAAATTATAGCAATAAATTTAAAGTAAAACTATTTTTTAATCACGAAGCGTCGATCTTTCTGATTTTGCTAAAAATGATTGTAGTATGCTGAGAAATAGATATGCAATAATAGCCAGATAAGCTGGTTAACCAGAATTGATATAATAGTTCAATTATTTTCCTGTCAGGGGAAGAAATTGTTTAACACATAACCTTTTAGTGTAACACAGAAAATAAAATATAAATATCTTCAAACACACAAAAAAGAAAATATTAAAAGTTATTTTAAAAATTCGATTGCTTGATGATTAGTATTAAAGTTTTCAGTTTCCGATTAGTAAATATTGTCAGCACTAAATCTCTTAATAAACTAACCGCCACACAGTTTGGAAGAATTTGAGAATAAATTGATATTTTATAAATTAATATAATTAAAAAATTAAAAAAATAAAAATTTTCTTTTAAAATTAATTATTTATTGATTTTTTCTTCAGTATATAATGTCCTTAATATATGACATTTATAAAAGCAATTCAAGGCTTATCTAATTAAATATCGTCATAGTTGTATTGTATTTTTTTATTTTGCTATTAGGGTCAGTTTTTCGGAAAAATCCAACTGCTTTAAAAAAAATAATAGATGATTTACAATCCCCAATGAAGTATGCGTTTAAGTAATAAAACAAATTTTCTCAACAAAATTTGATTTCTTGAAATTTCATGAATTTACGTGTTGGTGGGTAACAAATGTGAAAAAATATTTTTACAATGATTTTCTAAAAATAATAATTTAAAAACTTTATTTGTGAATAAATCTTGAACGTTTCATTAAAATCTGACAATTATTTAATTTTGCAAGAATTTCCAAATTAGTGTGTTTTTCACCTGAAAAAAGAACTCAGTTACGTAATATGACATTATCAATTTTAAAATCTTGCAACGACTTGGTTACTCGCTTACAAAAATCAAAACAAAATTTTGTACTAGAATTTCTAACCCGTTAGAAAGGATTAATTTTTTTTAATAATTAAAATTACTATGATCTTTCCTCTTAATAATAACATAAAGATTTTGATGGCAAAACTTCTTTTTTATTAAGTTTTGGACATTATTCTTCGAAACATACTGTTTTCTGCGAATTATTGTACCTAATGTATATTTATTTTAAATTTTTCTTCAACCGGAAGATATGCGCGGAGCCATCTGCAGATACTCACACATATCTTTATGTTTTAAATTGTTAAAAAGATAATTACCTGTTCATTACAATGGCAGATAGATAACGGTTGACTCCAGACTTGAAAATGTTACGATTATAATGTCCTGGGAATAGTCAACCTAGGTGTCTCTTCTACAAAATAGCCTTTTTGGGTTGAAATTTTTAAAGTTAAACATCTTCGTTTGCAAACAAAGACGTTAAGACGATTCAGGTTTATCTAGGCACCAAGGTGAATCCTCGCTGGACATATTTATTTATTGATTGATTAATTCATTTTCCACGGCTAATCAATCCTTTGCAGGTTATTTAAATCAAGAAGTTATTTTTAGTTTGTATGAATATTTGGTGTGAGATTATTAAGTTTTAGTGATAGAAGTATTACTAATTAGTTTATAGATGAGAGGAATATATGGATCCATATCTTTCCCAAGTGTATTTGCGCATAAATGAATATAACGAATCCAACAAGTACTAGAACTCTGCTCTCCGATTAAGAATTTCAAGCTATTAGCTATAAAACGATGCGTGTATTAAATCTGGTCTTTCTAAGCAGTCACCCATCTAGATACAGATCAGGCTCAAAGTTGCTTAAATTAAGAATATTTTTTATATAATGATTTACACCCTGCTAATTAATCCATAGCTGAGAGAGGAGAGATGGATTCATAATGTGGTGGACGTCAGCTATGTTTGTGAATGTCCTTGTTCCAAACATAACCGATCCCACGGACATTGAAATAATATTCATATGGAACATCATTAAACAAAGAATAAAAATAGTCTCTTTTGTATTAATAAATATAACATTTATTACCGAAAGAAATTGAACATATTTTTTTATTTGAAAGATTTGTGTTCAAATTCTGTATAAAGTATCCCTTCCTTGTGAATTCGTGTTTAGAGTTCTTTTTTTTAGTCGGTTGCATAATGCGAAATGAATCTGTGAAATAAAATACATGTCTCTGTTTCGCTGTGTAAGCTACGTCCTTAGTAAAAAAGAGGACGGAAGTTATGTCTTTGATCTTCTTTCTTTTGTTGCTGACATTAAGTGAACAAAAAGGAAGAAGATTCAATGTATGTAGTGTGAAAGTGAAAGTGAAAGTGAAAGTGAATGAGTAAGAAAATGCATGCTCAATCTGCTCTCAATATTTATTGTACGCAAGTAAAACTTTGGCACAAAGCTTAAAAAGGGATGAGAAAGAGTGACTTCATCTGTCTTTAAACAAAATTAGCTAACCGTAATCAGTGACACTCGCACGCTATAATAATCCTTGCACCAAAACGCTACATTTTTACTTACCATTCTTACTACATTCACCATAATACCACAAAGACTCTATGAAGTCCCAACTAAAAATTCCATATATACAATTTTTTTTTGGGGGGGGGGGGGGCGCAAAGAAAATATAACAGCATTTAAACACTTCCCCAATGAATATGTCAAGGAAAAGAAAAGAAAAAAATCAGGTTAGTAATAAAACCTCTGCAGTCTTTAAATTGAAACAGAAACACCAGTCAATTTGACGAAATTTATGTGTGACTTAAGAAATATTTTTCAAAAAGAATTTGATCCAAAACACTTACTCAATTACTCACAAATCCAATTACAACAATAAAAACGAAAGACACACTCGAAAGAACGAAAGGCATCCCGCATCTACCAGGGAACTAACATTTCTACTCACCGAACTGACCTAGAGGATGGGGAAAGAAAATGCAAAGAAAAAGGGAGCCAATCTAGATACAGATCAGGCTCAAAGTTGCTTAAATTAAGAATATTTTTTATATAATGATTTACACCCTGCTAATTAATCCATAGCTGAGAGAGGAGAGATGGATTCATAATGTGGTGGACGTCAGCTATGTTTGTGAATGTCCTTGTTCCAAACATAACCGATCCCACGGACATTGAAATAATATTCATATGGAACATCATTAAACAAAGAATAAAAATAGTCTCTTTTGTATTAATAAATATAACATTTATTACCGAAAGAAATTGAACATATTTTTTTATTTGAAAGATTTGTGTTCAAATTCTGTATAAAGTATCCCTTCCTTGTGAATTCGTGTTTAGAGTTCTTTTTTTTAGTCGGTTGCATAATGCGAAATGAATCTGTGAAATAAAATACATGTCTCTGTTTCGCTGTGTAAGCTACGTCCTTAGTAAAAAAGAGGACGGAAGAGGACCTCTGCAGTCTTTAAATTGAAACAGAAACACCAGTCAATTTGACGAAATTTATGTGTGACTTAAGAAATATTTTTCAAAAAGAATTTGATCCAAAACACTTACTAATCCCCTAACTAAATTAACTTTTTTTAAACAAAAATAAAAGGAAACCTAAAGATAACCTATTTCGGGTATGGCTTCCCATGTTAAACCCAGGTAAACCTAATATCCTGACGCCTAACCAGCCATTCTAGATCAGAAACTCGGCAGATACTCGCAAATTCTGTTGGACCGACTCCTCTCCTTTTTGTTTTAATTTTGACTTTACGTTGATAGCTAAAGTACAATAGCAGTAAGAATACTGAAACTTCGTGTCATCCTAGAATCTTTTCTGTAGAAACGTCCAAAGCACAACACGTATAACACCTAGTAAGCAAAAGAACATGTAAGGGTTCAGCCTTAGTAAATAGTGGTACACCTGCCACGCCAGACTGACCTCGCACATCGGTTCATCCTGTACCCTATTGCAATTAAAACGCTATATAGTGCCTAACACGACAACGCTTTGAATTCAGTGTGGACATCCACAGCCCGCAAGAGAAACTTGAGAAGACAACCAGCATTCGAGACAGAAGGAGCACTTGCCACGAGGTGCACAGTGGGCTTCTTTCTCAGACGAGTGTACACTTCTCAAGGATGGGAAATTTTTATGGACGTTTTCATTCCAGATTTCAAAAACATCTGTTCTAGTAAAGCGATGCGAAGCGTATGTTGATGAATCTCAACTCTAGGCATACACAGACCACCCTCAAAAGGGTGGATTTAACAGATCTCCCTACATACATTGCCTTGCCTTCTCCCCACACGAAGAAGGATATGAGCTGTACACTGCCCAACTGCGTTGCACACAGCAGTGGAAGTACAGAGAGTCGGTAAAACACAACGGTCAGATGCACGAAGCGCATATTCCGCTCTTACCTTGGAGGAGAACATTATCCGAGTCCACAGATGAGCTGTGAACTCCGCCTTCTTCCTCAGCTCTGTCCAATTCATTTTCAAAAGAAGATCGGGACCAAACCAGAGGCCGAGAATCTTGACCAGCCTCTCTGTCTAGCCCGGAAAGAGAAACACACTTCCAACCACTCAACACCAAGCCAACAGAATTATGAGTTAATTTTGGAACCTGTCGCCGTTTCACAACCTCTAATCTCTTTGCCAACTTCGTAAATCTCAGCTTAGCTCGACACAAGAACTAAAACCTCATTAGTATAGGCGGATTATCTATCCGTGATGGTTGCACCATCTATGGAAATCTCGTGCAGGAAAAGATTCGTCTTTAACTTGCGAAGGAATGTTCCCAACGCAAGAACGTAAAGCAAATGCGAAATAGAACAACCTTGACAAATAAAGTTTGACAATACGAAAGACTTCGATCTTACCCTATTCACTTTCACCAGCATCGGGGGTCACATACAGCAGTTGGATTCAGTATCGAATGTTCGACCCGATAGCGGCGGCGGAAATGACAGACTCCAGAAATCAATTGTCAAACCTATCGAAAGCCTCGGACTGATCCAAATTCATCAGCGCAGCTTCACAGTCGACTTCTCAAATGTTAGGCGTAACAAATGAAGATTGTCCTGAATAGTTCAGCACAAATATACTCGGAGCCACTCAGACTTGAGAGAACAGCCTACTTTTCTAAAATATTCAAGGTAATGTTCATCATCGTCAAAGGCCGAAAATTACATATGCTATCCTCATCGTTCTTGTTCCGGAGAAGCAACTTGAATACACCACTGGTAAAGCGTTGAGCTATGAACCCCTGCTTCATCCAGTTGTTATTAATCAGCACCAGCAAGGGGACAAAAACAGACGTCTGCCTCAAGTACATTTCGTAAAAAAGACCATTTAATCCCGGAGACTTACCCCTGCCAAGCAGTTCCAGCGCTTCCCACATGATGTCATATTTCTTTGCTTCTTCCGCTTTGACCCGAGAAATGCGACAGATGTTCCACCAGCCTATACGGCAGTTTATTTGCCTTCTTTCTGGCTTCTTTCATTTCTGCAGACAAGATGCTTGGTTTCTTGGGTGGTGAGGGCATTTGGTTTTGGTGGGCAGGACTTGAAAAGTCTCTAGTGTTATTCGAAAGGGCTGGGTCGCTACTGAGTGGTGTAAGTTTTCGGGAAGAGGGCTCTGTTGACCAACTTTTAGGTGATTGTGCTTTTTTGTTGGGATAGAACTGTGTAGAGGCTGAGGGGTGCGTTTAACGTTTTATCCAATTTGTCCTTCAATAGTTATTTTCTCGGTACCTTCGAATCCAGTGTCGTATACTGTGGCCAGCTCTTGAATGGTTATTGGTTTCCAGGCCAGAGCATTGATCTTATCACTGGTAAAGGGAGTGGAACTGTGATTTCTGTCGTTGGAGTTTCAAAAAAGCGAAATCCCTCTGACTAGTGTTTCCTTTTAACCATGCCAGCAACCCCTACTTTGCGAGGAATGAAGCCTAGTGTTTTTATCCAACAAGGGGTTTGACTACACAGGTTCCGGCTGCTGAAATGCACATTACAGGTGTAGCAGATGTTAGACATGTTCAGAGGGGGAGTTTTAGCCGACAGTGAGAGCTTGACTTCCAAAGGCCTTTTTCTCTGGGTAAATAGAGGAGAAAGTATCAGTCTCTTTACACATCTAGCACATTATTTCTTTGACCGGATACAATAAACGGCAATTTCAGATCACTACATCCAGACAGTTCGGTATGGTGAGGAAGGTTTGACGATTTAACAATCTCGGACATCCATCCCCCGGTCATGTTTTGGTAGGAGGCATCCAGTATTTAGCCGTACTGCCAGAGAAACGCAGCCAGATGCTTTCCCATAATTTAGGAGGAACCTCAAATACTGCTTAGTCCTATGTTGGTCATCATACTCACTTCTTATCGAGTAGTCTTTCTTTAACTGATCTTTACTGATAATTGACATTCAATCTTCAGGAGTGAGCAACTGTACGTCACACAGGAAGAAGCCCGCTCCCTTGACAATTTTTAGGGGCTTCACCCCAACAGACTGCAGTGATTTTAGTACCCTGTGTTCCGTGAAGAGAAAAACTTTGCGCAAGTGTTTGTTCACAAAGAAGAGTGACAATTTTTTTACCAACCTTCTTTAGCTCTTGAGGATCCTCCAAAATCCACCTTCTTTCACAAGTGAGCTTATATCTTGGCACACTCCACGAACACAGCAATATTGATGATGCATTTCGAGGGTACTTCCAGCAACAGGGTCATTCCCCGCCCTCAGCAATACTATTTTTCTTGTCCTTCTTTTCAGTAAATTTTACTTCTGCTTTTTGGCATTTTTGACTATCTCAACTAGGGTGATCGGTTTCTACGTCTTTTTCGGAAGAGTACTTGGAGGTTCTAGATAAAATTTTCCAAATTTGTCGACCATTTTGAATATCAAAATTTCCAAATAATTTTTTCTTCTATCAAAATCAGAGTTAAACGTGGGTGGGGAATGTTATATAAATATATAATACGTAGAATAAATTCAAGAAAATACAGAAAATGAGCCCGAAATTTTAAAAAGGACAACACAAAGAAAACTGTTTCAAATGAAAAGAAAAAGGTTTGCAAAAATAAAAAAGTTAAAAGTTAAATAAAAATGAAAATCGAAAACAAAAATTTAAATAAAAAAGAAAAGTATCTTATAAATGATAGTTCCGGTAAACTAAAGAAAATTATATTTAAACTAATTTAAAATTAAAAGAAATAACCTCAAAAGGTTAAAAATGTTACAATAAAAATAAAATAAATTATATAATAAACTAAAGTATTCTTAAACGGCAAAAAAATGAAAATGAAACAACACTAAAAATTGATCTCGTAAATTGTTGAAAAAAAACAGTTCAAAGAGAAATTAAATTGAAAAATAAATGTTCGTAGAACTAAAATAAATTTACAGTATCAAAAATTAAATAACATGAATAGCATTCGACGGAAAGACGGAAACTTAAATAAAATCAAAATGCGAAAATACGAAAAGTAGCCGGAAATGCTACTTCCGGTGAAAGAAAGAACTAGGGAAAAGGATAAAAAAAAGATCTACAAGGAAAAACAAGAAGTAAACAAGAATTGCTTCAATAAAAACTGAAAGATACATTAAAAATTAAAATAAAATGAACGATCATGTAAGACTTTGTTAAAATAAAACAAATATGGTGGCCAAAGCCGAGAAGAAACACAAATAAAAGTCAATAAAATCTGCCAAGAAAAAAGAGAGAACAATAAAATAGTAAAAATGAAACAAAACGTTCGGATCCAAAAAATAAATATTTTTGCAAATTAAAAACACAGGTATTAGCACAGAAATAAGACCACCACGGTGAATACTTGTCTGACATCCAGTCTACTCTCTGACTGGTAAGCGAAAATTCACGCTATTTATGTGTTTTTAAAAGACAGATTCGGATCAACTTCTAGATTCTTCTCTGAATTCTTCTTGGTTAATTAATGAGAAACTGTATCCAAATTGTTTTCTAAAACGTCCGCACAAGATAAAATTTTGGAAGCCAACTGTTTCGTGAAAAATGCTTGTTTTTATTGGTGAATGAATGAATAAATGTATATGTTTTTTCACTTGGCTCATAAAAAAGTGTAGTTCGGTGTAAGCTTGTGCTTCATGTGCAATCAGATTTTACGAATCCAATACGTTTTCTAAGTATATTTACTCGTAAGTAAACATACCGAACTCGACTCAAATTGGAATTCGGCTCTCTGATTTCTAATTTAAAGCCCTTATTCATTACACCAGTCGCATGTTTTATCTTACAGCACCTGATATTCTGATGCATTTGCATATTTAAGTAATGATCAGGCTCAACGTTGCTTAATTTCTGGTATTTTACGAAAAGCGGTTTTTCAACGTGATGTTTGAGCTAGTAGCGCTAAAGGTTTGAGCCCACCGGACCATTTGACTTGGACTAATAATAATATACTATTGATAGGCTGTCAACATGACTTCTGTAGGAAAGAATCTTTTGAGTTGAAAATATATCTTTCACAAGTTCTATCGAGTTATTTTTGTCTAACTTTGTGAAACTGTTGTCTACCACATTCCGACCATCTCGGCCTCTCAGTCTGGGCACGCTAAAGCGCAAACCTGAGTACGCATGATTTGTCGGACTTGGTGTGTTCTTTCACCAGCTGTACCACTCGAATTCAATTATTTGTATTTTATTTTACTGTCACGGACGCATAGACGCAGCCGTGGTACGTGTTCCACCGCCCCGCTTACTGCCCATTCCGCGTCTTCAGCCGACTGCACGTAAGGGTGGAGCAGTCGAGTTCAGTTAGTTTGTTTAAATTTGTGAAACTGAGGTCCGCTTGCTATTGAGACCCCAGTGCGCTGAGCGCGTGATCAGCCGACTAACTCTGACCGGGCCTGGAAATTGAAGACTTGGCGACTCCATTACAAATATGGTAACAGAACAACCTTTTGGTTAGATTTTACTCTTGCAATGATAAAGTATGGGAGAATGACTCAGGTATTTTCTGCAGCGCTTTCAAGTAACCGATCCTACTAAATTTCCAGCATATTTAGCGATGAATCGCATAAACTAATTTTAATGTCTGAAATATAGCCTCATTGAAACTAAAACCATTTATAATGACTGGAAAAAATTCAGTATCTGCTAGGCGTTGAGGAAACGTTACTCGCTTTTTGGAAGTATTGAATATAACAAGGCAGTCTTACTCTATTGAGCTGTCAGAGATAGTTTAGTCGAAAGATCTGATTCCACGCTCTGATAATCGAAGTCTTATTGCATTCTCAAAATGATCACTCTTATATACAAAATAATTGAATTAGTATTTTTCTATGATTCTGAGATGCGGTATTTTAATTATTTTTAATTATTTACATTAATTAATCTGTTGTACTCATTTGAATTTCGAATTGAACCCTCAGTGAAACTTGGTCTAGCGGTTAAAAGCGTTGGTTAAATCCAGTGACTTGACACAAGGACTCGTTGATTCAATTCTTAGCTATATCAATGGGAAACAAAGATTCAGAAAGTTGAGTTAAAGGGAAATAGCTAAGAGTTTTGGAAATGGGATATCTCATGGAACGAAAACATTCTACATGAGTGATCGGAACAAATGGTTTAGTCTGAAATTCTAATAACTTAAATAAGTTTGGAGCATACAATGGCCAAAACATCGTGAAAATGGCAACAAAGATGAGAACATTAATCCGAACAATGTAAAAAATATAAATAAGTAAATTTGTAAATATTTAATTCAGCTTTGTGTCGATTTGCGAAAACAAAGTTGAAATAAATGAATAATGTTTTTTACTTTTTGTGTAGGAGGTTTAAAATTAAAATCAACTAGGAAATAATTTCCCGGGTAGACGTATCGCACAACATTATTGTTCCCACAATATATTCCCACGGAAGATCTGCAAAATAAAGAAGAGATATTCAAGTAATCTACTGGCAACAGATATGCTGACTGCTAATAAATAACAGAAAAATAAACAAAAGAATAAGAAAAAGAAACGTTTTCTCGTTGGATTTATTTAACCCATAGTGTGAGTTGATAATACAAGAACTAGAAGACATAAAAGAATTTATTATTGGCAGATATTACTAAGATAATTAGACAGAATTTTGTGGCAGACTCCTTAAGAAAACGTCAAGAACTTCTATAAAACGTAGCAAAGATTAAAAAAAACTGAAATCATTCTTAAAAAGTTAAACACAAGGTGAAACAAGTTAACTAACAAATATTACGAATGAAAGAGGAAACGTATTTATAATTCAATTAACATTAAAAAATGAAAATATAATTTCAAAGATCAAATATATAAAAAACACATTCATTTTATTTTCAGTGAACAAATGAATCTGATTTGAAGTAAACTGATTAAAATAAATTCTAACATAAATGAATGTTGAAATTGTGTTGTGGTGCGGTGAGATATCAGCTTGGAAAAAACGGAGAGCAGAGTTCGAATTCCAGTTAAATTTGTTGCATTAACTTACGCGCAAATTCTCATCCAACTATGGGTTAAATAACAGGACATATTGTATTCTATAGTCTTGGTGGGAAACTAGTCTATTGCTGAAAAAATGGCAGCCTACTGAGGGAAAATTTTCTGCACAGTCAGTCATGTCTTTTTCCCGACATAATCACCTAAGCCTGAAATTGTGCCTTTAGATATGTTCTGTATTTGCGGCCGCCATATATTAAAAGAAAATAGAGGATCTGGAATCGTGTAGGACCGATGTACCTCAGTAAAATAATGCAACACGATATATTTTTCGGTTGAGAATTTTTCTGTTGTGATGTTGAGCTCTGGTTTTCCGATATATGTTCCCAGTTCCCTGATATTCTGAGGTGCATTGGCGCAAATATACATCTCCAAACAACCCAATACGTGGTTAATTGCGTGAACCTGGTAGGCGCTCTTCAGAAAGCACATGAATTGTGGTTTAATAAATATCGGCCATGACTGAGAAATGGGATAACCGAGTTCGAATTCCAGTTGAATTGGTTGCATTCACTTACGCGCGAATGTCCTTGGTAAAGGCATGTATCCATCTCTTCTTCTTCCAAATATGTGTTAACTAGCAGATTGGGTTCTATAGCCTTTTTTAACAAACAGTCTACCACAGAAAGTAATGGCAAACAAAGTACAAGGAACATTTTCTGCCCAGTTAGTCATGTCTGGAAAGAGACATAATCGCTCAATGGTAGTTCTCGTATGGCACTTAACTGAATTCGTATTAAGTACTAAACAAGAAGATTAATCATTGCGTGTTTATACCACTTATTGAAGACAGTCGTGTATTTTTATATAATAAATATTCTAACTAAAAAATGAAACTTGTTGGAAATGGCATCATGAAAATTAGAATTGTCACTTGCTAAATATCAATAAATATACATTTTGTGGGCACTAACGGAGGATAAGACAAAGTGTTTCAAATATTTCAGTTCTCACGCCATAATTCAGTGAGGCTTAAAGTTGACAGACGTTAGATTAGTTTTACGATGATCTCTCCCCTCTCAGAGAATCAAAATATTTCAATGTTTCGCCATTATTCATTTGGGTTTGTCTAACAACACCGCTTAGTATAAGGGTTTGTCTAACACCACCGCTTAGTATAAGGGTCTGACATGGCATCTTGATTTCAATCAATTTCTTAACGGTATGACGTGCGTTTACTCTATATACAAATATTTTTATTACAATTGGTTTTCTACATTTTTATTTTTTTTATTGCAATTGAATTCCTACAAATACTTTCATTATAATTGCTTTCATTAACTTTCCGATTTGCGTGCTGAAATATATTCCTAGAATCTAAAAATATTTTCTGGCTTTAAATAACCTGTAAAAAGTGATAAGACGAAGAAAACGAATCAATCAATCTACTGATTAAGAAGAAATTAAAAGAAGAAATTCGTAAATCTTGTAAAAAATTCTTCTTCTTTTTCTTCTTCTTCTTCTTCTTCTTCTTCTTCTTCTATGTGCCTTGTTCTTTCAGGACGTAGGTGATCCTGGCCTTCCAAGTTTCTCTATCCATGGTGGCTCTTAGCACGCTTTCTCCTGTAACACCTCGAAACACCCGTTCTGTCATCCACCTACTCGGGCACTTCAAATATGTTATCCACTGCTTTCCTCTGCCTCTTTTTCCCTCTATCTGGCCTGTTAGTATCAGGTTCTTCAAACTCTCCTTTCTTATTGCATGTTCCAATAACTTCAGTTGTCTCTTCCTGATGCTCAATATCAATTTCCTTTTCGTTTCTATTTTTTCCAACACCTCATTATTGCTCACTTGCTTGGTACATGATATCCGCAGCATCCTTCTGTAGAACCATATTTCAGTTGCTTCCGGTTTTTCCTTCATCTTTGTTGGTATTGTTCAACATTCACTGCCATATTAAAGAACTGACATCACAAGCAATCCAGTACTCTTTGTTTCTAATGAAAGTTTCCTGTGTCTTAATACTTCGCTCACATTCTGCCAATTCACCTTTGGGTCTGTGTCACACTTTTCGTCTTCTGTTAGAACACTTCCCAGATTATCGCCAAAATATATTCTTACAATCTAAATGTATTCGATCATAACATTCAGAAGGAATAAAGCTCCTCGTGATGAAAAAGCCATGAAGTTCTTTCTGTAAATCTGTTGAAATATGCAGGAAGGAGACGAGAGTGTCACATAGTGTATAAGTTTGAAAAAATTATATTGTGAAAGATAAAATTGCTTGTGGCTTTTTTTAAACAGAGAAATATAACTTGATCTAATAGGCCCAAAGTTAAAATGTTTATTATAATCAGACATGTTGAGTATATGTTTAAATATATATTCAGTACAATAGAATAGTTCTTAATAATGATATGGAAAAAAGAGTACATTAACTGTATCCATTGCATGAAAGTTATTTTAAAGGAGTCATTATCTCGATAATATATTAAATAATATAAATATTTATTAACGCTAAAAGCCGAATGTGATAGATCTCGCCTTGTACCAATTTTTGAAATTATGTGCTTTGTGGTGTAATGGATAAAGACACTGAATGAGGAATCAGAGAACCGAATTCAAATTCTAGTCGAATTCGTTTCATCCATTCACACACAAATACCATGTTGAACATCAGAGCAGATTGGGTTCTATAGCCTCGGTTAGCAACCAGTCTACCGCAGATAGTAATGGCAAACTACTGCATGAAATCTTCTGCCTGGTCAATCACTTCTCAAAAGTGACATTATCACCCAAGCGTGTATCACGTATGGTAATTAACTGACTGGTTCTAACATTATTAAGTATTTTCTATCATAAATGTTAGCCCTAATATAAAATAGCCTAAATATCTAGTGCCTAATCCACTTATCGGCACTAAACGGAAGGATGTTTTTGGTGGACACACATTGTCCTTTTGCGAACATGACACTCTCTTCCGCAGGTATGACAGGTAAAGCTGGAATGTGGAATGGTGGTTCGACATTGCTCTCTCTGCTTCTTTCTTATCTCTGCCTCTTCGACAATTGGTCTCGTCTTTTTCCAGATTTCGTTCCCATCCCCTATGAACAGCCGCTGCGATCGTCTGTTAACTGTTTTCAGCAACTGGAATCGATGCCAGTGTTTTTCAGGTCCCTCTGGCAAATGTCTTTGAAACGTAGTGTTAGGTGGTCTACCGGAAAGCGTTCCGTAATCAGCTCATCATAAATTATATATTTTGATATACGGCTGTCAGTCATACGAAGTACGTGACCTACACATAGAAAATGATGTTTATAAAGGAGTCAATACCTAGTGTTACTCATGGTCGAATACGATCATAACATTCAAGCAATAAAACGGCATGAAACGCAAGCGGTTTTATGATTGTGTAGACATAAAAATTTAAAAAATTTAAAAGCAAATTGTTCAAAGCAGTCAACTTCAATTTAAAAGTTGGAAAAGGATGAAAGGACGTTGGTTAATAAATAAGAGAAATTTGAGATCAAATGTCATTTAGGGAAATAAAATCGCAAGCCTATACAAGCTGCGATAGGTAAATTGTTGCCATTTTATATTTTTAATTTTGGATATGTCCTTTTTTTGTTTTTGATTTTGTCGACTGAACTGTAGGGTCAGTTGGACACCGGCTGTGAGAAGAAGAGTACCATGACGCAATGCACTCCTCCAGTAATTATGAAACGTCATGCTGATTTTTTTGGCATTCGCGCCAGATACTCCACGATGAAGGTTTCAGAGTTTTTGATAATGTAGAAGTTTCGGAATGATATATTCAGTCAACATCATGGTGTTTGGTGTGATCACTAGTGATGAAGACGGCATGCCTCAATTCAGTTTTCCACAGTACATTAGACTCAAAACGGAAATCTACATCAATTGCTATGAGGACGTAGTGTTTCCCTGGGTCAAGAAGGTGTCTCATGCCACACAAGCAGGAGAACCCAGTCATGGCTGTCAGGCAAGTTCTGTCATCACATGACTCCTTATGATCAGACCACCTAACTTTCCAGACTGCAATCTCATTGATTATTATGCGTGTGGTGCAGATGAGCTAAAGAATAACAAATTCCTTGTAACTGCAAAGATGAACTGAAGGCAAGGATTATGGCATGATTAAAAAACTTAAACAAAGAAACCAACGAGAAGAAATACAGGAGATTCCGAAGGTGATGAAGATTCCACCATTGGCTTCAACCGCACCCTAGAGGGTATGGTTGAATCTTATGGCGATTTTATTGAATGAATTTATTTTTTGCATTTTACGATAGTAAATATATCTGTTAAAATGAGATTTCAGTGTTATTTTCCTTTTTGAGTAATTTAGACGTTAATTCATCTATCGCACTTTCTATTATCTGGCCGCATTTGATAATTGCTGATAAAAAGATGTCCGTTGCAGTGGATGACAAAATCTTCATTGGTATAGATCTGGGCTCAGATGAGGTAGGACAGCAATCAATGAACGTATGTCGACATGTTAGTTACAATTGTAATCAAATATGAGCAGACAGACAATCAGTTTCGTCGTACAAAGGGAATATCTCGCCTGTTAGTCTGTCCTGAGAGAAGACAGAATTAGAAGCTCATTTGTCCGAGGTGCCACTTATTTACCCCTAAATGAATTCAGGAATAAAGAACCTATTTATTGTAAAGAGTGTCCGTGTTTTCTTTACTTAACTTAGTGATATTTCAACATCCGTGTCTTTATTGAAAACACCCAACTCTTTTATCAGTTTTTGCTCCCAACAAAGCAAATAAAACTCGAAATACTTTATAAGGTGAAGCTCTCCTGTCGACAAAAAAACTAACCGAGGGTAGCGGTTGTATCGTCACACATGAATTGATATCTTATATTTACAAATCGGGAATAAAAATAACCAAAACCTTAATTGGATTGAAAATTAATCTGTGTGATAACAATAAAAATAATATCTCTTGTCTCTTCTATTTGAAATTGCTTTATACTTTTAATAATCATAATTTATTTCTGTGGTGATAACTTCGTTTAATAATATCTAGCCTTGACTTGCAAACTTGCCAATACCTATTAACTTATACTAAGATGTCCGGTATTAAAATGATTTTGCAAGTAATAAAATAAGATGTTCGTGTAAAGAGAAATCTAATTTTGGTAAAAAACTAAATATATGGATTTTAGGAGCTTTCATGAAACGCTTTATGTTATTACCATAGCGTAGAAACATCGCCATGAATCTAATTTTGCTTTTCTATGGCACTGTCTGCACGTTGTAACATGAACAAAAATACTTATTCTATTTTGGCAATTCCGTCGCAGAAAATTATTTTTCAAACGCGTGAGTAAGGCAAATGGTAAAACTATCTTTTCTTATTTGAAAACTTTTTTCTTTAGATTGTTTCTTTAAACTGGTTTATATTCATTTCTTCTTTTCGAAACATCATTAATTTCATAACGCTTAATAATTAGAAATTTTGGCTAAAATCATCCTGGTACAGAAATTTAAATACCTGGGAAGTATTCTAATAGAATACGCAAAGATCTGAAAGCGAATTGACAAGGCGAAGGATACAGTCTAGAAGCTGAATAGAGTATTGATAGACAGGAAAATTTCGCGAGATACAATGAAGAAAGTACTGGATTTCTATTTTCTGTCTGTTCTTTAATATGCAGTGAATGTTGGAAAAAGATGGAGGAGAGACTTGAAGGAACGTAATTCTATAGAAGTACGTTAGTAGCAACGATGAGGTTTTTGAGAGAATGGAAACGAAATGAAAACTAATAATTAAAATCAGGAGATGACAACTAAACTTTCTGGGATATGCAACGAGGAGTGAGGGCTTAGAGAATCTGATACTCACAGATTAGATAGAGAGAAAGATAGACAAGAGAAAACAGTGCGTACCGTACATGACGGCCTTGAGCAAGTAGATAGCGGAGCGAGATTTGCATGGGATAACAGCAGAAAGAGATAGGGAAATATGGAAGGCCATGCTCGCCTACGTCTTGAAGAGACATGGCACAAAAAAGAAGAAAGAATTCTGATAGCTTCACCGTTGCTCTTTCACTTATTTTATTCACTTCATATTTAATGTGCTATATTCTTTTTGAGTGCATAAAATAATGGCTCTCTACTACTTCCTGTCTTTTTGGCCTAAGCAATTTCTGACACTTTATCATCCACCTTTGTTCTGATTCTTCACTTTTTATGCACAAACCCCTTGAGTGTTTTACGCGATATATTCTCTCCTTCTAATTCCGAGTTCGAATTCCAGTTGAATTTCTTGCATTCACTTACACCAAATACCCTTGGGTAAGGCATTAATCCGTCTCTTCTCTCCAGTTATGGGTTAAATAATAGAACTGATTGGGTTCTATAGCCCTGGCTGGTAACCGCAGAAAGCAATGGCAACTTACTGCGGGATAATGTTCTGCCCAGTCAGTCATGACTCTTTCGATACATGATCGCAAAACGCGTGTATCACGTATACCAGTTAACTAATTGACTGATCCTCTCTTTATCCTGCTTAAGATGTAATATGAGTATCAAATTCATGAGGCTTCTTTCCTCATTATTTCGTTTCAGAATCTCTAGCTCCGACTATAAGTTACATTACCGTTCTTTTTTATTACCACGCACGCATTGATACATTATTATTCCATAATAATTTCTGCATTAATTAGTAGACTAATATCTGTGTAAGTTATTTTCTTTTTGTCTATAAAGAATGTTAAGCATAAGACCTCGTTTACAATCTAGTAACATACTTAAATTTATCTAGTCGAGGCACAAAAGAAGAAAGTTTATCAGTGCAGGATTTGGGAAATAGAAGATGGGTGTTAGGTTTAATTTAATTTTTTAAAATTGTAAATGGCAAGGGAGCCAAAAATCAGAAAAGTGGCCTACAGTCAAGAAATGCGAGAAAAAAACTATTGAAATGGAATAGTCGGTTAGAATCTAGGTAGTTCAACATTAAAAATATGAAACCTATTTGCCAATCTAGCATCACGTTTAATTTATGAACTAGGGACACAAAGAGGATAATTCATCAGAAGAATTTCCATGAAAATATTTGTAGAAAAGACAGAGAGAATTCTTATCACATGAGTGAGACTAAAGTCACGTCAGTGAGACTGAAGTCGAACGTTGTTGTTTTGCAACACCAAACCCAGATGAATAATAACTATGATAATGGCTTTGTACTATTCCTATTCTGTCAGAAGTATGAGCTCATCGTAAAACTAATCTAACATCTGTCAATTTCAAGCATCACTGAATTATGGCGTGAGAATTGGAAAATTTGCAACCGTTTGTTTAACCCTCCATTATTATCCGCAACATATATTTCCTTGGTATTTATCAAGAGCCAATTCTAATTATCATGATTATTTGAGTAACTTTATGAATTCCTTTATCATTTTGAACGAGTTTCTGATTTTAGTCGTAATATTTGTGAAAAACAAACCCATAAAGTAACACCTTTTATCGTGGGGAAAAACATGCATATATCATAGTAAACGTCTTGTTTAGTACCATATATGTTTTTTCTTATTTTCTATGCCGTGTCTCTTTAGCAAATTAGTGATCATGGACATCCACATCTTCCTGCCCTTTAATATATTTTTCTTGTTATTTCTCTCAAGCACTGCTCTACCATTTACTTGCTTAAATCCAACAATTAAATCCCACGCTTTTTTTTATTTATCCTTCCTGTGAGTATCAGATTCTCCAAGACGTCCTTTCTCATTGTGTATCCAAGAAACCACAGCTAGCTCTTCTTGATATTAAGAAATCTTTTTTTTCGTTTCCATCCGCACCCAACCCTTGCTGTACTCACATTTTTGGTCATCAGCATCCTTCTGCAGGACCATAATTCTGTTGGTTCGTGTACTGCCTTCATCTTTGAAGAGACTGTCCAGCAATCGCTGCTATATTGGAGGTCATATTGCATAACTTTCCATTACACTTTTCTTCGTTTCCATCAAATTCTTCATGTCTCTCAATACTCTGCTTAGTTTTTAAAATGCATATTTGACCATACCAATGTGACTTCGAATCTCAGTGTCGCATTTTCCGTTCTCTGTCAGAACACTTCCCAGGAATTTAAATTTCTGTACCTACTTGATTTTAGTATTCTTGACCTGTAATTGGCATTTTGGGCTCCTCGTTTTACTGATGATCATGATGAGTTAAATGATTTTCTCTTTTGTTTAACCTTCTGTTAGTTGTGTGAGTACATTTGAATAGCTATAAAATGTTTACCTTAATATTTAGTTAGAGGTAATTATTTTTATGATCTTTTTTCTTCATGTGCCGTGTCCCTTCAGGACGTAGGCAATCATGGACTTCCATTTGCCCCTATCCCTTGTCGCTCTCAACAATTTTCCTCTTTGTATCCCTCCCAAACACTGCTTCGGTATTCACGGGCTCAATCCCATTAAGTATGTCTCGGGTTGTTTCCCCTGTAACACTTCCCTTTATCAATCCGGTGAGTTATAAAATCTCCAAACCCAACTTCCTCATGAGTGTCCCGGAAACCTCAGCTCTCTGTTCTTGAGATTAAGTATTGGCCATGTATATTTCTGACAAAATAGTACAAGGAATTCTTGGATTTAATCAAAATATTTGTGGGAAAGACAAAGAAGTTTTTATTAAAAAAAATTATTTTTTCAATGTTTTTTGAACATGAGTAGACGTTTATCTATTGTTTTTGTTTTAGGATTTAGTTTCCAATTCCGTCTAAATTTTACTTCAACTCTAAATTTATAACGTTTCTGTCTTGACCCTGAAAATTTATTTATTACTTATTTGTTATTTTTTCTAAATAGAAATACAAAAGTTGGCTTATTGTCCGGTTCATACTCCTCCCTAATCAACTAATCAGGAGTAAACTTTTATCTCTGATTTTATGTGTAGGATTTAGTCTCCGGTTCCAGTTAAATTTTACTTCAACTCTATATTTATGGCGTCTTCCCCTAAAACGTGATCTTTTATTTATTACTTATTTGTAAATATATAGGCTTGCCTGTCGCCCGGTTCACACCCACTATTTATCTGAAAATAAGTAGAGGTTTATTACTGGTTTTGTGTTTAGGATTGAGTTTCCAGTTCTTTTAAGAATCTTCTCATTTTCTTTTTCGTCCAATAGCTTCTTGTGTTTTAGTAGCATTATTCATCTTACTTGGGGACAATCGTTTATAAAAAAAAAATTGAATTACCAAATTCATTTTCTAATATTAGCATTTTAATTTAATTAACATTTGTCTTCCTTTTTATTTAGACTATATAACCCAGAAAGCTCAAGGCAATATATAATATACAATATAAGAAGTAAATGTTATTTCAATAATATTCTAAAGTGGGTATTGTAAATCCAATGTTACTAAATGAGAGACAAGATACAAAAAATACTAACGAAAGGCTTGGTGACTATTATAATAAAGCTTAGATAATTATTATAATCTGTGTTTGGTAATTATTAAAAAAATAAAATATAAGCTAATTATTATAATTAAATCTAGGTGATTATTATAATAAACGTTAGGTGCTTGTCTATGCTTCTGATATAAATTACACATGGCCCATTGGATATTGACGTTGGTTAGTTCCAGTGACTTGATATATGGCACAGTATATATAGAAGTTGGTTAGTTTCAATGACTTGAACCAAAGAGTTATGAATTCAATTCCAGGCTACAGAAGGTCGGAGCGTACAACGTTCGAAACGTCGTAAACATGGTAATAAAGATGAGGATATACCAAAAAATGTAAATACTTTAAACGTTAGATGTTTATCATAATAAATAAGCAAGAATTATCATTATAAGGGTTTGGTAATTATTAAATAACAAATCTAGGTACACATTGTAATAAAGTTTAGACGATTATTATAATAATGATTTCACAATTATTGTAATAAATTTTAGGTAATTTCCACCGAACAGTCAACTTAATGAATCACATAATATAATTTGAATCTTGATGAATAGAGCGTGCAGCAGAATCAGGCGAGATATAAGAAAAAAACAGTGCGGTTTTGTCAAAGAAACTGGAGCAAGGAACACGATATTTATATTTAGAATGTTATCAGAAAAAGCAATGCAATAAAAAGGACGAGTACCTGTGTTTTATAGATTACGCAATGGCTTTCAACAAAGTACGTCACAAACACAAATACTCAGCAACCTAGACATATTTGGGAAAGACATTAAAATAATAAAGAACGTCTACTGGCAGCAAACCGCTTGCTTACGACAAGAGACGTATTCAGCAGATATACAAAAATAGAAAGAGGTGAAAGCAACGGACGTGCATTTCACAGGATCTATTAAACTTATACAACGAGACAATTCTGAGAGCCCTAGAAGTCATGCTGTGATACATCATCGGCGGCCACAATTTGAAAAATATAAGATGAGCAAATGATACAGTGCAGAAAACAGATAGAAAGTAAACTACAAAACCCCCTTCAGAAGATTGCAAATAAACTACAAGAAAACTGAATTCATGGTTATCGAGAAAAAGAGGAAACTAACAATGCCAACTACAGACAGGGGATACTAAAATCAAGCAGGTACAAAAATTTACATACATGGGAAATATACTTCCAAAAGACGGAAAGTGCGACACTTTGATCCGAATGCGTATTGCTATGGCCAAGAGTGCATTAAAAGATGAGTAGAGTATTGTGAAATAGGAAAATTTCCCTGGAAACAAAGAAGAAAGTGCTGTATTGTTACGTAATATCTGTCCTTCAGTGTGGCAGCAAATGCTGGACAATCTCAGCAGCAGAAATGCGGTTCCACAGAAAGATATTGAGGATAACATGGACCGATTATTTGAGCAACGAAGATGCAAACGAAAAGGAAACTTATACTTAGCATCATTAAAAGACAGCTGAAGTTTTTGAGACATGTAATGGATCGAAAATGTAAGCAATGATGAGGTTTTGAAAAGGATGGAAACGAAATGAAATTAATTCTGAGCACCAGGAAAAGAAAGCTAAAGTTCGTGGGACATGCAATGAGGAAGTATGGCTCAGAGAATCTGATACTAACAGGCAAGATAGGGGGAAGGATAGACAGGGGGAAACAGCGTTTAACGTACTTGACTGGCCTGAGCGGGTGAATGGCAGAACGGGGGTTGCGTGGTGTAACAGGAGAAAGCGTACTAAGAGCCATCAGGGATAAAGAAACATTAAGGCCATGATCGCCTAAGTACTGATGGGATACGAAACAGTAGAAATAGACACCGAAGGTGATGTAGCAGTAAATCTCTTTAGTTTTATAGCTGCTTTCCCAGTATTTAACTTTTTATTTTTATATAATGTGGTCGTCTGGGTGGTTGGAACTGTTCTTTTATTTCCAGTACCTCCTGTTTTTTTGCAAATCACTTCTGGACAAGTAATTACTGACACAAATACCACATTTTTAGTTGGATTAGTATCAGTAATAATAGCGGCTGCAGCATTAGTAATATAATCAACATAATTGTACTACATGAAAATACAGCGTAATATTGAAATTGCAAGTCTTGCTGGCGCTTGACCATGCATCATATGCTATTTGATAATATAAATAGTATATTTTCATTTATTATAATCAGACTGCAAGCAGGCACGGTGCAATACTAGTTGATGTGTGTGTATATATATATATATATATATATATATATATATATATAATGTTAAGTGAAAAATCTCTCCATATTAATCCTATTATTGCTCAAATTCTGTCTCGATATCGAGCCATTTGCGGCAAAATACCTTCTTGTCAAAATACATTTTTATCATTTAAACACTGAAAAAAGAACAATATTTTCTCTAAGCTTCATCACAACTAAGCACTATATATATATATATATATATGTGTGTGTGTGTGTGTGTGTGTGTGTGTGTGTGTGTGTGTGTGTAAATGTATTGCATAAACGTCCCTTATAAAAAGAATATATTTCATTACTCTCCAATGAACTAAAAACATTAAGCTTATGTTTGAGACCAAATATTTGCTTGCAATTAGTGCTGATTTATTTAACTGATTCAGTGAAACAATATGTCGAAATTTTTTTTTCTATACTGAAAATCAGATGATTACAGATAAAGGCAAAAATAGATTCACATTTCGCGTTCGAACATTTAAAAATGATAATTAGCATAGTTAAACCCCTGCGAAAGATGCACCCTAGCCAGAAGCGGTATCGTTGCATGCAGCTGATTTTGATCAACCTTGACGATGCGATATTGAATTCGCTTCAGGAGAGAAACAATAATGAATGCAAGGCGTCCACATTCGATAGTTTCAGAAAGAGCGACGCTGATACCGAGTGGTGGAAATGGAGGCCGGCTTGCCGACAACTTGTTGCTTCTGCTCGTAAACTATTGCTACTGCTGCTCCGATACGACGCGGAGGAGTTGAAGCGAAAAGTACGGAAGCGCTATCAGAGACATTTGCCTTCCTTGCTATCAGCATCACACTATCGACAAACACCACATTTTCTTTCCAGTCAAAAACAAATTAATAGCTACATCTTTTGTATCGCGTTGACATTTTTTAAAATTATTGAGAATATTATTTAAAATTCCGGTTCATTTTTTTTCTCTTAGTCAAATCTATCATTTCTATGAGTTTGCTAAATCATTATTTTACATTATGTCTGGGCGCCTGATGATTGTTAATGTTATATATTTTATCATACATTTATCAGTTGTATTCTCCAACTAGTTTTTAATATCATCATTTGTGTTTTAATTCTTTTTAACACATTTGTCTAAGAACACATTTTGCATTAACAAGCCTATTTTTTATTTGATTAATTTTTCATTTAGACTTTGTTTAAGAAATAAACTCTTTCATCACGTCATCTTTAGAAAATAATCTTTTAAATATATTTGCTAGGTATCAGTCTACAAGAATTTGAGTCTAATAATTCTGAAAGTTTTAAATCTATCAGTATTTCTACCGTATTAACTGTTTCTCTGGACTTCTTCCCTCCAAGTTTGGTTTAGATCCAAAAATCTTTCTGCAGGTCTTCAGTTTACAGAATCTAGGTAATAATCTATGTCACGTGATTTTGAAGAATACGACATGACTTTTTTCATTATTATTATTATTATTATTATTATTATTATTATTATTATTATTATTTCCTGTGATTTTTGTTGTATACGAATTTTCTTCCGGTTCCCAACCAAACAGTTAAGGTAAAAATATCTTCATGACATTTTCCACTGGGTATTTTTGTATGAAAAAATATATATTATTATCATAATAACAATATATTATTATAAATAATTGCTATGATTATAAAAATATTATTAAATTATTATTATTATTATTATTATTATTATTATTATTATTATTATTTGTAAACATTAAATCGTTTCCATACTAGTATAGAAATACTGGCTCCTGCTCATACCTCTATTTACATGCTTATAAAAGCATCTACAACCTAACGTATATAAATCTAAAAGCCAATAAAAAGAGAGGAATGCAAGTATCAAAACAGTATTATAGTCGAATATAGCAAAATAAAGATGAAGAAAAATTTATATAGATCGAAATTTTCATTAATTTTTCTTTGAAAGATTAAAACAAGATAAACATAAGATTGAAAAACTATCAATATTATTGTAACTTAAGTAAAATCACTTTATTTTGATCTTTTAATACTAAACCAATGATACTATTAATGATATATCGATATTACTAACTAACTATTAAAAAGTAATATCATTAAAATTGTAGTACTAATAATAATGAAGTATGTTTGCAATATTATATTTATGTTGTGACTGTCCTGATAGAGCAAATAATGCTAAATAATGCAACTGTAATAATAGCAATAATTAAAATGCCATTATTACTTCTCATTTTTCTTGATATACGCTTGCTGCTACTTCTATCAATGTAATATTTGTGTTGGCAACGCTCGCTAACCAGCCTGCGGTTTGCACCTGTAGGAGCACTAGTCAGAATCGACAACTAGTGAACACTGGTCTATATGTAGATTTTAAAATTTGCCACACAGTGGAAGAATGGTAACTTTACTACTATTATGGGGATTTGTAGTCAACTTAAATTATAATATATTTTCAATAAAACTGATTTTGCGTCTAGGTTATTAAGAGTAATATTTTCGCTAGAAGTTGACATACGAATAGTGGTACTGCTAGCGCCATTTTGTTGCTCTTGTTGCTCGTGATGATCTGGTTGTCACAGTAGTCGTGATAGTAATGGTATTTTTTGTTGCATGGTTGTTTGAAAGGTTTAACTCCAAGATGCGTGTATTTTTTCCGTAGTGTTGCTAAGAAATTATATGACACCAATACCTGTTTGAAAGAATTCTACATTCTAAACATTTCGCCGACATACGTAGCGAAACACGCATTATCTAACCCACTCTTATATATATATATATATATATATATATATATATATATATATATATATATATATATATATATATACACATATACACTTAGATGTAGAAAGATATTTTGTTATAATCTATTATAATCTTAGTTCGGAATGAGAAATTGGAGAGTGGAGTTCGATTTCCTGTTGAATTCATTGTATTCACTTACGCACAAATACCATTTCCAAAGGTATGAACCCATTTCTTTTTCCGCCAGCTGTGTGATAGGATCCTTAAAATTTATTTTATGAAACTGAAGATGTTTTCTAGTTTTGTATTCAAAAACGTATTGCTGGTAATACTTTTTTCTTTCAAGAATGTATTGTCGAAAATATTTTCATATAAAAGTCTATTTTTATACTTTCATCATGTTTTGACCCCAGTTTTAGGATTAACTATTTGCCCATAGTTGAGACTCTAACAGGTGCTACCACTCTGTGTCAGGGTGGACCTGTAAGCAACAGCAAATAAGAGGTGGTTCCATGCACCTCACAACCTCCCAATTAGAACCCATTTCTTTTTCCTCCAGCTGTGGGTTAAAAAGTTTAAACTTTTATCCATAAAATAAATATCTTCTTAAACATTGGTAATGTACTGTATAATTACGCACCACACAAAAGCTTATTTATTAAAATGTTTTGGCTTTAAATATTCTAGAAAATGTTGATAAATCGTCAATGAAGAAAAACAAACCAATAAATCATTGAATATTTTATTGGTTGAACACCCTGTAACCACCTCTGAGTATAAAATGTATTCTTCCATTGTCATGGTGAGATGAAAAATCTAATAGCTACGCTATTTCGATCTTTGAAATAAAATAAAAAAGAAAGAAGTGAAGTGAGATACAATCCTAATAAAAATAAATGAAAGAACGAAAAGTTTTTCACAATTTTGAGTGTATTAGTGTGAAATTGTTTATTCATCTAAAAGAATATATTTTAATAAACCAACTGGTTAAATACATTTTGCAATATGAAATGTACTTTTCAAACAATAAGTATGTATAATATATTATATTTTGTTTTTTGTTTTAATTGTTTTGCCAACAGATTTTGTGATAGGATCCTTAAAATTTATTTTATGAAACTGAAGATGTTTTCTAGTTTTGTATTCAAAAACGTATTGCTGGTAATACTTTTTTCTTTCAAGAATGTATTGTCGAAAATATTTTCATATAAAAGTCTATTTTTATACTTTCATCATGTTTTGACCCCAGTTTTAGGATTAACTATTTGCCCATAGTTGGGACTCTAACAGGTGCTACCACTATGTGTCAGGGTGGACCTGTAAGCAACAGCAAATAAGAGGTGGTTCCATGCACCTCACAACCTCCCAATTAGATGCCTTTGCTGTCTGATGCAGTTTACCGTCATACGCAGGACGCGCTCTGCGTAGGTATTGAACCCATAGTTCAAGGAAAAGGAATTGCGAATTTATAACGGTCATGTCACGTTGAATACACCGGTTCCCGCTCGATCACCGAAGTTAAGCAACGTTGAGCCTGGTCAGTACTTACGTGGGTGACCACTTGGGAATGCCAGGTGCTGTTAGCGTTCACGGATGTGCGTTGTGGTGCGGTGGATGTCGGCTTGGAGGGGGAAATCGGTGAGCCGAGTTCCAATTTCAGTCGAGCACACTGCACTCACTTGCGCACTAGTACCCTTGGGAAAGGTATTAATCCGTCCGTTCCCTCCAGTTATGGGTTAAATAACGGGGTAGGACTTGGGACCCTGCCCTTAAACAAATCCCAATGAGACTTGCTCCGTCAGGGAGGAAGCCCGCTCAACCCGACTAGGGTGAATGCGGCATACATACATACATACATACAATTGCGAAATGAGCCATTCATTTAATCTACGGGCGCAGACCGTTCATATTTCATCAATGCCCATGACTCGAGATATCTCACCTTGTTCTTATTTTTAGTAATGTTCAGTTATTGATCATCCAGTATTCATTAAGTATTTGCAAATAGCCAGGCTTAGGTATTGAACCCACAGTAACTATGTCACCAAATACACATACTAAATCTTTAATTTATACGTAGCCTATATTTCCGTGGATATTAACGAGGTGTACATTTTGTTTTATTTTTAATCATTTAACTCCTAGCAAGGCGGCATCTCCTGTAGTGCGCAGGGGGTGATAATGAGAGAAAAACTCTGTACAGTAGGTTTTGAAAATTGGATAAAAGATGGAGGAAATTCATATTAAACTTTTTAAGATTGTAGCTGTCAGGGAAAAATGTAAGTGGAAGTAACTTTTTTCTATCGTAGAAAAGTGAATATATTTAATTATTCCAACAGTAAAAAAGTAGGACCGAGCTGCCAATCGAGTAGTACGGTTGAATTCACGTGGTCATGACATAAAGAAAAGGCTCGTCAGAGCAGCTGCCTTGAAAATGTTTGTAGAAAAGGCAGAAGAAAGCCACGTCACAACGGAAGTGAAACAAGAAGCCCGTTGATTTATTAATGGATTCATTTTGGAATTCCATTACTCGAGTCGATACATAACCGATGAAGGCAGGAGGGCACAAAGTCCAAAATGTGACAACAACAACAAAGAAGAAGACAGTGTTCTACACGTAGATAGTGTAAATGATGATAATATCTCATCCCAGAAATTAAGGACACAGATTTGACTTTGTTTGAATAAATAAATGAAACATTAATAGCGCGAATATACACTTAAATATTTTAGGTTTTATGTATACGAGTAAGGTATTTTTTTGTCGTGGATGAGAAGAAAGACTTTTTTGGATATATATGGACACGAACTGATTATACATAATAATGTAAAAATGTATCCCTTTAATTTAACAATGTGAGAGGATTTTCTAATACATAAAAGCATAGACAGATTTTTATATAAAAATTTCTGCTTCTCTTTAACTTGATAAATTGAACTTTTAAGGTGAATGAATTTTTATACTAAAATTACAATTCAAGAGCCCATGAATATCGAATCATTTCTCTAAGCATTAAGCAAAATTTATTCATTTAAACAAAAATGAATTCATATAGTAAGTGTAACGGATGCATCTAAGATTTTTTTTGTCACCACTAAGAATCGAATCAATTCCTGTATAGAACCGGTATATATATATATATATATATATATATATATATATATAACGTAGCACACTTGGTATACAATCCAGGTATATTCCAATACAAACGAACTTAAAAGAACTCAATGTTAAATTCATTTATATAATTTATAAAAGAGTTTAGATTATTACAATGGGTAATACATATTTCACCGCGTCCTGATATTAATATCGCGGCTCGTCAGACACAAATGGTACAAAAGTTGGTATTCAAAATATCCACCTCACAAAATTTAATTTCTTTTATTTTATTTTACATAAAATCTCGCATGTCCATATTAGAAAAGGCATTTGTAGCGGTTATTTACGACAATTTCTAGTTCATTCGAAAAGAACCCCAAAAACGAGAAAAGCAAAGATAAAGAAAAGATAGACGATTGATTACTGCAGAGAAGTGAAAAAAGAAAAAAAAAAAGAAAAAACAGAAAAAACAGAAGAAAAAAGGGGAAACAGAAAAACTGAATGGAAAGCAAGGAGAGAAAAAGAAAAGACAAAGAGACACAATAAAAGAAAATACAGTATCACGAGAAATAAATGTTGACTCCATTTATCTTAATAGCGTTTCAAGCTACCTAACTGTTCTATTAGAAAAACATGGAAAAATTTAACTATGAAATGTAATTTCAAAATTATGGGATATATTTACGGTACAAAAATAAATTGTACATCATACTTTTAAAACAATTTGAAAAAGTAACTACTTTTACTATTATTTTAAAAATTAATGCTTATTTAAAAAAAAATATTGTTAAAATATTTAAAAATACTAAAATTAAAAATATCAATATCGAAACAGGAAAAATTAGATAAACCTAACAGAAGGGAGAAAACCACAAAGAGAAAGAAAGAAAAAGGAAGAAATCCCGATAGTACGGATTTTAAAATAATTAAAAAAAAAACGCTAGATCGAAACCGACGTATAGAATATTAAGGGGGTTTGGCTAGTTTTGAACCTGTAAAAACTCTTCAACTTGAAATCAACATCATCACTTTGTAAGTCACAGGTAGTGTCGAAACAAAATAGCTATTTATTTATGGATATTATAGCATATTCATGTTATATATATATATATATATATATATATATATATATATATATATATATTATAAAAGATTTTATATATATATACATTCCTAAAAGATTATATATATATATATTATAAAAGATTTTATATATATATACATTCCTAAAAGATTATATATATATATATATATATATATATATATATATATATAAGATTTTTGTATATGATCCCGCGGTTGTCCCTAATGAAATCTGCATTCTTTAGCCATCCACTTTTACATATACTCAGAATATTGATATTCAATCTGCTCACATTTACTTGACATTCTCCAGTTGACCACAGTTTTTCAACGTTCTGACGTTCCATGTCCCTAGAATAAGTTTTTGTTTGATGCTCACAATCAAAAGATAACGGTCCGGTGACAACTGTTGATCATGTAATTCTTTTTCGAGCAACGGAACAGCTTCGAAATATTGTGTCTCCTTCATGCTCAGTTCAGAGACAAATGCGAGGCAACCCCGGTTCTGTTCATTCTATTTAGTACCAGTTATTAAGATGTTATGATTGCTCATGCTACGTGTTTGCTCTGTAAAAATGAGTTATTATTTTATTTTTTGCTAAAATTTTGTTGTCCGATAGTGAAGTCCGATAGTGAAGTATTCTCTTATTTCTGAATGTAAGATACTCAATAGTAGGTAGATCAATATATATGTTGGCATCATTTTATATGGCATTTCGTTGTAAATATTTTTCCGCCATTTTTGACGGCACTGGCTCACTCGTTTTTAAATATATATATATATATATATTATATTATTGTGCATAATATGCCTTGAGTATAACATGATTCTATTTTACTACCATTCTTATTTACTTATTTTTGTATGTTCTGTGATCTCATCAGTTAAAATCTGAATGCCGTATACTTATTTTACTAAATTATTTATTTTTTCAAGATGTTAGAGATTGTAAGGGAACCGGATGTTTCACCATTGAGTATTTCTTCTAATTTCCGTGTCAAACTTATTTTCAAACTCTCAGAGGAAGTTGCTAACTAGACATTACTGGTAATATATTTTAATGTGTTCATTAATCTGTTATATTTAATGTTAGATATGAATTTATGAAAATAAAATAAAAGTGTCATATTTCATTAAGAATGAAGAGAAACAATGTAGTCGACGTATCAAATACCATCTGAAGACAATTGTAATCAACGCCTGCCTATTTTTTATTATCTCTTGTACTGAATGCATTTGAAATATTGCTGTTACATATAAGAGGTTTTTAACACGAACGAAAATTTCTGAAAATGTATACTTGTGTATAATACGACCCTCTTTTTGGCCTTTAACATTCGTTTAAATTGTTTAGTATTATGCGCAAGAAAATACGGTAGTTATTTATATTAATTATAATGCTCTCAGATTCTTCATTTTTTCTATGTGCCCTGTCTCTTCAGGACGTAGGCGATCATGGCTTTTCAAGTCTCCCTAGCCCCGGTGGCTCTTAGAATACCTTCTCCTGTTACACCATACAACCCTAGTTTTAAAATCCACCTGATTAGGTCCTTAAAATATGTTATCCATTGCTTTCTCCTGTCTCGTTTTCCCTGTATCTGGCCTGTTTGTATCAGGTTCTCCAAGCCCTCCTTCCTCAATGCATATTCCATGAACTTCAGCTGTCTCGTCCATATGCTCAGTATTAGTTTCCTGTTTGTTTCCTTCATTTCTAGAATCTCATCATTGCTCAAATGCACGATCCATGATATTCGTAGTATCCTTCTGTAAAACCATATTTCAGTGGCTTCAACATTCACTGCCATATTGAAGAACTAACAACACATAGCAATCCAGTACTTTCTTCCATGTTACTAGCAAAAATATCCTGTTTCTTAGTACTTTACTCAACTCCTGGAATGCTTCCTTCGCCATGCCAATTCGCCTTCGCATCTCTGTTTCGCACTTTCCGTCTTCTGTTATAACACATCCCATGTATTTAAATTTTTGTACCGGCTTGATTTTAGTATTCCCGACCTATATTTTGCATATTGGGCTGCCCTTTTTATTGATGACTAGTCATTTGGTTATTTTACAGTTTATTTGTAATCATTTCTTATTACTCTCTCCAGCTACCTTCTGTAGGAGGTCTTGTAGTTTCCTTTCTGTGTCTGTTATCAGCACTCTATCATCTACGTAACTTAGGTTGTTTAAATTATGTCCTCCGATGACAAATACAGGCATAACTTCTAAGGTCCTCAAATTATTCTCGATGTACAAGTTGAACAGATCTAGTGAAAAGACACATCCTTGTCTTACGCCCCTTTCTAACTTTGTATATCTGCTGAAATCATTACCAGTCCGTATGCAACCGGTTTGGTGCCAGTAAATAACCTAGATATACTCTTAAGTCTTTCCCAAATATGTCAAGGCTTCCGAGAATCTCCATTAATTCTTTGTTGCGTATTTTGTTCAATGCTTTCGCATAATCAATAAAGCACATATATAAGTCCTTCTTCACTTGTATTGCTCTTTCAGAGAGCATCCTATGCATAAATGTGGCATTCCTTGTTCCAGTGTCTTTGACGAAACCGCACTGTTCTTGTCCTACCTCGGGCTTAATTCTGCTTCTCGCTCTATTCATCAGGATTGGGAAGATCAGTTTGTTATATGGCTCATTAAACTGATGGTTCTGTAAAGTTCGCACTCGTTTGCTCCTGGCTTCTTAGGTAGTGCTATGAAGATTGACCTGCTGAGGTCATCTGATATTACACAACTAATATATATTTCATTTATTATTTATGTAATTTTCTCCATACCAAATTCTTCCAGGGCTATCAGCAGCTCTATGACTATGCCGTCTGGTCCCGCTGCTTTGTTTCTGTTCAGTTTCAGTGCAGATTCCACTTCATATTTTTATATTTCCGGTCCGTCCTCATTTTTACGTATTATTGATTGCTCTCTCTTGTCGTGGAAAAGGATTTTTTATATTCTTGCCTTCGTTGCAGTATTTCCTCTTTCTCCTATATGATTGTTCCATCCTTGGATTTTATACATCCTGTTAAAGAGTAGTTTTTTTTTGTCCTGTCATTTGTTTATTTATTTATGATTTATTATTCCTACCCAATCTCTCTACTCCTGCACATTTGTCATTGAGCCATTCCTTTTTAGCTTGTCTCCATTTGGATTACACATATTACCATGTTGGTCCTTACCGGGTGAGGAATTGCTCTCTTTGGGAATCAACACCCTTCACGCCGTTATGTTTAACGTTATGTTTAACGTTATTAAATATTTTACATTACAAAAATCAATTTTAAATTAAACATTCATATATTTATAAAATTGAGAACAACAAAAAGTAAAAAAATTAAATTATTCTGAACAGAGAATATTAAAAACAAAGCATGAAAAACGGTGAAATTTAGCTAAAAAAGGAAAATGACAGAGGCGCCTGAAACTGGAACAAATGAAGAGGCTAAAATGACTAAGTTAGCACCACTATAAAATCTCACAAACAATAAATTGCTAAACAACAATGATGATCAACAAGTCTTTACAATTCTGCAGCACACTTCCTGGTATTTTAAATTTTTGGTAAAAATGATGCTGTCTCTATAGTTCCAACTCTTCCTCCAAGTTACATTTCTTGCTCTCTTTTCCTCTGTCACATCTGAACTGTTAATTACTTCACGAGTGTCATATTATTTTTCTTATTATTTTCATTTGTAGTAGTAGCAGTATTGGTCGTCGACATATAATCAACGTAACTGTCACACATCAAAGTGGAATTTTGAGAATAAAAGTTTTACTGTAGCTTCATCTCGCATTCTTCTTCTTCTTCTATGTGCCCTGTGCCTTCAGGACGTAGGCGATCATGGATCTCCACGTCTCCCTATCCCTTGTGGCTCTTAGTATGTTTGCTCCTGTTGCTCCTGGCAACCCCCGTTCCGTCATCCACCTGATCAGACTCTGCAAATATGTTATCCGCTGCCTTCCTCTGTCTCTCCTTCCTTCTATCTGACCAGTCAGTATCAGGTTCTCCAGGCTCTCCTTCCTCATTGCATGTCCCAGGAAGTTCAGTTGTCTCTTCCTGATGCTCAGCATCAATTTCCTTTTTGTTGCCATTCTTTCTAACACTTCGTCGTTGCTTGTATGCTCAGTCCACGTTATCCGTAGCATCCTTCTGTAGAACCACATTTCCAGTTTTTTCCTCATTTTCGATGATATTGTCCAGCATTCACAGCCGTACTGAAGAACAGACATCACGTAGCAGTCTAGCACTCTTTTCTTCGTTTCTATTGAGATCTTCCTGTGTGTTAGTATTTTGCTCATCTTCTGGAACGCGTCCTTTGCCATGCCAATTCGCCTTCGGATCTCCGTGTCGCACTTTCCGTCTCCTGTTAGAACACTTTCTAGGTACTTAAATTCTTGGACTTGTTTGATTCTGTTATCCCCCACCTGTATTTGGCATTTTGGGTTGTATCTTTTGCTGATGACCATGCACTCAGTTTTCTTATAGTTTATTTGTAGTCCCTTCTTGTCACTCTCCACTGCTACTTTCTGTATGAGATCTTGCAGTTTCCTTTCCGTGTCCGCAATCAGTACTGTATCGTCCGCGTAACTTATGTTGTTCAGGTTGTGGCCTCCAATAATAAATCCTGGTGTGTCATCTAGGGTCCTTAAAATATTCTCGCTGTATAGGTTGAACAAATCCGGTGAAAAGACACATCCTTGTCTTACGCCTTTTTCTATCTTTGTGTATCTACTGAGGTTGTTACCTGTCCGTATGCAGGCCGTTTGCTGCCAGTAGAGATTCTTGATTATTCTTATGTCTTTGCCGAAAATGTCAAGGTTGCCTATCATTTTCATCTCGCATTATAGACTCTTAATTGTTTCAGATACTTCTTTTTTCCCCAAATTCTTGCAACTTTAAAAAATACAAGACGATATATATTTTAATTTGAAACGTTGAAATGTAACAGCCACTTCTATTCTAACAGTTTCAGGTTCTTTTCTCACGCTTCATACCTGTGGACGTTTCTCTCGTTTTCTTGCTTCCCTGATAACTATTATAATCTCTAATATAAATAATATATATTTTCATTTATTATAATCAGATTCTAAGAAGGCAGATAACATCCTTAAAATCTACCTTCCTAATTCTGTTCACATCTTTCTTTCTCTCTATGTCTAATCTATCTATCTCTCTGAACCCAATATCTAATCGTTCCATACAAAAACCTCTTGTATATTACTTCACTACAAAGAGACCTCAGGTCAAAAAATCTAAAAACAAAACAACGAAACCCATGCTTAAGACAAAATATATAGCTTGATTATTCAAATGATTTATTAAAAAAAAATATATATATAATGTTTTTTTTATACCTAAACTATTTTGAAAAAAAAAAGCGCCTGGAACAGGTAATTAACTGACTACAGTTTATAAATTATCACATGGGCAAAATCTTACAAACTATAGACTGTGCAGCTAAAGAGAAGTCTATTTTATGTGCGGTGATTATATTATCATGGCACCTGCTCTAACTATGTTTCTTTTTCTCTGGTACCCCAACTACATGTATTTACGTGTGCTACTAGATTAGCATTTAGGTCCAAATCGTTTACGTAGAAATAGCCACATGCAACCGCCACTTCTATACCAACAGTTTATTTAATCGCACTTCCCACCTTGCAACTGCCGTTTAGTTACGTCTTTGATGAATACAATCTTTAAAAATGTAAATGCAATATCGATCACTATTTTCTATCTTCTTGAATCCCGTTCATATTTTGTCCTTTCCTGAATCCTCCTTATACTCAGTTTTTTCTCTCGCTTTCACTCCTTGTTACTTCCTGCGTACTAGTAGCATTCAAGTCTTGTTTGGGGTGAAATTATTAAATAAATTTAAATGCAACTTCAATCGCTATCTTCTATCTTCTCGAATCCCGTTCATCTTTTGTCCTTTCTTTAATCCTCTATATACTCAGTCATTTCTCTCACTTTATTTCCCTGTAAACCCCTGCGTATAGTAGCATTCTCGCCTTGCTTGAGGTGAAATGATTAAATAAATGTAAATGCTGCATCAATCGCCATCTTCTATCTTCTTGAATCCCGTTCATCTTTTGTCCTTTTCTCAATCCTCTCTACACTCAGTCTTTTCTCTTATATGTAATCCCTATAACACGCTGCGTACTTGTAGCATTTCCAAAAAAAAACTTGTCCTCGTAGTTATTGATATTATCCCAACGTTTCGTCGTGCATTGATTACTGCTGCCATATCTGGTCTGGTGCTCCTACTATTCACCTAGAGGTTCTTGACAAAATCCAAAGAAAGATCTGCCATACAAACGATCATGACTAAGTATCTCGACTTCAGTCGCTTTCTCACCGACGGGAGGTGACTTCCTCTGCTTGTTCCAGAAATATTTTCATGGTAACTAATCTGACAAGCCTTTTTCTTTCGTGTCCCGAATATGTAAATTTCAGCTGCTACATTGGCATCTACGTGTCACCTTTTTTGAGTTGAAATAGGTAAATGCAACCTCTTCTTCCACTATAATAATTTATTTTCTCGCAATTCATTTGTGGAACTCCCTTCAGTTTACTTTATTTCTCGATAGCTACAATCTCCAAAAGTGCCAATGCAACATCAATTACCATCTTATATCACCTTGAATACCATCCATTTTTAACCAGCTGCGTGTACTCTATTTTTTTAAACTGTAACCCCCTGCGCACTAGTAAGCGGGCCCGCCGTGCTTGGGAATAAAATGATTAGAAAAACAAACAAACTTACCTTGAGTTGGTGAGTATGAATAAATATAAAACTTCAAATAATGAGATAGTTTTCAACGATTTACTGAAATTACAACACCGTAGATATTTGGTGGAAGAATTGTACGGTGTATAACAATAATATCTTAATATAAGATACAATAATATCTTAATATAAGATCCTCGTACGATGAGGATCATATCTTTGCGAGCCACAAGGCCTAAACAAATTTGACGCATAGTTGTTGCTATATATATATTAACTATTAAAGTTACGTTTTAATCCAGTGAGGTCTCAATTCATATTCAGTAAATAATTATAAAGAATGACATTTTTCTTGTTTACATTTTATATTAACTGCAACGAAAAAGAAGCTCAGCTAACATATTTCCAAGAAGCGCATATTAATGTTCAAAGAACTGGCTGGCGATCCATGGATTGGACACCTCTGCTGTATAATAACGCCCGATTCCTTTCACTGAGCCTACAGACTGGCCATTAAAATTCGCTTTCTCAACGAAATCCAAAGTAAGATCTGCAATGGAATCGATTCTGATTTGGCAGTCACATTCTCACCGACGGGACGTGTCTTCCCTCTGTCTTTTCTACAATTCTTTTCACGGATTCTACTCTGACGAGCTTATCACACTCATGCTCCGTCTACACAAAATTAAACGAGCTACTATATTGGCAACTAGGTCTCATCCTTTCACAACCGAAATAGTTAAATATAACCGCCACTTTTACTCTATCACCTTTTTTTCACGCACTTTCCGCCAAAGAAACTCCCCTTTCCGTATACTTGCTTCTCTGATAGTTCCAATCTCCGAAAATATAATTGCAATATCAACTGCTATCTTTTATCGCCTTGATTCCCATTTTCTTTCATCTCTTTTCCTAAACTCTTCTACTCAGTGGCATTTCAGCCTTACTTCAGCGTAAAACGATTAAAAATATGTTTGCAGCAAATTTACAAAACTCCGAGTTTCATAATCTGCATATTTCCTATCGCTAGACATATCTATTTAGCTAGGGTCTAAAGTTAAATGAAGAATAATGTCATTAGCTAAAGATAAGAGAAATTAAAATATTGTTAACGTACACCAGGTTCAAATGCAGTAGGCTCTAATATAAGTTGCGTCCATCTATTCCGTGACATAAATGACATGCTTTGTCAGTTTAAGATGATTCATTCAGCGGCTGAAATGACTCAACAATCAAACCCCTGTATGGCTGTCTATTCCGCAGGCAATGCATTTAAAGTGAGTGCATGACTAAAGGACTGATTTTGCTGTTTGCATTCTGCTTTATCTTCTGTGCGCCATCTGTTAGTTGTGTTTTAACGGTTTCTCATGTTGACGCCTTTTCAAACACATGATGCTAATCCATGTTGCGGATGTTTGCAAGAAAATCACAGATGTTTAGTATATATATGAATTTCTGTTTCGCCTTGCGACACAATGTTGGCCAGTATCCAGTCGCGATCTCGCTGCACATGACATATATTGCTATGCATATTTTTTAAAAGTTTGTACCAGTCGTATGTCATATATCACAGTCGATGAGTGCAGAATAGGAAAGACCCACTCAAAGTTCCATTGTTTGTTTCCCATTTAAGCAGCAGTAGTAGCGGTTTCGTTACATGATGCCGAGGTGACTTCATTAATAGTGAACCTGAGAGTTATACAGCGAACATCCTGCTTGACGTAACTTCTCCAGGGACCATTGATATAGAAAAGGGCACGGGTGACACATTCCTAATACAACGTGCGTATTACTTTGAGAGTCCATATAACTGAAATGGTTAGTGATTTAAGCATTTTATTGTCGATGTTGATTGGTGGCTATGCAGTGACTCCTGAATAGCATCATTATTAATATCATTATATTTCTTAGTGCTGATAGCCCAAACACCCGACAGGAATCGGTATGGTCCTCCTCGTTGTGCGAGTACATGACTGCGTCATCAACAAACAAGTTTTCTCCATTAGCAACTCAGAAACACTAATAGTTATTCTTTAACCATTATTTGTGTAATGTTGGTTATTAAAAACAACTCATTTATTCGGAATTTGTAGATGAGAGGAGTGAAATGTTCTCAAAATATTATATTAAGTCATTTTATTATATTTTGATAAGTGAATCATATCGAAAACCTTTCAATACCCTCAGCTAAATTTCTTGCTATATAAACATCTCGCTATATAGACATTTGCACTAACACATAATTTCGCATCTCTATATATAACCTGCTAACTTATTTAATTCTTTATATGTTAACATCATTAATCAGAAATATAAAAATTATGGTCATGCGGTCTTACGATAAGTGACTAGACATATTCAAATTTGTCTTTGTGCAATGGAAACACAATAAACCTTTGAATGGCTGTCATCGTAAAATTATGTTTCATTGGATATCGGCGGATATCGTCGATTGATTATATACATTTTGTTTCCAACGATACAGCCGTCATTTCTTCATGTTCAGACTCTAAATGACTAATTGTAATATCATAAGAGTACTACTTAGTAAGATTTAAATATTTCATTTAGTGTTTGTCTGTAGATAAATTTGTAAGAACAGGCCAAAATATAGTGAGATCTGCATGCCTCCTTGAAAAGAAAAGAAAATGGTGTCAAATTGGAGAGATTTATGTGCAATCCATCTTCCATAGAATGATTTTAGGAATATTACACTGTTAAAAAATATTAAATAAAGGAAGAAACATTTGTATATTTATTTATATTTTCAATTTAATAATACTTTTTTTTATAGATTTTGCATAAAATTAATCCCAATGTTAGCATAAAACTACTCTTTCAATTCGATTTATCATTATGCTACCACTTTGGTCTCTACAATCGTACAACCTTTTTCTGTAGTCTAAGGCTTAAAAATGTTTTTTGCAAAGAGTTTACAGAAAAAAAAGTTTAGCAATTATGTAGATAAAAACAACATTATATTGTAATTCCTTGGCAATTTCTCTGATAAAAAACATTTTTTTTTCCTTTTTTTCAAGTTCAAATATTTATCTTCGGTTACGGCAACCTAACTTACACAAATGAAAGACAGATTTAAGTTTAAAATCATAACTGAACTAGGATTTAATTCTATTTTAAATGCATTGTCTAAAATAGATGTGATGTCCATGATACTATTAGATGTCATTAAACGGATATCCTTTCTACATTTCTATTCTCATCATAAAACATAATAAAATCCGCTATAATCATCGGATTCTTCTTAAGAGCATTCAGAATGCGCAACCCTCAATATTTACATGATGAGAAGAAATAAACACAAAACAAATAAAAGCTTCTTCAGTACCATAATTATTTTTTCGAAACCAAAATATCATGAAACATTCCTAAGCATAAAAACGGCCTCTCCTGACAAACAAAATTAATCAAAAATATAGTCTTATGAACAAACACTACCACATTTACAATTAGAAAAAGTCTATCTAAACTCAGCATAAAATTTGTTACTACTTTATCTAAAACAATAAACAAATTTAGTCAATACTAAACAGAATACTAAATTTAAAACGTGAAAGAGGATTTTACTCAATTGCCTGTAATAATTGTCAAAAAATACATAGAAACAACATTTAGAAATCCAAATAAAAAATATAAACACAAAAGAGACATTTCACAAAACAATGTAGCAAAATGCGTTAGTCGCCCACTGTAAAAAGACTGATAACAATTTTGATATAAAAACTGCTACTCTGATCAAAGGAGAAAACAATTTAATAAGACAAAATTATTAGAGATTGCCTGATCGCAAGGTCATTTACAGTAAATTTGTATCCAGGATTTTAATATATTTTGCCATTCCTGTCAGGACGTCCATGAGCACAGTGTTGGATATATAATAAGCAAAATGATGGAAAATAAAGAAAATTAATCTAAAAGAAATCGTTTAGTTTTAAAAAATAAATCAAATTCAAAATTTCCATCATCCCTAGCTTGTATGTAAATTTAGTCCGATGATGTCTCAAAGAACGAAACACTTCACTAATTATTTTTTTCCATTTTGACATACATTTTTTCCCAATAAAAATTATAATCTCATCTCAACATGAAATAACTAAGTTATTTTTTAGGTAGATTTGGAAAAGGTTGTCTTTTTCTCATTCATTTAGTTTCCCAGAGTATTGAAAAATATATGTCTGTCTTTTTCGTGACGTCCAAAGAAACGCCATTTTAAAACCTTAGTAATTGCACTGTGAACTCGTTAGGTTTTCCGATAGCTGAGGTCAACGAAATGCCGAGGCCTTGATAAGAAGAAACGGAAAAGTTTAATTTCCCTGCTTTTCTATTTAATATTAACACAAGGTTTATCTATGCTACCTCTACTACACAGGAATCCGTTCGTACAAACAAGTGAATACTGAATACATCTAAGTATCTTAAAATCAAAACAAAAGTAATTTATCAAATAAAATGTTCTCAAAATATTAGGCAGTTAGTTAAGTGTTATACATGATACGCGTTTGAGCTACCATGTTTCTTTTGATTCATGACTGACTAGGCAGAAGATTTTCCCGTAGTAATTTGCCATTTCATCTTGCGGTAGATTGGTTGCTAACCAAGGCTAGAGAACTCAATCCTGCTCTGATATTCGACACATAGCTGGCGGGAGAAGATGTTGATTAATACCTTTCTCAACGATATTTGTGCGTAAGTGAATGCAATGAATTCAGCTGGAATTCAAACTTCCTTCTACGATTTCTCATTCTGAACCGATATCCATTACTCAACAACGAAAAACTAATTGTACAAAAAAAATTGAAAATGTGGGAGTTCTTCTGTTAAGCGCCGTGTGAGATACCCGCTTGGATATTTTTTTTAATCATTTCACCCCGAGCAAGGCGGAAATGTCATTGATGTGCAGGGGGCTACATAAATGTAAAAAGATTAATTCGAAAAGAGTGAAGAAAGTAAGAAAGGAACAATAGAAAGATGAGAAAGCAGGTGCGATGACAGATACATAGGTGGAGAGAAAGGGAGGGTTATACGGGGGTGGGGAGAGAGCTAGAGTCCAGTGGTTAGTAGATGAGTATTGACTTTGCATTTAAATTTCTGGAGGTTGTAGCCGTCAGGAAAGCAAGAATACAGGAGCGAGTTCCACAGACGGGAAGTGCGAGAGAAGAAGCAGCAGGAGTAGAATTGTCGTCTGCATTTGGCTAACCTGACTGTGAATGGGTGGGACCCAGTTGCCAGTCTGGTTGCACGAGTAAACACCTGTTGAGAAGGCACCAGTGACTTAAGTTCGTCCGAGCAGAAACCATGAAAGTATTTATAGAACAGACAAAGGGAGGCCACATTTCGACGATGGGGAAGTGGCTGCAGTCGAGCCGCCAGATCAGTACCTATCACATTACAGACTCTCCTTTGGAGCCTGTCAAGAACACTGAGGAGAACGACAGGGGCGCCTGACCATAAATGGCAGCAGTACTCCATGCACGGACGGATGGTTGACTTGTATATGTGCAGGATAGATTCAGGTGGAAAAAACATCCTGGATCGACATAGTGACCCAACCTTCTTAGCAGTAGATTTTGCTATGGATTCAATATAGTGGGTCCATTTGAGGTCTGCGGACAGGGTAAGTCCGAGGAGGCGTAGTGTATTGCTCTCCGGGAGAATCGCTTGGTCCATGCTTATGGGAGGCAGGAGAGGTCGCCTGTAATGGTTGACAGACAACAGCTTGGTCTTAGATGAATTGAAGTTGACAAGCCACTTCTTGCCCCAATTCACCACAGAGTGTAGATCCCGTTCAAGGTCAGCAGCGAGATTATGTCTGTCCGCCACGACAGGTTTCTTACTGGTGCGGGAGTATATTGTAGTGTCATTTGCGTAGATGCCTACTTGGGACTTGATCTCATCTGATGAAAATAAGGAAGAGCGTCGGGCCCAGGATAGAGTCCTGTGGGACACCAGCATTCGTGCTGTAGGACGAAGAGGGACGCCCATTCAGAACGACCTTCATTTTGCGGTTATTTAAGAAAGATTGGATTAGGTCAAGCAGGCGACCGGTAATACCATAACCGCGTAATTTGCATAGGAGGCCAGAGTGCCAAACCCTGTCGAAAGCCTTGGAGATGTCCAGAGCAACCGTCATGACTATTTCGATTCATGACTCACTAGGGTAAAAAAACTACCGTTGTTTCTTTATGCAGTCTCCAATCAAGTCTCCAATGCAGTCTCACAGCAGGTGACAGGGAGTAATCAATGACTATTTTTTTCTCAGATTAGGTCATTTGCAGTGAAGTGTAATAATAGGAATCTATTTTCGGTATGTATGTTGAAAATTATTTGGCTTTGCAAAATATTGTATCATCCATTATTGCATGATTGGGTCTTGGCAATGCTTGGTAAATTGGCCTTGTGCCAAAGACTTCCGAAGTGCCCACAATTTAAATATTAGAAGGTTGAAGGTTGGATGTTGAAGTATGGAAGGATACAATATTTCGTTTGTACATTAAAGCAATGATTTATTAAGTGAATGACAAAATTGTAATAAGAAAAATATAAATTTCGTTAACTGAACACTATAACATATTTGTGAGAAGACAAACGTTCATTGAAAAAATGCATGCAGTTTTATAGTTAAAATGTCCACAGAAGTGTAGACTCCATAGTTGTGTAGTAGCAGAAACTTCCTCTTGTTGGTAGGTTGGTGACAAGGAAGAATAAAGAAATACTATTTAGCGTGTCCTGTTATTGTGTTGTTGTTGTTCTTCTTTTTGTCGGCGTGTAGTGAAAATGAAGAAAAGGAAAATTGAAAAAATGGTCAAATGAACCTGAGGCGCGCCCTTACGTCTGGGTGTCGTGGGGTGAAAAAGAAGAAAAGAAAATTGGCACTAAAGGCAAGACGTGACCAAATCAGCTTGAAGTTTCTTCCTTACATTATGGCAAGATGCTATCAGATACTGCTCCCATTCTGACTGTTTTGAAATTTCTTTTGTTACATTGCCACGAGATCTATCAGATAATCGCTCCCATGTTGGACTGACTTTGATCGGTCACGGAATTTTCTTAAGTAGTGAATCTGGTTGTGTCACAGCTCTAGGTGGTAAAAAACATCATATATGAATTTTCTATTTCTAATCCAATCAGGATCCAGAATTTTGATTTTAACACTGACTTGTGATTTTTTCTTAGTCTTGGTTTTTCCAAAATGCTTTTACTCGTTTGGATCCGATTTTGCGGGTGTGCAATTTAACTTTGTGTGTTTTATTTAGTTGATGGATGATAAGGCTATAAGAAACAATCTGCCCTACTATTCAACACAAACAGTGGTAAAAAAAATGGATTCTTAATATTCTGAAGTGTATTTCCACCTTAGTTAATGCAAGAACCCGACTGGAATTCGAACTGGGCTCTAAGAGTTCTCCGTCTAAGTCGTTGTCCTTTGAAAATTCAAATAAAAGCCACGTAGAACTTATAATCACGCAAAATAGCACTGAAAAGTATATTTTCAAAAGCTTTCTATAAAGATAAGGGTTGCTTTCTGGACATTTGAAGAAGAAAAATCGTCCTTGTTTCCGCAATTATTTCCGAATTAAGTAAACATCATATCAAGCAATAGAGATTTCCACTTTCCTGTACATCCCCCTTTTCCTTAACTCTTTTCAGATTCAGATTCAAATTAATTGAAACAACTGCTTTCGTTTCCTTTCTTTGACTATCCGGTTAGTTTTAGACCCAGCAGGTGACAGGGAGTAATCAATTACTTTTTTTTTTTTTTCAGAGAAGGTCATTTGCAGTGGAGTGCAATAATAGGAATCTATTTTCGGTATGTATGATGAAAATTCTTTGGCTTTGCAAAATATTGCATCATCCATGATTGCATTAGATTTTATCATACCAAGACACTATTATCTCTACTGTCGATTAGTTTTCCTAAGGCTATTGTCTGCGATGGATGTTACTCCAAGTAAACGTACGAAAATTGTTACGCTGAACGAACACACTGGCAAGCCTTACAGAGAGATCGCGGATGCTGTTGGTGGCAGCCTTTCAACTGTTAGTATTGTCATCAAGGCGAAGAAACAAACTGGATCCACCATTCCAAGCCGTAATATAAATTACTCTCTATAATGACGACTGAAGGGCTTAGAAAGAATGTTTTTATAAAGAAAACTGAATACAAGCATGAATTTGAAAAGATTTAGAATGTCAATCAATTCTTTACGAATAAGTTGAAACGTGTCAAATTTATATGCGTTAAATACTTGTTCCATATCCTATCATTCTGTTAGGTTCTAATCCACATTTGATCTCAGTTCACACTCACACAAACACATGTGAACATACACAAACACACGCACGCACAAATATATATATATATATATATATATATATATATATATATATATATAGAGAGAGAGAGAGAGAGAGAGAGAGAGATAAATAGATAGATAGATAGATAGATAGATAAGATTTAGTACTTAATTGTATAATCCTGCGACCCACTGACATCACCAAACTGGTTCATTCTTCATTTTCTAGACTTTTAATGCAACCTCATGTAATTATTGTCTGTTTCGAGGGGTTTCTTCCTTCAGTCTCTTTTACAAGAGATGAAATCAATGCTCTATAAGGTTATCGTCTGTTGATTGATTTGGCCAGTCTCAAACTGTTCATGTTTTTCCTTGAATTATGTCCTTTATTGTGTTGGCAGTAGATTTTGGGTCATTTTTATGCTGAATGGCAAATATTCACCCGAATAATTCTCAAATATTTCTCTGTATATTGGCAAAAAATGTTTCCACAGATTTCTTAATTCATTCTGCTACTGCCATCATGATTTAAATCATCAATTCTTCTTCTTCTTCTTCTTCTTCTTCTTCTTCTTCTTCTTCTTCTTCTTCTTCTTCTTCTTCTTCAATGTGCCCTGTCTTTTCATGACATAGGCTATCATCGATTTCCACGTCTCCCTGTCGATGGTGGCTCTTAGTACGCCTTCTTTTGTTACACCATGCAAACCTCGTTCCCATCATCCACATTATGAGGTCCTTCAAATATGTTATCTGCTGCTTTCTCCTGTCTCTTTTTCCCTCTATCTGGCCTGTTGGTATCAAGTTCTCCAAGCCCTCCTTCTTCATTGCATGTTCCAGAAAATTCAGCTGTCTCTTCCTGCTGCTCAGTATTAATTTCCATTTCGTTTTCATCCTTTCCAAAATCTTATTGCTCACATGATCAATCCATGATATTCGCAGCACCTTCTGTAAAACCACATTTCAGCTGCTTCAAGTTTTTGAATATTGAATAACTGACAACACATAGCAATCCAGTACTCTCTTCTTTGTTTCTAGCGTAATTCTTCTGTTTCTTAATACTTTACTCAACTTCTGGAATGCTTCCTTCGCCATGCTAATTCGCCTTCGGATCTCTGTTTCGCACTTTCCGTCTTCTGTTATAACACGTCCCAGATATTTAAATTTTTGTACCTGCTTGATTTTAGTATCCCAGACCTCTATTTGGCATATTGGGCTGCCGTTTTTACTGATGACTATGCATTTCGTTTACTTGCAGTTTATTTGTAGTCCTTTCTTGTCATACTCTTCAGCTACTTTTGTTTAAATTGTGACCTCCGATGACGAATCCAGGCATAACTTCTAAGGTCCTCAAAATATTCTTGATGTACAATTTGAACAGATCTGGTGAAAAGACACATCCTTGTCTTACGCCCCTTTCTAACTTTGTATATGTGCTGAATTCGTTACCTGTCCATATGCAAACGGTTTGCTGCCAGTAAAGATTCTTGATTATAGTAATAATACACATATGTATACATGTTTGTGCGCAAAAATTTGGACATGAATGAAATATATACGTAAAAAGACAATATGTATGAATCAAAACGGAAATATATAATCTGACGAGTTTGTATATATATATATATATATATATATATATATATATATATATATATATATACAAACTTGGTGGCATGCGATATAATTTATCGCATGCCACCAACAAAACGCAAAAAATGCGACAGAAACTAATACTAAAAAGTACTCTGTCACATAATCTCTAAAACATATAGCGTTGTGAATTATATATGACAACATATTTAGCGTAGATTAGGCATAGACTGTACAAATGTCCAAAAAGTAAGAGTGAAAAAGATCTCAGTATGCAAATATAAAGTACTGGCCTATAGAAAGATTTAGTTTTATTGTTCTGCGCCTGAGGCTTTCAAAATATAAGAAAGTACCGAACGGGCTTGAGAAACTTTCAGCGATATTACCTTTAAGCCATCGTTAAACTGACATCGCACTGCATTCGCTAGCGTCGTGGGCACAATGATAATTCACGATCTCGATATGCGAGATAAGCATCTAAAGCTAGACTCATAAAATACGAAACAAAACTCAAAACACTCGACGTCGTGTAATGACTAGTATGCTTGTGTCATTAGAACAATTACAACTGAGTAGTCAGTTCAACCTATATTTTCTTCCATGTGCCAAATCAAGGCTACGCTCAGGAAATAATCCTGGGACACCTCGACCTGTTGTAATGGTTTGATAGATTATTTCATTAACTGAATTACCACGAAATTGTGAGTTAGAACTTGACCAAGGGCCCTGTACGCTCAGAAAATAATCTTGTGATATCACGACGTGGTGTAATGTTTTAAATATTATTTTGTCAGCACAATTACGACTGAATAGTGAGTTAGATCCTGACCAGACACCCTATACATTTTGACACATTTAATCTACTATTAGAAAAATATCAAATAAAAAACGAGTCGCTAAAATAATTAAACAATGTATCATGGATCATTTTTTTCTATCAATTTTAGCAACACACGTAAAATTAAAAAAAAACAGATGCAAAATGACGACTCTAAAATTGATGAATGAAAATCGGTTAAAAACATTAATTGAGATTAAACTGACATAGCACAGCGATTAAAAAATATCAGTTAGTTAAGTGCCATACGGGATACACGCTTTGGACGATCATGTCTTTAAAAGACACGACTGACTGGGCAGTAGATTTTCTCACATTAGGTTGCAATTCCTTTATGCGGTAGACTGATTGCTAACCAAGGCAATTCGATCTGTGCTGCTATCTAATCAATAGCTGACGTGAGAAACGATTAATTCGTCGCTTTTCCAAAGGTATTTGTGCGTAAGTGAATGCAACGGATTCAACTAGAATTCGAAAACTGCTCTCCAATATTTCGTTCCGAGACGATCTTTCTAATGTACACTCTTTCATAAAAGCTTTCACCAACGTTGAAGTATTTATACTAACATTATAACCGTAAGCAAAAAATCCGATTATACAAACAGTCACAAAGAAATGTTACTGGTATTTAGCCAAAGTTTTTCTTATTATTATTTTACGATGATATTTACACTATACAAGGCCCATGAACAACTTGAGATAAAGTGTTTCAAAGTAAGACGGAGAGTTTAGGCGGATATTTAGGGAGATAATGGTTAATCTTAGAATGAAAAGGATTTTATTGTTGTGATCGGGAAAAACATCCTCTTCGAGTTGGTTACACATATCTAGTGGAACGTGGAAAGAAATTGCTCGAGTGGAACTTACATCTCACAAATGAAATACGGAAGGAATGAGGGTGGTTCTCGAAAATGCGCATGGCATGGCGGGTTTTAGTCATCAATGTCTAAACAGACAATGCTAAACGACACCATCAAAACGCAATATAACGAAAAAAATCACGTTATTTAGAACACAACTGCTAGGGTTTAAATTTTCTCGGTGTCTTTAGAATGTATACATACGTCGGAAACAGATAATGTAAATTTCTAAAAGCTTAAGTATATCTTGTAAACGCAGAGAGACACAGACACACACATATATGAAACTGTATAAATACGTCTACAGCAACGAAAGTGTTAAATTATTAAATATGTTCTGTCTGAACATTTAAAATAGTTTTATTCAGTTACAAAGACAAGTTGACAAAGAACTAAATATATCTTGTCAGGACAGATCTTTTATATTAATAAATCTACCATTCGTCCGTACATTGAATACCGGTGCAATATCTGGTAAGCTGCTCCTGCTATTCATCTTTAGATTCTCGACGAAATCTAAAGAAGGATCCTCTAATGTCATCGGTCCTGACTTCTCATCTCGACATCTGTCTATTTTTTCTCTCTGAAGGGACATGGATTTCTTTGTCTTTTCTTCAAAATACTTTCATAACAATTGCACTGACAATCTTTCTCCCCTGGTGCCCGGATCAAGCAAATTTAAGCGTGCTACTAGATTGACATCTAGGTCCCACCTTTTTACTGTTGAAATCGTCAAGTCTAAGCTTCTCTTCTATTTAAAATTTTCTCGTTCTTTGCGCAAGTGGAATTCCTTTCCATTTATTTGCTTCCCTAGTAGCTACACTACACCCATAACTTTAAATCCAACATAAATTGCCATCTTCTATCGCCTTGAATTCTGTTCATTTTTTTATTCTTTCTTCCATACTGTCTGTAACCATTTTTTTCTCACTCTAATATATTAGTTATGGGTTATAAGTAATAAAATTATTATCTATTCCATTATATTTCGTACTTTATATCGGGTGATGTTATGTAATTACAGGATGATATTGTAATTAAGTTACTGTAAGAGTTTATATAATTTACAGTTCTCAATTATAAATCTTTGTGCCTTGTTACCCTATTTGCTATGAATATACAGTTAAAAAAACAAAACAACACAGTCATTAATTCATCCTGAACAGCGCACACAAAGTGCCCTTTGTAAGTGTCTCGTTGTACTTAGACCGACTGACAAGCAAACCAGAAAAATGACGGAAATTACTCATAATTATTGCAGTGGCTGGAGTCACCAGTTTTTACTAAAAGGGTAAAGCAGTGGAAAACAATTTGAAATTGAAATAAATGATACAGAATTAGAAAAGAGAAACAACGAGAAGCTTTTGAGATCATCGAGATCATGTTGCAACCCCAGTTAGAAAAAGTCATTCACAGTCGTTCATTTAAAATAAATGACCAGAGAAGTATATTTTCCTAGGAGCAAATAATTTAACTATAAACGTGCTTACCGCATTCGGAATATAAAACACTTACGTTACTCTACACACATACATAAACACTATGCATATTTAGTTACACTTAGAATAAAATTCATCTTCGATAATGGCTAAATGTATAACCGAAAGCGCTCGGTAAAACAAAATATTTGAACAATTTTTATATAATTTATATTCTAAAAAGTATTATATCATTTTATCAGATGAAATATTGCATAAAAGAGCTTAAACAAAATATATTGTCTGTCATTTTTACGAAAATTTGCATGAAAAAGATTTCTACCAAAATGTTGGCATGTAATGTTTAGGAAAATATGCACACATTGCAATAAAAAAATCAAAATTATAACCTTAGCTTTATGCTACATTCTCAGTAATCATAAATATAAACTTACGGTATGAGTTCAATTTATAGTACTGGTACTTTTTTAAAGAAATAGAAACATGGCAAGTTTTAGTTGCCAAGATGTTTTTTTGAAAAGAAGAATGTTTAGAAATTTCATTAAGCATTTGTTAAAAAAATGTTTAAGTTGCATTTCATGGAAAAACATCTACAGATAGAGAAAATTCGTAATAGCTGCAAAGAAATCTACAGGCATCAAAGAAATACTTGTACATATGGTCATTCAGTCAGTTAATTGTCATACGTGATACACGTTTTGGCAACTGACGAAACAGAAGATTTTTCTATAGAATGTTGCCATTTTTCGGTTTTATATTGGTTGCCAACCAAGGTTACAGAACCTATCTGTCCCGCTATTCATCCCACTGCAGAGGGAGAAGAGATGGTTTAATACCTATCGCAAGGTTATTAGCATGAAAGTGAATGCATAGCGGGTTATCAGTTATAGCTATGTATGTTGAAACAGATTCGTTTGATTTGGCCTTGTTAGATAGCCCATCATAGGAGAGGTATACAAGAAAATCAAGTGTGTAAATTGAAACAAACATCTATATACGTGTAAATTAATTCAGGTTTTACAAATAAAATTAATATGCACTTCGATTTATTCAGTATTGATAAAAAGTTCATAGTAGTCTTTGTAAGAATGAGTTTATGTGTATGTAGGCAGGAACGTATTTGTGGACTTACGTACGTATGTATATATGTATGTATGAGTTTTTATATTTATGTCGGAATGTCTTTGACGTAATTGTTCAGTCTTAAAATGGTTTGTTCGTTTATCAAGTATAAAAGGAGTCAGACAGCTTGGCAGAGGGTATGTGAAAGTGAAAGAAAAGAGAAGAAAAGAAAGAGGAGGAGAAAGAGAGAAATAATAACGATCGTTTGACGTTTGTCAAGAGACGGGTTACGGCGCGAACTTACCCGTGTTTTTATTCAGTTTTTTGGGGCTTGAAAATGTCATTTGGAATTAATTCCTGGATGTGATTCCGGCCTTTCTATTGGAATACAAACATGCTTTGCGTTGGCTCGCAAAAAGTTCCGTAAAAATATGTTTCTGAGAATTGAATGTTATTTGAGTTTTTGCTTTTAGATATTTCCTGATTTTCTATTGGCCGAAAATCATTTCGCATCAAGATGTGAAATACCGAAGAAATTTCATGAGATTTGTTTTGGATCTGCTTTGCATGTGTGCTAAGCAGATTTTGTAAATTATACCGTATATCTAGAAAAACAATTTTCAATACCTGTATATCAACAAAAACATGCACAAAGCAAACAACGATAAGTCAAAGAAAATATTTCTGAAATATTTGGTATTTTTATAAACAAACAGTAAATTATAGACCAGTTTTTTCAGGGATATTTTTATTGCTATCATGTCTAGTATAAGTTTTGGGAAAAGATCCGCGTCTATTAAACCGATAAATACAAAAAAATATATACTAAATTTTTTGTTATAAGTGTGTATAAAAAACATAGAGAGCTGTTGTTTTGGTGACAATTTATTAGCACCTATTCAGGCAGAGAAATATTTTATCTTTTAGGTATCATTATGAATAGAAATTTTAAAAAAACACAGTTGTTACCATATCCAGTCAATTAAGGTCGGTAAAATTTAGTGGGTTTGTTTCAATTATCCAATAGAAAGCAAGGCCATGATGGATAGTGGAAATCAGATTATTAGAATAGAGGGGTAGAAAATTGAGATGTCAAGGAAACTCAGACCCTTTAGCATACGATTTAAAACAGTTGTATTTTAGCATGTCTGCAATGTGTTGAATGTATTCATGAAATGGTTACATGATTGTTTTATTTTCTTTTTAATTTTTTATCACTTAAATTGGTGGAATAGTTAAAAAATTGAAGAAGGGTAAAAATAATGTACGTCAAACATATGTAGTCGATTTAGTAGGTGATATATCAGTTAACCGAAACAAATTGTCAGACTTGAAGTTATACATTAGAATATGACAGATGGAAGTCACTTCGTTACAATTGTTTGTACTACTTCTGACACACACACACACACAGACACACACACACACACACACACAAACACACACACACACAGACACACACACACAGACAGACAGACAGACACACACACAGACAGACACACACACAGACAGACACACACACACACACAGACACACACACACACACACAGACACACACACACACACACAGACACACACACACACACACACAGAGACACACACACACACACACACACATATATATATATATATATATATATATATATATATATATATATAGTATTAAGGTATGCTATATTTATGGGTAAATATATAAAAAATAAGAATAAAGTGCATGTAAATACAAAATATAAAAGTGGGCACTGAGGTAAACACTGTCTGTTTTCTGCTTGGAGGCCATCTCCAGGCCAGGTGTATTGTGTTTGACTATTTATATATGCTGAAATGATGGTGCCTTATGGGTAGTAAGTTCTTTTGTATTATCTTAACGCTTACTCGGAGGTCAATAAGTGTTATCTTTTAAATCAATGTGTTGGGTAGAAATAACTGTGCATCCGAATTATGTTATTTTTAGCTATTATCGAGTGATGTCTGTCAACTTTTAGTCATCATTTATTTATTATATATTTATATATATAATAATATATAATATATATATTATTGCGAATATTTAGCATTATATTTACTGGTGCTATATGTGGGTTTGCAGTTTGCTTATTTGTATATTATTTATTTATTTTATTTGTTTCTTATTTTTTTTCGTGTTTGTTTTTTAATTGTTTAGTTTAAAGTAGTGGTCATCGAAAGAAGCTATCCGTTTAAAACTTCCTCTATAACAATAGATTACAAAGTGAAATAAATTAATTCAAGCATGTATAAGTGTCATGGCCGGTACTAGCTGTAAAATTCGAAACTGGTAGAGCTGATAAGCTATTCATGCTCCTAGTATAGTTTTCTTAGAAATCAATACGAAGCATTAATTTTGGAGAAACCCTGTTGAGTTTGTACACGTTTATGTGTCTATCTATGTATAAACGAGTTTGGTGTTAAATGACATAAGTTTATATTATTATTTGTATGTGCAAAGAATTAGCTATGTTCAATAACTTTTCACTACACAGTCTCAGGTGTAAACTTCTGCAATATAATCATAATAACGAAACCTTTTTTTCTTTCAGTACCGTTTGCTTAAACAGTCTATTCTGTATAAAAATGCTGGCATATTAGAAAGGTCCAATCAGCGATGTGCTTAAAAATATATATATTTCTTAGAAAAATAATTACTTTTAAAGAAATACATTCACAGAGATTGTATAGAAGAGAAGAGAACTATCATAAAAATCATATTTCTATAGATAATTGTACATAAATGGAATCTGTTTATTATACGACATTTTAATAAGATACAGAAAGATATTGAAATAAAATATATGAACATATTTTTATCTTGCAATCTGATGAGGCGGCAATAAGCTTCTTTTTGTTCATTTGCCGTGCCCCTTCAGAACGTAGGCGATCACGGGCTTCCACTTGGCACTGTTGCTTGTCCCTCTCCATATTCTTCTTCTTGGCGTCTCTCCCAAACCCTGCTTTGCCATCCATTTGTTCAAGTCTCCCGTCCTTTTCCTGTCTGTTTTCTCTTCTATCCTTCCTGTGAGTATTAAATTCTCCGGGCTCTCCTTCCTCATTACGTGTCGCAGGAACCTCATCTGTCTCATCCTGATGTTAAATATGTGTTTTCTTCTCGATTGCATCCTCTGCAACACATCATCGTTGCTCACGTGCTTAGCTCATGGTATCCTCAGCATCCTTCTGGAAAATCACATTTCTGCTGTCTCAAGCTAATCGCCTACACGATCTAAGTAATAATTATTGTTTCTGTCAGAATTGATGATCTAATTCTATAAACACCATGTCGAGAGCAAGTTATTCAGTGGAATTGTCAAGCTGTTTCTGAGGGATAGAATTTTTGGACATTTAGTGTAACCGCAAACACTCTTAATATACTTATTGTTAAACTGACGAGCGTATTCTCTTACTTGAGACAGTAAGAGAAATAGTATATCTCACCATGTTACGTGCCACACGAATTTTCTAATGATCTATTCAGCAGTTTGAGAAGAGCGATCCAAGAAAAACAAACTTTGACATAAGAGCGGCCAGTATATTATCTTTATATTTTTTATCCGCGTAGAAATCTTAAATGCAAACTTTCGCTCACATCAACAAATGTTAAGAAGTTAAAAAAATGAATAATTAAAATGTCCAAGAAAGATTTTAGAATATATTAAAGTGTTCATTTATTGGTTGAATCAACATTTGTCCAATTATCTGCTAGTGGACGTATTTAGATCAGGGGAAAGCTTAGTGTGAATTCTCCAAGAACCAAACACAATGTGATTTCGTTGATGGTCTGGAGAAAGATTTATAGTACTTGTCTCTACGTCTTATTAGAATGCATTGGTTGCCTTAATGCTGTAAAATATATTTCGATCCTTCAGAAATGAATATTGCTATCATTATTCAGCCGCCGTCTGTTGACGAAAACACCACCGATTTCAAGCAAATCTGCAATCGTTTCCATCCTGCAAAAGTGAGCCGAGCCTAGCTTGAGAAAAATGAAGCAAGAAATGGGCAAGAAGCTATCCGTGTATGAAACCATGCTAGACTGCTACGTGATGTCAGTTCTTCAATATGGCTGTGAATGCTGGACAATATCATCGAAAATGAGGACAAATCTAGAAGCGGCAGAAATGTGGTTCTACAGAAGGATGCTACGGATATCGTGGACTGAGCATACAAGCAACGACGAGGTGTTAGAAAGAATGGCAACAAAAGGAAATTGATGCTGAGCATCAGGAAGAGACAACTGAAGTTCCTGGGACATGCAATGAGGAAGGAGAGCCTAGAGAACCTCATACTGACTGGACAGATAGAAGGAAGGAGAGACAGAGGAAGGCAGCGGATAACATATTTGCAGGGCCTGATCAGATGGATGACGGAACGGGGGTTGCCAGGAGCAACAGGAATAAACATACTAAGAGCCACAAGGGATAGGGATACGTGGAGAGCCATGATTGCCTACGTCCTGAAGGGACAGGGCACATAGAAGAAGAAGAAGCATTATTAGACATATCACTGCTTTGTTAATAGTAATAAAACACATGCATGAGGGTCAGAGTTAGCAGAGAGTAAGCGAAGTAAAATACACTTAGAATTTTTAACGTTTTTTAAAAAATAAAAAAAACCTTAGTAATATATAAAAAAATGAATTAATACTTACTTGAAGAAATAATTTCAATCAAATATGCCTGAATGAAAATAATTGGACAAAATAAATTATAGATACAGAGTTCTGTATTTATGTGGTTCTACAGAAAGATGTTGATGATAGCATGGACCCAACACGCGAGCAGCGGTGATCTTTTAGAGAGGATTGAAACGAAAGGAAAACAAATAATTAACATCAAGAAAATACAGCTGAAATTTCTGGGGCATGTAATGAAGAAGAAGGAGTTGAAGAATCTGATACTTGATGATCAGATATAGGGCAGGACATACAGTGGAAAACAACGCTTAACATATTTGATGAGCTTGAGTAAGTGGATGGCAGAGCGTGGTTTGGGAGGGATAATAGGAGAAAGCGTGTTAAAAGCCAATAGGGGTAGGGAAATGTAAAAGGCGCACGACTCATAGAAGCAGAAGATTAAAATGGCCCTCACTTTTAATTCGTCAATTGCTTCAATAATATAATTTGATTTGGATAAATGTCTTCCAGTTAAATATTACAAAGCGCCTCACTTCTATACCTGACAGGGTGAAGGCACTAAAGACCAGTAAAAATGAGTTGACGAAGAATTAATGGGTTTATTAATTTAGTAAACAATACCCTACTAAACGTTAATTTGCTATTTAACCTTGGTTCCAAATTGAGTGGTTGTCTATTTAATTTTTACATTTTCTGAATTAATACAGTAAGAAATAATATATAAATTTATTTATAAATGGAACTTTATCTGAGTGTGTGTGTGTATGTGTGTGTGTGTATGTGTCAGTTACCTGTAGACTCTGAAACGGCTGATCCAATTTTCTTGAAAATTTACACAATTGTATTATAAGTGTCTGTGAGTGCTCTTAGCTAGGTTTTGTGTCGCGGTACCCCTGATAAATATCGAAAATCGAATAAATCGGGTTATAGAAGGAGTGGTCCGAATTTAATCAAATTTGGTCCACTCATAGACAAAGACATAAGAAACGATATTCAAAATTTCAAGGTTGCAGTTCTTACAATAGTGCAGAAAATCGATAATATATATATATATATATATATATATATATATATATATATATAAGGCAACGATGAAAAAACTTATTTGATATCGATATTCAATTTTCTTTCAGTCTGCGGTTTCGCTTTAACTGGAAACAACTATTGCATTTTAGTCTTTCGTGCCAACGTCCAAACAGTCTGAGCTCCAGGACTATGGAATAGTTTTAAAGTTTTCATTACACCAGAAAAACGCTGGGCTATACTGCTAGTACTTTTATATATTCAAACATGTGCAAGCATTTGAATAAGAATGGATGCATTTTAAAAACTCAGAGAGGAATAGAATTTCGTTTTAATAAATATAAATGTTTTGTTTCTTCTTGCATAAAAAATCATCAAATTAGTTATCTTGTGCACCGAGATTGATCATTCACAATAAACTGAATAATACTTTTATGAATATTGGTAATATTAATATTAATATGTCAAAATAAACATGACACTATTAACTTATATTATTACGACGAAATACATAATATTACAAACATAATATAACAACACTCAAATATATAATAGGCAGAAATGTTAAACCAATTAGTAATAATAAACAAATAAAGCTCATCGTATATTATAAAAAAATAAAACAATTGACCTTATAGTCTCTAATAACCCTACACTCACACAACCAAATTCTATTTAGAAAACAAATGGTGTGCATCAATTCATATGCTTGTTCACAGATTGTATCTCTGATACGAATAATAAACCTATAAATATGTTGGTTTTGCTACAACCACGCTCTCCCGTAGATTACCTGTCATTTTTATGATCATACTTCTATTGAATGACATTTCTTAGAAAAACATAGCCATATACATAATATGAAACAGATTTTAGTCGATAACCCAATAATACTCACACAAACACACAGTAAAATGAACATTCAGACATTGAAGGCCATTCACATTAAATCAAAGCAACGCATTCTCAATGAAAACAAATTTCAATGTGGTCGCAATACATTACATTGCATTTAGACATATACTACTGTTGTTAACATTTCAGTCTCTCATGTGGTATGATGTCATCGAACTGCATTATTAATTTAAGATATGCATCTGATACTCCGTGACAGTTATCATCGCCTAACAATGTTTTATATCAACATATGAGAAATTTAATCTTTCATGGTGGATAACTTTATGTTAAAGTTACATTATCCACTCTGAAGATGGCCCATGTGAGCCGAAAGCTTAGAAGCAGGTTAATCATAAATATCTAAATGTTGGACAACTTTTTTCTTTATTTTCATCAGAAATTCAAATTCAAATACGATGTTTAGTACGGCTCATGATTAAACATAATAGACATTTTTGTCTGTTATATTTAACTATATATATATATATATATATATATATATGTTTTTGTCAATGCGCAATTACATTGGGGAAAATAGAGTTATTGTAAAACTGTACAAAACAATAAAGTAAAACTGATACCAAGAGATTTATATTTACGCGTAGATGTCTGTCTTACACGAACATAGTCCCAAATGCATGCACATACCATGAAAGCGACATACAAATATAATCATACACACAAAATCACACACAGACGAATATATATATATATATATATATATATATATATATATATATATATTTGTAAAATATATACATTTGTTTAATTAAAAATGGTGCAGAAAATCGCATAGACTGCAACTTTTCTCAGATTGGTATTTTATGGCTAAACACGCAAATACTGATTTTGTGAGGCGGATGAAGTAATTTACGGTTCATTTCCCAATGTATTTTTGATAAATGTCTGCACACATTCGTAAAGAAACATATATATATATATATATATATATATATATATATATATATATATATATATATGTGTGTGTGTGTGTGTGTGTGTGTGTGTATATGTGTGTGTGTGTGTGTGTGTGTGTGTGCATTGTAATGTAATTTTTAATAACAAGAATAATACTAAAATCTAAAATACATTTTATCAAATAATATTTTCTCATCGCTGATGAGACGGGTGTTAAATGTACTCCTTGAAATAGCCGTCCGATTTTGGAAAATTTCAATGCATACACCAATCCCGACTGTCTCTTTCAGAATTTTTATGGCCTGAAGATTACTTTGAAGTATGTATATTGTCGGCACTTGATGTTGACCTCAGTATCCCCACACGCACATACGTATAACACATCACTCAACAAAACTCGACCCTAACTAATGAAACAACAACTTTTAGGCAAAATTCGACTTTATTCATCAACATAGTCTCCTTCAAGTGTGATACATTGATTCCAACATTTTTCTAACAATTCGATGCCTTTTTGTAGAACGATTTGATTTTGGCCTTGGTTGAAAAAACATTGCTTTCTGATAGGAAAATATTGTTCAAGCAAAGCAATGGCTTGATAAGTGTTATTCGATCTCTGCTCCATCTGAAACTATGGTTAAGAGGTGGAATACTGACTATGAACACGGTCGTACAGACACAAATGTTTCTGATCGCTTAGGTTGCCAAATAACACCAAAAATATCCACAAATTCGTTTTCGCCGACTGTAAATAGAATTTGCATGAGATATCAGAGAAATTGAAAATATCATAAGATAGTGTATTCACCATTTTGCATTGTCATTAATGAGAAAGCTGTGTTTAGAGAGGGTTCCGCGTTTGACTCATAGTCGATCAAAAACCTCGACGATTCGTAGCGTTGTTTGCAACTGTTTCGACCCAACAAGAAGAAAGTTTTAGGAAAATATGTGACAATGGATGAAACATGAGAAGCAAACATCAGCATGTGCAAGGTATTTTTATTATCGATTACCTTGAGAAAGAAAGAACCATCAAAAGAGAATATTATATAGCATTATTGGTGCGTTTAAGGAAGAAATCGGCAAAAGAACCGCAAATAAAGAAGAAAAATATGATCTTTCACCAAGACAAAAAACTATGTCACAAATCGATCGCAACGATGGCAAAACTACATGAATTTCACTTTGAATTGCTTCCACCCTATTCTCAAAATTTGGCCTCCAGCAACTACTGGCTGTTTGCAGACCTCAAAAAATGTTCTGGGGAGAGAGATCTGATTCTAAGAAAAAAATGATATCGCAAACTGAGTCTTATTTTGAGGCCAAAGACAAATCGTTCAACAAAAAGCATCGAGTTGTTACAAAAACATTGGAATCAGCCTATCACAGTAGAAACAGAATATGTTCATGATTAAAGTCGAATTTTGCCAAAAAGTTGTCTTATTAGTTAGGCCTGAGGTTTATTGAGTGATGTGTTATATATATTACCACCTTTACCCGTTTTACAGTGTTTTAAGACACATTAGGCAGGATTGATACATATTTTACCAATACCTAATGTTTAAATACCAATAAACCTTTCTAAAAGACCAGGATATGTGTTCTAATTCTAATAGTTGAATTATTTGTCAATAAATATTTTAATCTTTGTTTATATAGAATCACCACTATATATATATATATATATATATATATATATGCAGAGAGAAAGAGAAAGAGAGGGTGCATTTATTAATGGTTATCAAATATATGCATGGTGTGCCAATTGTGTGAAAGTACGTGATAAAACACTTTGTCTGAAGTTTCGAAAATGTAGTAAAAATACTTTATCAAAGTATAATTAAAATAAATAAAAATTGTCTAAAGAAATAAGGTTAAATATAGTATCTACTACATATATAGTATATATATATATATATATATATATAGAGAGAGAGAGAGAGAGAGACAGAGAGAGAGACAGAGAGAGACAGAGACAGAGAGAGATAGACAGAAGCAGTATGAGAAAATTCGATGGATAAATTGACGTCTAAATTACAAAAAATAAATATAACACTGACATCTCATTTTAAAAGATATATTTACTAA
>JBBBDQ010000222.1:5460000-5600000 GCA_037127315.1 Ascarosepion bandense
AATATCTCAGGGTAACAAAATATATGCGGTTATCGTATTATAGATCAATCGGTTGTAGATATTCTAAAATTCAAACAACATTAACTGAACAGACTATATTTTCTTCTGTTTGGCCAAATTACATTTATCGATCCTGTCCAAATGTTTGATCCAGTCATTTTTCTTTGCACGTTCAATTACAGTGAAATTATGTATCAAAACATTGTCAGCCCAGAAACCGTTAACTATTCGCATTATACAGATAATTAATTATACAGCCCCACTAGACTGTTACAGGCAGAAGAAAACTGGCCTACGACAGAGTAGTTAACCAGTTGAGCGTGTCTCGTCCGCTCATTTTTTAGTATCTATCTATACATCCGTTTATGCATGTTCATATCTATCTATCTATCTATCTATCTATCTATCTATCTATCTATCTATCTATCTATCACAGTCTATTCAAATATATGTATTTTTACATTGTTCATATATATATATATATATATAGATAGATAGATATTTCAGTTTATATCTATTTATCTATGTCAGATTATTATTTGTCGATCTGTTTAATATATCTATGTATAAATATTTGCTATCTATGTATCTATCTATCTATCTATCTATCTATCTATCTATCTATCTATCTCAGTCTATTCAAATATATGTATTTTTACAGTGTTCATATACATATATATATATACATATATTTCAGTTTATATCTATCTATCTGTCTATGTCAATTTATTTGTCGATCTGTTTAATCTATGTATAAATATTTGCTATCTATCTATCTATCTATCTATCTATCTATCTATCAATTTCAGTCTATTCATATATATGTATTCTTACAGTGTTCATATATATATATATATATATATATATATATATATAGATAGATAGATAGATAGATAGATAGATAGATATATAGATATAGATATATATATTTCAGTTTATATCTATTTATCTGTGTCAATTTATTATTTCTCGACCTGTTTAATCTATCTATCTATAAATATTTGCTATCTATCTATCTATCTATCTGTTAATTTATCTATCTACCTCTCTATCTAGCTATCTCGTTCTATTCAAATATTATCTATTTTTACATTGTTCACACACACATACACACACACACACACGCACACACACACACACACACACACACACACACACATATATATATATATATATATATATATATCAGTTTATTCATATCTATCTATGCATCTATATATCTATTTTAGCGTATTCATATATAGGCATCTATTCCATTCTTCATGTATTTATAAATGCTTATCTATTCCAGTTTATTAATATCTATCTATCTGTATACCTATCACAGTCATTATATTTTATCTATCCTAATCTATCAATTTCCATGTGTGTGCGTGTTAGAGTGTTATCGTATATACATATATATGAGTGTGTGTTTCAAAGTATTCATATATATATATATATATATATATATATATATATATATATATATATGCGTGTGTGTACTTTCACGCGCCCTTATATGAATATATGTGTGCTTGGTATATAGGGGACGGATTTTATGAGATATGATGAATGAAATTGTTTCCCCAGCTGAGAATGCGACCATGGGAAGAAGGAACGAACAAGAAAAAACGGGTGCAGCTCCAAATAAACCAATCTACTCTTGCTAATCAGGGATATATGATGTACGCATGAAGTTTATTTAATAGCGAGAAAGCTTATCTAAACACATTGTACATAAGGAGCGATTTCTGCTTCGATAAAATAACTATATGATAGTATCAATTATTTTTAATGCAATATATATTAATATATATATATACACCAAATATATATATATATACATATATATACACCAAATATATATATATATATGGTGGATGCGTCTAGCCACAATGATGAGCTGCGATACAGCAAAACAGGCTTGTATGTGGATAACTAATATATTACGCTCTCATTACGACTGAGCTCTCTGGAGAAGAAAATTTTAAAAACAGTTTCCACTTCTGCTATATGCGTGACTCTTCAGAAATTAATTGAGTTCACTCGGTGACTGGAGTGTGTATACACTGCTTATATAAAACACTTTAAAATTTCCCTTCTCTGATTCAATGCGTTGATGGCTTAAGGAGTAGCAACTCCGACTGACACCAAATCGGTGAAGTTTCTATCCCGGCCAAAAGCAAGTGGATGCGTCTAGCAACACTGATGAGCTGTGATACAGATAGATGACTAATATTTATATATATATATATATATATATATATATATATATATATATATATAGGGTGTGAAAATATATGTATACAATGAAGAAAAACAAAACGCGCGCTTAAAAGGCTTGGTATTGATTGTACAAACATGAATGTAATATAATACTTACTGTGTATCTACTTTTATTGTACCCCACAAATGAATACACACACACACACACACACACACACACACACACACATATATATATATATATATATATATATATATATATATATATATATAAGGCCAATAATACGAATTTTATTATTTAATCTATTCTGATAAATTCAGGTTGGTAACATCAGCTTGGGTTTTTAGTGTTTGAACAACGCCGGACTCCTTCAGTCATCATCAGTCTTTTATAACATTTTCAGTATTTCAATATAATATCTTTATTCAATGCTCTTAATTACAAATATCTCATTTCCATTTCCTAAGTATTCTATACGACTAGTAAAATATCACAAGGTTTATGAATATAATCCGATAAAATCGAATAATAAATATCATTTTCTGTAATTTTAAAAACCTTGCTTACCCTACTGCCCCGAAAAAGGCCTTGAATGGACGGTTTTTCAGCTGTGGGAGTGCAGGGAGAAGAAAAAAGAAAATCACCAAAAGGGCTTTTTGAAATATCAAAACAAAAGAGATCGAATATGGGAGTGGGTGATAGTGTGACGTAAACAATGACTTCATTCACAGATAGATAGATAGATAGATAGATAGATAGATAGATAGATAGATAGATAGATATAAAGTTAGACGGAGGTTTGATCCCTGCCAAAATTTAAATTTTTATGAAGAAATTTACCGAATGTCCAGTACCAGGATAGACGTAATATTCACTGTTTAAAACAAAAATTAAAAAATGGTGTAACTACTTCAAAGACAGATATCCACTATGATAACATTTGAACTAATAATATATGTCGAATTAAAAATAATGACCTCCATATATATATATATATATATATATATATATATATATATATATATATATATATATGTATATTAAAGAATACGCAGACCTTCTACTGAAATAAGCGTGTGCACTACAAATAAAGTTTAAATTATGAAACACATACATTTATGCATACACACACACTCACACACATACACTCACACGCATATATATATATATATATATATATATATATAAATGTGTGGGTGAGTGTGTGTGTGTATGTGTGTGCGTTTGTGATGATGATGACAGATCGAAATTTTAATATAATTTGAAAATAAAATCACACATCAGGTGGTTAAACAGCGATACTTATATATATATATATATATATATATATATATATATATATATATATATATATATTCCGGCCAGTAGAAGAAAATAAACTCATATAGTACTTAATAAATAAATGGGGTGTTTATGCAAATATAAATATTCATTACAAATAACATTTAAGTGATAAAATAAATACATTAGTACGAACCGACACACATAAACGCACACGCATATATATATATATATATATATATATATATATATATATATAAACAAACAAGATATGATGTTAAATATGAATGGTATTTTGAGTTCAATACCAGGTTACAAATAACTTAGAGAGATAAGTTAATGGGAGATGACTCATGACTACCAGAAGTGGTTTCAAAATTAGAATAATATACCCCAGTGATCCTAATAAATGTCTCGGTTCGAAATTTCTAGCACCTAAACGTGGCTTGAGTTTACAACGGCCGAAACGTTGCAAAAATAAGAACAAAGTTGTGGACAATAGTCCGAATAATATAAATTGTGTGAATTTTTCTTGTTTATCACCAAAATACTAATTACCTGATAAATTTTATCAGTGACACACTTTTTCCGTAATACCCTGATATGTGTATGAAGGTTCATTTTTTTACATAACCATCTAAATAAATTTACGGATAACTACGACGATGTGAGGTATATGCGCGTAGTACGAGGATATCAAAATAAATGAAGAGCACTACCAGGGATGGTGGGAAAAACAAATGATAACTGACTTCTGACAGGGTATCAAAAAGAACATAACAGGCAATCAAGAAAGAGAAAATTTTTACCGTACTTTGTAAAATCACGAAGGTATAATTTATGCTTTTACTTTATTAAACGATTTGATGAAAATACTATTCAGTCTTCGTATTTTTAATTAATATTTCTCAGTAAGCAGTTCAATATTTGTTGATTTAAATAAAAATTAGTTTTTCCAAACTATTTTACCTTCAGAAATATTGCCATGGATCAATATTCTATAAACAGAAAACAAATGAAAAAAGCACTTTTTTCCCCAAAAATGAAGTACTTCATACAGCAAAAACGGTAGCCCACCAAGAATAGGGTAAGGTCGTTTTCAGATTAAGCGCCCTCAAGTTAGCTAAACATGATGTTTTGTGTGTCGATACCATTAAATTTTTGTTGTTGTTCTTGTACAGAGCAATCAATGATATCATATATAAATCCCGTAATTTTAAGACATACACACATCTCACAAATAGGTCATCTAATATAAACAATGCCTGAAAAAAAAAACTTCTATATTTTCTACATATTTATATTAATATCAGTAATGTTGTTAGTAATATTAGCCTTTTACCCACAAGGTAACATTTGGCATTAAATGACCGAGGAGCCAGTTTCGCTTAAAATTTATATAATCATTTTCTCAAAGTAATTTCTTTAAAAAATCCAGGTTTTTCAAGTCGATAATCTGTTGTCGCTAGTTCAAGTGAATTTCCGATTTTTTCCATTTTTTTTTTGTTTTTTGAAGGGGTAGTGATTCTTTCATAATCTATAACTTGAAGTGTGTGGATCTTTCTCTTAAAATATTTTTTCTATAAAACAGGTTTCTCAAGCCCATGTTTATGCGATTATAAACATTATTAAAGCCAAATTTCCCTTTGAAGGATTAAAAGTTTTAGTAATATAAGCTGTTAGGATGTGAGTTATGAGGCAGTAGATATCGACTCGGAATAAGAAATCGAAGAGCCGAGTTCAATTCCAGTTGAATTTACTTAAGTGTAAATACTCTCAGGAAGTATTAATCCATCTCTTCTTCTCCCAACTATGGGTTAAATAGCAGGAGAGATAGTAATGGCAAGCCGAACAGCTTTGTTTGGCAACCAGTCTACCTCACCTGGAGTATAAAGGAGTGTGAGTTGGATCAATGTACCTACTTGTAAATAAGACAATTTTAAGAAGCCTCGATGATCCCCTTGCCGATAGCTGTTTCCATGAAAGGAAACATTTGACATTAACTGACTAAGCAGTCAGTACCGCTTCAGTTTGAAACTTATATAATCTTTTTCTTAAAGCAATTGATTAGAAAAAAAGGTTTTTCAAATCGAGTAACTGTTGCAGTTTTTTTCCAGTATTGATGGGGATTCCCTTCATAATTTTACTTGAAGTTGTGTAGACTTTTCTCTTAAAGATTTTTTTCAGAAAAACAGGTTTCTAAATCCCATGTTTATACTATTGTAGATTATTAAAGCAAAAAGTTTTCCGTGTAGAAATAATGGTGTTGTTCATATTAGACGTTTCCCTAGAAGGAAACAATTGGCATTTATTGACTGAGAAGCCAGTACCTTTTTAGTTTGAAATTTATAAAATCATTCTCTTAAAGAATTTCTTAGGAAAATAGGTTTTTCATGTCTAGTTGTGGCTATTAACAGTACTGATGGGGATTCCTTTCATAATCTGTTACTTGAAGTGGCGTGGAAAGTTAACACCTTGATTATGAGAATATTTTTCTCTTCCAGTTACATATGCTATTCATTTTGGATACTGCGGCTAGTGACAGACCTCAAGTGATGTTTTCCCTCTTATTTGGTAAATTTTCTTGTGTTATTTTTATTGCACCATTCCAGAATGTTTAAAGAAGGATTATCTTTGAGAAGAGACCCAGGTTTTACTTATTCAAACCCCTTTTACATTACTTATCTTAGGAAGCGGTTGTATACAGCTAACGGTTTACATCTCGTTGAATGGATTTCTCGCCACGTATGACATCTATATTAAAGTCTTGATATGGCAAGGATATTTAAGAAGAAGACTGAAGTTTTCAGGTCGGTGTTTTGGTTTCGTAGCAATGTGCAGTATTAAGGAAAACTACTTCTGGAATAGTCTATTTCACTGATTTTCAACCGCTGTGCCGCTCGATCCTCTGAAGTGCTGGTTTCCTAAGCGCCGCTTAGAGGTAGCAAAGATCTGAGAGTCTAGAAGTACCCAGGGGGATTGAACACACTGCTCATTTGTTACAGATTCTAGTGAGGCAAGCTTGCTAAATATTACACCACGTTGAGGTGCTTTGGTCCTCTGATATGTGTCGCCAAATATTGTTAAAGCCGTCATATCTAATTTGATTCATTTTGAATTTCATTTCAAAAGGATTTAGTACGTTTACCAAGAAATTTTCGATTTTGCTAGGTATACCGTTGTTTAAAAATGTAGAGACACTGACATTTTTTTTTGCCAAATAATGTGTATATAAAAAATCGTGTTCACGATGTAGCAGATTTGCAACAAAAAATCCGCGTAATTTAATCAATGAAAAATTAGATGAACGTCTCGTTTCTGCTGATGCCTTCGAAGTATATACAATGTGTCGACATTACAATATACAGCATCGAATACTTGTTTCTCTTTGAGTTTTTTTTTAAATACCTCAAAATCTTGGAATTTTCTTTTTAATTCCGCAATATCTTGGAAAAGATTTTTTGAATTCCATCAAAACTTCGTATATATATACATACATATATATATATATATATATATATATATATATATATATATTAATGACATTTTTTTGTTTAATAAAATGCATATCGTATATCTTAAAGGTTAGCAACTCAGAAAGTGAAACTGACGTACCGATTTCGATTGCAATCGTATTCGTTACATTCACTTTCGTTCAAATACCCTTGGGAAAGGTTTGAATCTATCTCTTACCATATCACAATGAGCTAAGTGGACTCTATTGCATTGAAATAGCAATTAGAGTAAGAAAAGGGAAACTTTGAATTCAAAATTAGACTGACGAAGGATCGTAAAATCAGTTTAATTTTCCCTAGAGATGCCAAAGTTTTTTAGCATGCTTTACATGTGGTATAACAGTCAAGGCTGTAGTGCGCTCAATGCGCACTCATTAAAACAATCATTCTTCCTTGTTTCTGTTGAAATTTTGCCTGCATATATTTATATATATATATATATATATATATATATATATATATATATATGTGTGTGTGTGTGTGTGTGTGTGTGTGTGTGTGTGTGTGTGTGTGTGTGTTGAATATATGAATTAAAATCCGACAAAATGAATAGAATAAGTAAAGAAAAGAGAGAAAAAAATGTGTCTTTAATCTAACATGTTTCACTTTTGGTTTATTCCAGGAAAATATTTATACTGAATGGAACGAATATAGTGTGACCTGATGAAATGATCTAATTTAGCTCTTAGAAATGAATTATAATTTATAACCAAATGATGTGTTGAACTTTCCTTTATATATATATATATATATATATTCTAAACATATACTGTTAAATATAAGAGACAATGAATGTCTATTATGTTTAATCATGAGCCGTTCTAAACGTCGTATTTTTGCTTTAATTTCAGTTGAAAATAAAGACAAAAATTCTCCAACATTTGGATAATTATTTATTGGTTTTCTTCTAAGGTTTCGGCTCACATGAGCCATCTTCAGAGAGGTTGTTTAAACTGAAATATTATAAAATCCACCATCACCTACGATTTTATTTTGTGTCGGCATAAAACTCCGCTTGGCAACGGCAATAGTTACCAAAAATAATAAACGCAGTTCTTAAGTTTGCGATGGGGTTTTATGACGTCACACCGCGGGATAGCGCGAAATGATAACAAAACCATGTAGTCAAATGCAATGTAATATGTTATTTCCTGTTTTAAAGTTGATTTTATTGAGTGTTGGTTGCTTTGATTTGATGTACATGACTTCCAATATCTGCAGGTTCCTCTTACTGTGTGCATGAGTAAGGATCACCGTATTGTTGACCAAAATCTGTCAAAAAGCGTTTATACGTTCTATGAGTAAATTTTCTTCTCTCGCCCTTCTAACTCGTGAACCTCTCTAGCGGCGTTTTGCATTCCAATAAATTTTGATGATTGATAGTTTACGTGCAATGTCATTTTCTCGCTCAATCCTGCTCTTTTATTGACCTCTCTCAGAAATCAGAATTTTTCTCAGATTATTTATTGCTTTTCTTGGGGTAAAAAGAGTAAGAAAATGTTAAATAATTTCTGTGATGGAAAGAAATGTTTGAAATATTTTGAATGTTAAAAACAAATCTCCACTTTTGGAAGTTTGTGTTTAGTGTTTTTTTTTTTTTTAATTTTTTTTAGTAGGAGTAGATAGGTCACACTATCGCCCGGTCCATACTCCTCCCACGTCTATTGAACTGGAGTAGAGGCTTGCCCCTTGTTTCCTGTTTAGGATGTGGTTTCCGGCTTTTTTTTCTCTCTCTTCAGACCTTGGTATTGGTGCTTCCGTGAGTTTCCTTCGATCTGGCCGGTTGGTGGCAACGGCTCATCACTGTGAGTGTACCGGGTTGGTAGTTTCCTGGTTGCTGCTTCCGACTGGTAGTTAGGAGCCCTAACTCTTGCGTAGCGTCAAGAGTGGCTGCTCTGATCAACAGTTGTATAATATCGGGGTTCTTGTAGTGTCATGTTGAACATAGATAGGTGTCCCTGCAAGCGCTTTCGGTGGGCAACCCCGAGGCCACACCTTGTTGCAACCCTATCCAGTTTCCCTCCCAGCACAAATCGAGGATAATGACCGCCTGTATCCTCTACCCTAGGTCCCTCTCTACAAACAGAATCATGACTAAACAAATCAGAAATGACCCTAAACCAGTTAAATCCAAACAATCTAAACTCATTAACCTTTCCTTCACTAATATCCGGGGCATTCGTACTAACTTTCCTAGTGTAGAAGTGTCCCTGCATGAAAAGTCCCCTGACATCCTTGCGCTCTGCGAAACTAACCTCAACTCAGCTATTCCCTCCTCTGACCTCTTCATCCCTGGTTATCTTCCCCTTTTAAGGAAGGATTGCACTGTCCACATGCATGGGCTGGGTGTCTATGTCAGCGAACACCTCCCCATAGCTAGGGTGACTTCACTCGAATCTACTGACCACCAGTACATATGTCTCTGCCTGTCTCTCCTCAGTTCGGTTAGTTACCTATTCTTTCTTTACCGTTCTCCCTCCTCTCCTGACTGCTCTCTACTAGATAGCATTGCTGACGGCATAGATAAGGATATTTCCTATCACCCATTCGCCCACATATTTGTATTTGTATTTGGAGACCTCAATGCCCATCACTCTGAGTGGCTTGAAAACGCCGTTACTGATCCAGCGGGTATTCATGCGATGAACTTTGCTATTTCCCAATCCCTTACGCAAGTGGTGGACTTCCCCACTCGCTTCCCAAGCACTCCCTCGGGTCATTCTTCACTGCTAGTTATATGTTTCACCTCTGCGCCTGACGCCTGTCAAGTCTCGCAGCTTTGCCCTCTCGGCAACTCCGACCACGCTGTAGTCTCTCTCAGTATTTCTTTCCAATCTATCTCCCCCCAGGAGTTCCCTACCTATAGGACCTCCTACCTCTACCAAAAAGCTGACTGGGATGCCTTTCGCGATTTCCTCTGCGACGTCCCTTGGGGAAAAGTGTTCGATTTATCAGTTGATGACTGTGCCTCTGAGGTTTCGTCATGGGTGAAAGTTGGCATTGATGACTTCATACCCACCAGGAAGTATTGCTTAAAACCTCATTCCTCAGCCGCCATTGCCCACAGAAACCATTACTTCCGTCTATTCCGGAGACAGTTAACTGATCACAATAGGCGCCTGTTCATATCTGCTCGCAATGAGTGCAAGAGAACCCTAAATGACGCCAAACAGTTGTTTGCTGAGAGAATGCGACAGCACATAGCTGACCGCAAGTTCGGCTCCAAGGACTATTGGAGGATTTGTAAACGAGTGCTCAACAATAGGAAATCCTCAATACCTTCTTTAATCCATGGATTTGACCTTCTCACGTCATCTGCGGACAAAGCTGTACGCTTTGCCCACAGATTCTCATCCAACTCCACATTCGACTCGTCCGGAGTACACCCACCCGACTTCCCTATTAGAACTGAGGCCAAAATGCACGACGTATATATTACCCCAGAGTAATTTCAATTCTCAACCCCCATAAGGCGTGTGGCGACGATGGAATCCTGGTGATAGTCCTTAAGACGTGTGCTCCTGAACTTTCCCCTGTCCTTTCTAAACTATTTAACTACTGCCTTTCTGCTTCCTGCTTTCCTGCATGCTGGAAGTTCTCCTCAGTCGTTTCTGTATTTAAGAATTGTGGTGAACCCTCGGACCCTTCCAACTATCGGCCTATCAGTCTTCTACCGATATTCGGGAAAGTATTCGAGGCTATAATCAATGCTGAAATAGTTCATCATCTCACCACCCACAAACTTTGACAGGACCACTGCTGACCTGCTAACAACCGTAACGGATTACATGCTACAGGCCCTTGATGAGTCTGACGAGGCTCGCGCGGTTGCTCTGGACATCTCCAAGGCTTTCGACAGGGTTTGGCACTCTGGCCTCCTATGCAAACTACGCGGTTATGGTATTACCGGTCGCCTGCTTGACCTAATCTAATCTTTCTTAAATAACCGCAAAATGAAGGTCGTTCTGAATGGGCGTGCCTCTTCGTACTACAGCACGAATGCTGGTGTCCCACAGGGCTCTATCCTGGGCCCAACGCTCTTCCTTATTTTCATCAACGACCTCGCAGATGAGATCAAGTCCCAAGGAGGCATCTACGCAGATGACACTACAATATACTCCCGCACCAGTAAGAAATATGTCGTGGCGGACAGACATAATCTCGCTGCTGACCTTGAACGGGATCTATACTCTGTGGTGAACTGGGACAAGAAGTGTCTTGTCAACTTCAATTCATCTAAGACCAAGCTGTTGTCTGTCAACCATTACAGGCAACCTCTCCTTCCTCCCATAAGCATGGACCAAGTGATTCTCAGGGAGAGTAATACACTACGCCTCCTCGGACTTACCCTGTCCTCAGACCTCAAATGGAAGCACTATATTGAATCCATAGCAAAATCTACTGCTAAGAAGGTTGGGCCGCTATGTCGAACCAGGATGTTTTTTCCACCTGAATACATCCTGCATATATACAAGACAACCATCGTCCGTGCATGGAGTACTGCTGCCATTTATGGTCAGGTGCCCCTGCCGTTCTCCTCAGTGTTCTTGACAGGCTCCAAAGGAGAGTCTGTAATGTGATAGGTACTGATCTGGCGGCTCGACTGCAGCCACTTTCCCATCGTCGAAATGTGGCCTCCCTTTGTCTGTTCTATAAATACTTTCATGGATTCTGCTCAGACGAACTTAAGTCACTGATGCCTCCTCAACAGGTGTTTACTCGTGCAACTAGACTGGCAACTGGGTCCCACCCATTCACAGTCAGGTTAGCCAAATGCAGACGACAGTTCTACTCCTGCAGCTTCTTCTCTCGCACTTCCCGCCTGTGGAACTCGCTCCCGTATTCTTGATTTCCTGACGGCTAGAATCTCCAGAAATTTAAATGCAAAGTCAATACTCATCTACTAACCACTGGACTCTAGCTCTCTCCTCACCCCCGTATAACCTTCCCTTTCTCTCCACCTGTGTATCTGTCATCGCACATGCTTTCTCAGCTCTCTATTGTTCCTTTCTAACTAGTTTGTACTCCTCACTCTTTTCTAATTAATCTTTTTACATTTATGTAGCCCCCTGCACATCAGTGGCCTTTTCGCCTTGCTCGGGGTGAAATGATTAAAAAAAAAAAACGATGCTCCAAATCTGTAGAATTGTACACATTGTTTCTTTCTGAGTACATTTCTTTTAACATACCTACAACAATAAATATGCAGAGCAAAATATTTGAGATGAGAGAAGTAATGGTGTAAGTTTTTAATTAGTGTTTCCTGCTGAGACGCATAAGGCTTAGTATGACACACCATCATAGCAATGGATCTGCTCTCATTGCACGAGTGTATTATTGTTTTACTATACTAATTAATCATTACATCATTTTCGACATCAAACTAAATTTGCATTGTAGCTGTATTATACATTACTTCGCATCGATTGCATTCAAATATATTTGAGTATTTTATGCTAATATATTTTAATATATCTAAATTTTTTATCAAGATCTGTTAACGAAAACATCCTGATGTTTCATCTTTATATGTAAATAGCCAGAATAATGTTGAAAAGAGTGACAAATTATGTAATGCATTTATATATGACTAAATCGAAAGTTATAACCAATGATTATTTAAAATATATTTCTAATATTAGATATGCAAATTATATTTTTTCAGCTGTTATTCACCCCGTTTTCTTCAGGAGCCTGTTATTTTCAGTAACAAGAAAGTGAATTCTGGACTATCTTATTAAAGATAAAGAAGAGACTTGAGGCAACAGAAACATTGTTCTAGCCGAAAATACCATGGATTAAGCACCGGAGTAACGACGAACCTTTACGAAAATGATGTAATGGTCGCCAACAGAACAGCTATATCTTTCAAGGTTTAGACAATACTTCTTCTATATTTAATTATTTAATCCAACACAAGGTTCCCACCTTGTGTTGGATTAAATAACACTGTCTACTAAATTAAATAACACTGTCTAGATTAAATAACACTGTCTACTAGTGTTGCCACTAGTAGACAGAGGGTTACAGGGAATTAAAGCGAGAGGAAAAACAAAGGATACGGAAGATTAAAGAAAGACAAACGATGAACGATATTTAAAAAGACAGAAAATGGTGATTGATGTTGCATTTAAATTTTTGAAGATTGTACTTATCAGGAAACAAACGGAAGAGAGTTCCATAGACCAGAAGTACGAGTAAAAAAACCATTAGAATAGAATATGGTGAGTCCAATTGTTTTCATCGAGGCAGCAACCAAAAAAGCTCGTCAAAATAGTTGCCATGAGAATACTAGTAGAAAAGTCAGAGGTATGTCACGTCGATCGATTACATTGCAGCTTCTTCTTTGCTAGGTTTTAATAGATTTACCACGTACGAAAATTAACTGAAACAAAAAGAATAATTTCCTCCTTGCATCTAATACTCTTTTCCTGAACACTTAAACGTCGTCTCTTGGCGTTGTTTTCCTCTTTAGACCAAATTTTCCATTATGTTTAGTACTGATGAGTCCAGATTTTCTTTACATTGATGAAACTACTGGCAATTGAAAGGCTGTCAACAGCAATATCCACGATCACTCCCTAAGGCATGCCAGTGTGTCCAAGCAGCGTTAACATCTTCATACGCTTTCTTGGAGCAGCGTCCATCGTAACACAACCAATTGACAGTCGAGACAATAATGTCTAAGCTTGATAAAAATCTGACGCAACCACGGATGATACGATATTTTCAAGGCAAATAAATTTCATCAAACACCTCAAAAAAAGATTTGTATTAATGCACACCACTGCAAATCATCTAATCAGATAGAAAAATAGGAACTGATTAAATCCTATCATTCTAGTGAGTCTAAAAATGACCTTTTGGGGAAATAAAGTAATCTAAAACATTCATTTTAATTAATTTGCACAATGGTGTACATACATGCGTTTAACGGTAATTTCTGTAAACTTTCTAACCCACGTCTTTCTTAGAGGGAGGGAATTACTATGTGACTTTTCTTTACACGCGACCAGTCAGTCAAAAATCAACCTAACAGATTATCTGTTCTTTACTACTAACTCGAAAATTCTCTGAAAAACAATGTAACCCATTTATCATTTGTTTAAAATATTGTTATTTTTCTGTTTCAAAAAGGTTTCCTTTGTTTTATGCAATCCTAAGCACCTGGCCCAGATGGCATAGTGATAGAGCTGCTGACAGCCTTAGAAGAATATGGCATAGAAAAGATTACCGACATAATAAACGAAATTTATAGCAGCGGAATAATACCAGACGACCTATGCAAGTCGATATTTATAGCACTGCCGAACAAACCAGGTGCAAACGAGTGTGAACTACACAGAACTATCAGCTTAATGAGTCACATCACAAAACTGATTGTCAGAATCCTGATGAATAGAGCGAGAAGCAGAATCAGGCCAGAGATAGGGCAGGAACAGTGCGGGTTCGTCAAAGACACTGGAACAAGGAACGCCATATTCATGATTAGGATGCTCTCTGAAAGGGCATTACAAATGAAGAAAGACTTGTACCTATGCTTCATTGATTACGCGAAAGCATTCGACAAAATACGACACAAAGAATTGATGGAAATGATAGGCAACCTCGACATTTTCGGCAAAGATATAAGAATAATCAAGAATCTCTACTGGCAGCAAACGGCCTGCATACGGACAGGTAACGACCTCAGTAGATACACAAAGATAGAAAAAGGCGTAAGTCAAGGATGTGTCTTTTCACCGGATTTGTTCAACCTATACAGCGAGAATATTTTGAGGACCCTAGATGACACACCAGGATTTATTATTGGAGGCCACAACCTGAACAACATAAGATACGCGGACGATACAGTACTGATTGCGGACACGGAAAGGAAACTGCAAGAGCTCATACAGAAAGTAGCAGGGGAGAGTGACAAGAAGGGACTACAAATAAACTATAAGAAAACTGAGTGCATGGTCATCAGCAAAAGATACAACCCAAAATGCCAAATACAGGTGGGGGATAACAGAATCAAACAAGTCCAAGAATTTAAGTACCTAGGAAGTGTTCTAACAGGAGACGGAAAGTGCGACACGGAGATCCGAAGGCGAATTGGCATGGCAAAGGACGCGTTCCAGAAGATGAGCAAAATACTAACACACAGGAAGATCTCAATAGAAACGAAGAAAAGAGTGCTAGACTGCTACGTGATGTCAGTTCTTCAATACGGCTGTGAATGCTGGACAATATCATCGAAAATGAGGAAAAAACTGGAAGCGGCCGAAATGTGGTTCTACAGAAGGATGCTACGGATATCGTGGACTGAGCATACAAGCAACGACGAAGTGTTAGAAAGAATGGCAACAAAAAGGAAATTGATGCTGAGCATCAGGAAGAGACAACTGAAGTTCCTGGGACATGCAATGAGGAAGGAGAGCCTGGAGAACCTGATACTGACTGGTCAGATAGAAGGAAGGAGAGACAGAGGAAGGCAGCGGATAACATATCTGCAGAGTATGATCAGGTGGATGACGGAACGGGGGTTGCCAGGAGCAACAGGAGCAAACATACTAAGAGCCACAAGGCATAGGGAGACGTGGAGATCCATGATCGCCTACGTCCTGAAGGGACAGGGCATATAGAAGAAGAAGAAGAAGGTAGAACGATAAACTACATTCAGAAGAAAGGCCTTTCATAGGAAGGTTTTGAGGAGCATGAAACAGAATTTTTATTGTTATTGTAGCCAGGTCCATGTTGACAATGTCAACCAGTTTAAAATTAAAGTGTATGAAAATGGAGTTTATAGTAAAGTTACCAACAACATAATATTCGAGTAGAATTACTAGCAATACATTTTATATAAGAAAATGATCAAAATTAAATGTTATTGCAGACTATAACAGTAAAATGATAAAAATAGAGATTATAGTAAAAATACAAGTAATACATTTTATAATAAAATGATCAAGATTATGTTATAGCAAAATGTCAAACAATATATAATAAAAGTATAATAATATAGCAAATTTATCAAGAATATAATTTTACAGCAAAATGACAACACATTTTTATTATTAAAGGATAAACAATACACATTATAGCAAAATGGCAACTAACATACGCATAAAGATTATAAAAATACAGTTAATTATAAAATGCCAATAATACAATTTTACAGTAAAATTACTAGCAACACATTTTATAATAAAATGATCAAGAACACGTGTTATAGCTAAATGGCAATGAATATAGCATTAAATTGTAAATAAACACATTTTATCTTAAAATTACTAACAATACAGTCAGTTAATTATATGCCATATGTGATACAAACTCTGGGCGATCATGTCTCGAAACGTACATTACTGACTGGGGAGAAGATTATCCCGCAGTAGGTTGCCATTGCTCTCTGTGGTAAACTGGTTTCCGACCAAGGATATAGAATCCAATGTGTTCTATACTTTTACCCATAAATGGAGGGAAGAGACGGATTAATACCTTCCCCAAGGGTATTTGTGCGCAAGTGAATGCATGGAATTCAACTGGAATTCGAACTCGGCTCCCCGTTCCGTGTCGATATCCAATGCACCACAACCCCCATCCGTAAAATTAGCAGTAATAAATTTTTATAATAAAATTATAAGCAATATATGTTATAGCAAAATGGCAATCAATATAACATTATAATGAAAAAATACTGTTTATAAAAAATTATCAGCACTACATTTTGTAGAAAATATTTTTAAAAGGAATCATCTTTTATGTTGAATTGTAACTCTAACACGTGAACAAACAAACATAATTGTATATCAGGAAAAGTTGTGGTTGTGTTGTATTGAATTATTAAAAGAAATATGGAGATTAAGCTAGAATAAAAATTGTTTGAAAAATTGTATGCCACTATATGTGAAAAATCATATTTGCATAGAAGGGTTTGATAACATACAGAATAACCACATGAGACGAAACGGAGCCAAAATTGAAAGAAGTAAATATTAAAGTATTGTGATAAAAAGTATGAACACCAGGCCACCACCACATCTTGAACAAATTGTCCAAAATAACGTTAAAAGCAATAAGCCAACAAACGCTAAAAAAAACTCTTTAGATTGATATGATAAAATGTAAAGCGTCCTATTGGCGACAATAAGAAATCTAAGTGCATCGATAAGCCAAAGATAGTTTAGTGCATTTGTTTAGATATCTTTTTTTTTTTTGTTTTTTTCCAAGAGGTTTTAATATTTGTTTTCTGGTTTACGCATTTTATCAGATTGTGTGCAATTATTTTAAATATTTATGATACATAAAAATCCGTAAATTCATTGATCGTACTATTTTTTCTTTAGCTTGATATATCAGAATCAGATTAAAATCAAATTAAGCATCAATTAAAATCTCAAAATATGCTTTGAGATTATAAAAATTTAAATCAAAAGAAATAATTCGCTGCATACAGGGGCTGGATAAAATAATGAAATCATTTTGTGAAATAGTAGTTTTATTATTTTACTAATAAGTTCACATTTGACATCAATTAATAATAGAAAATTGAATAGTGCAAGTTCTGAAGCTTTTGATGAGAATGTTGAGCGATTATAAAGTAGAATGTTTAACTCTTAGTAACGATAGGTAGGGGAGAAATATTTCCGCATTTGTTGCTTCAAAATTGTTTGTAAATGTTCAATTATATTAAGAGCTGATGAAGGTTTTTTATTTTTTTTAATGATTTAAACCCAAGCAAGACAGGACCGTCACAGGGGCGCAGGGAGTTCCAATGAGAGTAAAACCAAGGTACAGGTAGTTTGGAAGAGAGGATAAGAGATGGATTGGAATCAGGGAGATAGAAGATGAAATTTGACGTTGATAACTCTAACCCCGAACCCAACTCTAACATATCCCTAACCCTAACACTAACCCCAAACTTAACCAAAACCGTATCTCTAGAGCTAACCTCAAGCCCAACCCTAACCTAAACCTTAACTTTGTTCAACCCTAATATTTACTCTAACACTAACCATATGTTTAAACGTAACTTTAACCATAATGTTCTCCCAAATGTGGAGGACAATAGCAGAAAGCTTCTTTTATGCCCTTCGTACCTATTCTGGATAATATTAACTCTGTGAAACGGCGCATTATCTTTCTGGAAAACTGCGCTGCTATCAGGGATAATTTATTTGTGTCACAGCATGAAGCTGAATAATTAAAATACTCAGATATTCCTTGAGATTATAAAAATGTAATCAAACAAAATAATTTGCTACATATAGAGGTTGGACCATCTAAATTTATAATTGAATTCCGTAATGTGAATGCCCAAAACGTTAGTGCCATAATCATGCTTCAAGTTAGAATACAATAAGTCAAGATTTATTTGACCTGTCTGCATATAACATCATCATCATTCATCATCATCATCATGCATCATCATCATCATCATCATTCTTTTACCAAACTGTGGTTTGTGGGAAATCTATCGACAATCCCACATCAGAACACACGGTCAAGCATTTCGGGAAATGGTTGTGGATATCTCAGTTTCCTTGATACAACATTTCCAGTAGCATGCTAAAGAAGCAAGGATGCGATCAGCCCATTCTGCGTTCGTTAACAGTGGCCAGCAAATTGCAGCCATTTCTGCTTAAGCTTAAGAGTTAATTGTGCGATATCTCGTAGATAGATCAATGTTTGGCAGGATCTGTAGCTGATCTTTTGGATCAGACAAATGAGCAAAGTTCAAGTCTCTGAACCATAGAGAAGGGCAGACTCAATGAATACTTGAAAAGTTCGAACTTTTAAGGAACTTGAAAAGTTGCAGCTCCAGAACTTATCAAGTTTTTTGCATGCATCACTAGCAAGAGCTTTTCGTATACAAAATATACAAAATACGATCCTATATATTTGAAGTCCTCAACCTTCCTTGCTTGATGAACCATCGAGAGATTTAAAATTAATTCTCTCAAAGGATGTCTGAATGACCTCTGTTTGGCTTTCATTGTAGTAGAAGCTAACCTGGTTAACTGCTAATTTATTTCAGTCATTTGTGTTAGCAGATAACCTGGTCGGCCTCTACTGCAAAGTTTATTGCAACATCCTTTGAAGCAAATGCTTTCAAATCTTTCAATGGTTCATCAATCTGCACATACAAACCCACGCCTAATTCGGAAAATGAGTGAATGATGATTCATTTAAGAAAATTACAATAATCCATTGATACACTGAAAAACTATAAAGATATGGTCATCATCTTTTCAGTTATCCAGATTGAAGAGATGTGCGTTGTGGAGCTGTGGATATCGGCTACAAACGAAAAATCGGAGAACAGAGTTCGAATTCTAGATGAATTAGTTGCATTTACTTACGCCTAAATTCTCTTAGGAAAATTACTAATCCATCGTTTATTCCTCCAGCTATGGATTAAATAGTTGGACAGCTTGTGTTCTATAGCCTTGGAATAAATAGCAAACCATTTCGTGAAAATCTTCATCCATGAACCCTGTCATGACTCGAAAAAGACATGGTCATGCATCACGTATGACAATTAACTAACAAATTTAGATAAAATAAATAAAAAGCATGATAGATTGGGCTCTTCAGACCTGGTTGTCAATCAGCCCACCGTATAAAAAATGACAAATTATAGCAGGAAAATCTTCTGCCTAGTTAGTCATGGATCGAAAGAGACATGATCACCCAAGCGTTTATCACGTATGACACTTAACTGACTGACTTCTTAATTAATTAAGCAATACCACAATATTCGTAATTGCAGCTATAAGCATTACTCCAAAATTTATCCTCTTGGAAATCATATATGCATGCGTATAAGAAGAGTTTGTGTTTAAAAAAACAAAGATCAGAAAATTTTAAATTTTAAATCTTGGGATATTTGTTTGTGGTTTAGACTGAACATTCAATATGCAGTGTCTCACTAAACATCAAAATAATTAAAATTATAAACATTAAATTAAATTATAAACATTTAAAGAAGACTTCTATCAAAAAACTATCAGCAAATTAATCATTTATCAATATTACATTTTAAATAGTGATTTTAAACGTTTTTGTCGTCGTAATAAACATTTCTTTGCAAATAATGTCGGTTTCCACTCATGGCTGACCTGATCAACAGGGTAATGGTACATTTTTCCCTAACTACTACTTCTCCTATGTGCTTTCCTTCTGTGTGCCAGTTCTTTTCGGAACATATATAATCATGGCTCTTTACGACTTCCTGTCATTTTTAGCTCTTGTTAAAATGTGCCATTTTCCTATATATGCTTGTTATGCCGTTATATTTGCTGACAGCCATAAGTTATATATTCTTAACGTTGTTGTTTAATAATTTCTTCTCATTTTCCTTTATTACATGCAACTGTATGTCGTATGTTGTTAGGATTGTGGCTGCCAATAATGAATCTTGGTAGCACTACTAATTCTCTTGGGTTTGCTTTATTGTGAAAGTTGAATGAAAGTTCTGTGAGAAGATATCTTGCGGTTTCTGTTAGTATAAGTTCTGTATTATTCTAATATGCTTCCCAAATAAATAAATCTTACCAAGTAGTTGAAACAGTTCTTTGCTACATACCTTGATAAATGCCTTTATATAATCTATAAAATATACACCTTTGTGCAAATTAATTGAAACAAAGCGAATAATTTCTTCTTAGGATTTTCACAATTTCCTTGATCACGTATAATCCGTCTCTTGATGTTGTTTTTCTCTGCTGACCAATTTTTCTTTTATGTTTTGGATTGATGGATACAGTTTGTATATTCGTCTTAATGACACGACTGACCGTTGAAAGCCGGAAATCAAAAATATATCTCTGCAAGGCTTGCCAGTGTACTCGTGAAGCATTACAGTTTTCGTATGCTTATGTGGAGAAATGTCTATCGCAGACAATATCCGTAGTATGAGTAATTGACAATAGAGTCTTGGTGTGTTAAAAATTTGATGCAGTCATGAATGATGACATATTTTTCAAGGCTCAACAAAATTCTTCATACATCCCGGAAATAGATTCCTATTACTGCATTCTATTACAAATAACCTAGTCTGAAAAAAAATAGTATCGATTAAACCCTGTCACTCCAGGTATGATGAAAGAAAGGAAACAAAAGCAGTTGTTTCAATTGTTTTGCACAAAGGTGTAAGCATACATTCCTTCGCATTGGCATTGGTATTTCTGATATCATTCAGAGGAAGAATATCGCATTCTATGTTCCGATGTTGTTATCGAAACTGCCTAATTCTTAGCCTATTTGCGGTCTAATTCTACTCTGCCCTAAAGTATACTATGGTAGTGAAAGAAGAACTCTAGATGTATCAACTTGGATGTGCTTGTAACTGCCTTTGGATAAACTCTGCTTCTGGGATTAAAACAGCCTGTTTACAAACAGGTCGCTATTTGGCCAGATTGCCAGTTATATTTTTTAGCATTCTATGTAAAACAATACAGTTCCCTCTATCGATTTTACTGCCCACTGACAACTTTTTTGCCTGACTCCACTTCACCGAAGAAAGCACTTCTCGTGGGTCAATTCTAAGATATGCAGTTGAAGTTGCCAATCAAAATTTTGCTGTGGGTCCACTAGCATAGTTTCGATGATCGTTGACTGTGAAAAGTTTCGATTTCCAATATGTCCTGCTCCTACAAGACTTGCAGCCATATCGCGTGAAAATACCGGTTCCCCTTTGCTCAAGAAAGTTAGTCTAGCATGGTCAGTACTTAGATTGATGACTGCTTGGGAATACCAGGTTTTCTAAGCTTGGATGTGCGGGTGGTATCATAGATAATAACTTGGAATTATTAATCTGAAATTCCTGTTGAGTGTGTCATAAGCACAGACGAAAAGGTAAAAGTATGACTCCAATTCTTTTCCTCTTAGATAGCTACCTAGTTAAACATGTACGACTAAACTGTTATTATCTAAAGAAATCTTAGAATCTAAACATATTTCTTGATTTTAAATAACCTGTAAATGGTTGATAAACTGCACACAAACGAATCAGTCACCAAGTTATCCCACGAATGTATACTGATTATTTATTCTTCAGAGAGGGTAGATGTAATGGTTAATGAACGTCAGTCTAGTTTCATTTTTTTTTAATTTTCTCATTTTTATTCGACGCATAATTTTTTGATATGCGAAAGGGCTTATCTTTTGTTTTTTTTAAATATATGGACAGAATATCATACTTGCTTCCAGAAGCAATGTGTACCAACATTGAGTGCAGTACACCAATGGTTACGTCTGTGTATAGCGAATTTCTAGTTTCTGTGCGCGTATTATCATATTCTTGGCTTGTGGCGATACTAGCTTCAAACACTGGCTCGCATACAATAATTGTAGTTAAGCAACATTGATCTTGGTCAATACAGAGATGGGTGGCAACTTATGAATACAAGGATTTCTAATCATGTTTGTGTGTGAGTGCGTTTAATGTAATGTATAATGGCTCAGAATTTGAAAGTAGAGAACAAAGTTCTAGTTTCATTTCGTTATATTTCAGATCCAGATCCAGCTATCCTGTGACACATTAGAGTCGTATTGTTATCACATGTACTGCAACTGCAGTAGAAGTGGTGTTTCCTTGAACACGATAGCCTGACGGAGCCCAACCCTCTATAGGCGGGTCCAAATTCAAAGTTTTCCCTCTCTAAAACCAGTTGCCAAACAAGTCTATAGAAACCAGTCTGTCCTGCTATTTACCGATAGCTGAGATAATGGGAGATAGATCCATACATTTCCCAAGGGTATTAACACCTAAGTGAACGTAATGGATTCGACTGTAAAAGCGACTTGGATTGAAGAATTACTCCACTGTGTCTCTTCACTTACGCGCAAGAAATATATCACATCAACCACTTATCTCCTCCACCAGGTATGTGCTAATTGATAGGACTTATCAAAATAAAAAGTATTATCTTCAAAACATTCTTAAAATCAAAAAATAATTTCTACAAACAGATTGATAGCCTTTAAAAATAAATCAGTCAATAAGAGGCAGATATATACCTTTTTAGTAGGTCAGTTGGGCAAGGTCAGAGAGAGAAATAGCAACATGAGGCAATTCACTAGGCCAGAAATTTGGAAATGACATGCTGTACTGCTTGGTACATTTCAGAGGGTTTGAGTTTCAATCTTAGGATAGTAGAAAGGCTACCAAAAGAAGTGAATTAGTCTAATAGTGATTATGAAGGCACAGTACCTCAGAAAACGCTCATCGCTCTAACAAGAGAAAAAACGTCAGACATAATTGGTGAGGGCCTCAGATTCTACACGGAGGCCTACATCACTTACGTTGAGGATTTAGTGCTACCCTGAATCAAGAAGATGGATGATGATAACAGGACACAATTATAGCAGCCTGATGTTTTTTGCGTCTACATTAGTCTTTATACCTCCACTGCAAACCCCTTGGTTACTATGTGTTATGCACAGTTGAACGATAGACCAACAAAATTCCTTGCAACACCAAAGATAAACTGAAGTCAAGAATTATACCATATTCAAAAACTAAAGCAAGTATACCGTTCTGAAGCTATGCAAGGAATTCCAAAGCCATCTACACATGTAAGCGATTTTACTAAAAAACTTTACGCTTTCGTGATATTTTTGTGTAATATTTGCAAATATATCTGTTAAAATGAGATATCAGCTTTATATTCATTTTTCGTCATTTAGACAATAATTTATCAATCGAACCCTGTATATCTATTAAAATAAGATGTCATTGTTATTTACGTGACAATTCATCCATTGCACACTGTATAAAAGAACTGTGAAACTTAGGAAGCAACCAAACAATAAACTTATAATCTTCGACCCGATGATTATATCGTTCTCAGCTACAGGAGATAGTTAAATAAAATAAATATTCCGGCAATAATTGTTTTCATATTTATAAAAATTACGAAAATGTCTGACTACGTTGAACGGAAAGCATAGAATAAGAAAAAGATATCCAGTTAACAATAAAATGAAAAAGAAAAGCTTCAGTTAGCAATGTATAATCAAGTTACTATTCATTTAGAAGTGACATGTTCATTTGGGTGGATATCGGTGGTAGTTCCATCTATAAAGTATTCAGATGTTGCTTCATTATTCTGATTATTGTAAAGTTGATTTTGTTTTAGATGATCAACTTATATGTGTTATTTGACGACGAAATCTAAATATTTGGAACGTAATTTTATGCCTACAATTATAAATTATTTGTACGCAATTTTATGGCTTTAGCTACAGACATTTTATCCATTATCTAATACGAGGGTCATTAAATAAATAAAGTAAATTTTTCGGTATAAGGACTTTTAATACAGATAGATGCTTACTTTTGAAAAATTGTTTCCCTTTATTTATTTTTCAAAGGGATTTAATTTTTTTGCAGATTGAAAACAACCTTGAGAATTTTGGAGATTAACAAAGATGGCCGACCAAGAAGCATGTCCAAGATTGAACAGAGGTCAGTTATGAAGTTTTTGGTTGCTGAAGGTTGCAAACAGTTGAAATTCGTAGAAGAATGTCAACTATGTATTGTGCCACATGTTTCAGACAAAAATATCTACAAGTGGGCTAAATTGTTTAAAGAAGAACGGAGCAGTCTTGAGGATGAAGACAGGCCTGGGAGGCTACAGAAATGAGGTCTCCTTAGGTGATCGAATCAGTTAATGACCTCATTCAGTCTGACAGAAGGGTGACAGTGGATGACATTGCAAAGACTTTGAGCCTATCTCTTCGAAAGTACAAAAATTGTCCATGGTGACCTTGCCTACTCGAAGGTCAGCTGCCAGTGGGTGCCAAAATGCTTGCTGCAGAGCACAAACAGAACTACTCCCTCATCTCCATTACACCTGTTTGGTTCCTTGAAATCATTCACGAGAGGCACGAAGTTTGAAAGTGATGATGTAGTCAAAAGTGCTGTGAGCGATTGGCTGAGACATCAGTTCAAAGGTTTTTACGCTGAGGGAATAAGGAAGCTTGTGCACAGATGGGAAATCTGTGTGACACAGCTAGGAGACTACGTTGAAAAATAAAAAAGTAAGTTTATACCTGTATTAGGAATATTTATGTTGAAAAATTCACCTTATTTATGGAAGGACCCTCGTATTTTCAGGATAAACAAATGTTTTATAGCCATGCAATTTGTACAGGATGTTCGGGCTACACTTTACAGCGTTTAATGCTTTTACTTTTTCAAATTGGTTTGGAATAAATAAAAACTGAACGGCATTGTGATACCGAATCACTAGTTTTAGACGTATTAAAGTTAACTGAAGTGGAGAGTTACAATGAATACTACGAGTTCGTGCCTTGTAAGAAAAAACACGGCATACATTCTTATTGCCTCCGTACAACAGATTTCATCCAATAACTGGTTCATGAGAAGGGTATTGCAATTTCCACTATGAAGCTGGCCTTGAACGAGGATCTCCGCTACCAGGCATGTAATCGGTTTACGGAAAGGCTCGAGAATACCGTCTGACAAAATCAAAGAAATCCTAAACAATGAAGCATTCTGTTGAACAAGAAACTGTCTGTTTTTTCCTCTGATGAAAAAAAAAATCTCAGCACCAGATGCACAGCGTCAAAACAACGAATGGCTTGCCTACAATACATATGACGTTCCTCATGTCATGGAGACCAAGTTTCTCTAAACTGATTGGTTGAGGGTGTGTCTCCAGTTAAAGAGAATATCATGTTAACTTACATCTTTGAACAAAGTCTCAGGCTCGATTCGAAATGTTATGTGGAGTTGCTGAACACTGTGATCGAGTCTTGGTTGAAAAGGGTGACTGCTGGAAGTCCATATGTGTGGTAGCAACATTCAGTTCCTTTCCATATCCACAGAAAAAGTCAGAAGTTTTTGTCAGATAATTTGACGACTTCACAGAACCCAAAGTCTGACCCCCTAACTCCCCTGATTTTAATCCTATTGATTATTATATGCGGGGTGCTGTTGAGAAAGACACAAACCGCAATGTCAATTACATCAAGGCCCAATTGATTGACATGATTAGGGAGGTGTTTGAAGCTCTCCCTAGGGACATTGTGAAGGCCGTATGTGCTAGATTCCGGAATCGGATCGAGGCCGTGTAGATGCCGGGAGTGGCTTCTTTGGGTGAGTTTTCTTTTGATTGTTATAACCTGCTTGCTATTGTTCTATCTTACCAATAAATTGATTTTTGGCTTGCATCTCTACTTAATATCATTGCAAAAAGTAAACTGTCAAATTTAGCCCGTACACCCTGTATATGATCTACTGTAGGTTTTAGATTTTTTTATATAAACCTATTTATTTAAGTAAAACATATGTTGACGGGTTCACTATAGTTTTTATGTTGTTTTCTTGCTTTCATTTTAGTATTGGTGCATTACAGAGGCTAAGTAAATACATTCAGTTAAAATGTGTTTTACCGTAAGTGCAGAGGCCTCATTGGTAGGTGTAGTCTTACTGCTTCGCAGAGGTGCAATCGACGTATTCTCCAGACCCAGCCCACAGGGTGCTTAATTATTCTGATAAATGAATAAGAAGATTATATTAGTTTATACCAAGACAAGAATGTGTCATAAATATCGTGTTGTTTGTATAAAGAATCCTGGAGAATTCATGAATTTGACATTTTCGAAGTTCAAGATTTTAAAATAGATCAGTATATACTTTACTGTTTATTCAACATAATCAATACCAATTTTATATGCGATAACCGGAAGATATTCTTTGATTATGCAAGACATTGAACCGTCGAAGAGGTGAAAAGACATGATTAGCATTAAAATAAAAATCATGAATATTGAGGAAGTGAAACATAAATGAAAGATGAAGAAATCAGACGGAAAATAGAAACGGGAAAAGAAACGCAGAGAAAGACAGAAATTCTGTCTTTTAGAATTGCGAAAAAACTTTATTTCGAATAAACAGTTCAAGCATTTCTACATAACATGTATGTATTACGTATACAATTATGAAATAATTGGTTATGGTCATTAATAGAGCTACAGATAATTCAAAGATATACCGACTCGGACAACTTTTTAATATCTTATAATTTACTTGTTCTTCCCTTCGTTACTTCGCACGACCATTACGTCTAGCGATTAGTTCATAAATAATAGACTATTCTGTTTTAATCGCGTGGAAAGAGGAGAAAAGTCTTTACTTCTTTGTAGTGAGACAAAGAAAGAAAGAAAGAAAGTCTTATGTTGCTCTATCTATAAAAATTGACACTTTCTCCGCTAATATAATACTACCTGCGTGACTTCCAGGACGCAGCTGTGGTGCATTCTAGTTAGAGTCAAGATGTAGTGTAACTGTACCGTTCTGACTTATACTTCTATTTGCTGATTACTAACACTCTTATTTGTATAGATGTTCTATTATTCTAATACGATGTTTGAACCTACCTTCTTGTTTCCCTGTCTTATTTCTGGCTCCTAACAACTTGGCGATGAAGATTTCTCCAAAACAAATCCACAACAGAAAAAAAGAAAGAAAGAAAAAAAGAAAGAAAGAAAGAAAATGATTAACAGCTGTTTCCGTGATATGATAAAAGTTGTCAATTTCGGAATTTTTCATTTGTATCTACTTCTTAAAATAACGTAAATCATTTATATTTATTATTTTTATTGCATTATTTTGTTAAATTTAAGTTAAGATATTTAACGATGCGAAGATGATAATTTTATTGTCGTAGAAATCGACCTGAGCTTACTAAATCATTAACATAAACATGAAGATTCCTCAGATTATTAAAATAAGAAAAGTGAAATTTTCACAGTACAGATAATTTTCACAAGTACAGATAATTATAAATACACATGTAATTTTATGTTTAACATTAATATAATAATTGTATATCTGTAAAATAAACATTTAAATATAAAAGTGTGGTCTCGGCATTAGATTAAGCAAAGTCGGTTGTATTTCGTTTCTTCTTTGTGGTGTAGTGGGTATGGACTCGGAACGACAAATTGGGGAGACGAGTTTGAATTCCAGTTGAATCCCTTTCATTCATTTACGCACAAATATCACGCGAAAAGGTATCAGTCCGTCTCTTCCCTCCAGTTATGTGTTAAATACTAGGACAGATTGGGTTCTATAGCCTTGGCTGGCAACCAGTTTACCGCAGAAAGCAATGGCAACCTACTGCGGGATAATCTTTTGCCCAGTCAGTCATGTCTCTTTTGAGACATGATCGCACAATGCGTGTATCACGTATGGCATTTAACTGACTGACTACGTACATGCAGCGTGCGATGGGTAAACTGTCGCCAATATATATTTATCGTTGATTTTGTAGACAAAGAGAAAAATAGCACAAAGGCGCAATGTACTTCGCCAGAATTGTGGAAACGGCATGCTGTTCTGATTGACATTCTCACCGAAATCTCTACTACGAGAAATCACAGGAGTCGGGCAAGAATCTGACGACAGTGCAGAAGATTCGGAAAGAGTTGAATGTGTCTACTGGTGATTACGAAGGAAAGACAGTTTCGAAAACTCACTGATCTTTCTGACGAAAAAAAACCTGAAATAGTGGGTGACATTCAGGCCATGTTAGAAAATAGTCCCAAAACAATCAGATCTGTTGTCAGGGAAGTAATGCTTAACAAGGTCAGGTGGGTGGCTGATGGAAGGTACCATGTCTTGTAACAGGACAATACACCATGTCACACAAACAGTACAACAAAGTCATAACAGACAATTTCTGTGATCACGTAACACTATATCTGGCCATCTAAATACTCAGAATGCAACCTCCTTGATTATTTTGTGTTGGGCGCAGTTGAGGGAGAGACCAACAGAAATCATTTTAAAACCAAATATGAAAAAAAGGGGCAAGGATTATGTCAGCATTTATCAACTTAAACAGGAAGACGTTCCAGAAGAGATGCATGAGATTCCGAAGTTGTATGGAGGTTGCAGTTGAAGCCAATAGCGTTATTATTAAATAATTTACCTCTTTAGTATTTCAAGAGAATTTTGTGTAACTTAGATAAATATATTTGATAAAATTAGATGTTAGTTTTATTTTCCTTTTTATTAGATTTAAACGACTATTCATCTATCGAAACCTTTATGTCTATTACAATATGTCAGTTTTATTAACATTATGAAATTTTATAGAAGAAAATTAAAGTACCTCACCCTACAAATTGATTTGCTAGTGTTGTAATTTTTGCATCATTTTGACGGCAATTTATCAATCGCAAACTGTTTATCTGTTAATATAAGATATATGTATTATGTTAATTATGGCATCATTAACAGGCAATTCATCCATCGCACACGCCATACCTGTTGAAAATAAGGTGTTAGTCTTATTTAACTCTTTGCGTTATTTACACGACAATTCATCTATCGCACCTTGCATATTTATTAAAATGAGATGTTAGTGTCATTTTAGCCTTTGAGTCATTTACATAAATCGCACCTTGTATATCTGTTGAAATGAGAAATAAATGTTATTTTTATTATGACGTCATTTAAACAATTCATCTATCGCATCCTGTATATCTGTTATAATGAGATGTCTATATTATTTTTTAATATGGCGTTATTTAGACAACTGGACAGTTGTTTGATCTAATGCAGTTGTTCCTTTCAAATCGCACATTGAAGGTAGTATTGAACGAACATGCCTCTCGATACTATCATACGAACCCGGGTGCCCCTCAAGGCTCTATTCTAGTTCCTACGCTTTTCCTGATCTTCATTAACGATCTCCCCTATGTAATCTGATCCCAATAGACATACACGCTGACGATACCACCGTTTACTCGATCAAAAATCTGCTGAGGCTGACAAAGCAAACTTCGCTGCTGGGTTTGAAAAGGAACTCCAATCTGTGGTGGGCTGCGGTAAGAAATGGCTCGTGAGTTTTAATGCTCCGAAAACTAAGCTGCTTTCTGTTAACCATCACTGACCATCGCTCCTACCCCACATTAACATTGATCAGAATAGCCTCCCTAAAAGCAAAACTGCGTCTTCTCGGGTTAACTCTCTTAGCAAATCTCAAGTGGAATGACTATGTCGAATCTATCCCTAAATCCGCTGCTAAGAAGGTCGGTTTACTGTGTAGGGCTAGGAAGTTTTTTCCGGTCTGAATCCAACCTGCGCATATATAAATCTACTGTGCGCCCGTGTATGTAATACTGCTGTCACATCTGGTCGGGTGCCCCTGCTATTCACCTCGGGCTTCTTGACAAAATCCAACGGAGATTCTGTAATGTGATAGATCCTGACTTGGCAGCTCAGATGCAGTCACTTTCTCATCAGCGTAATGTGGCTTCCATATATGTCTTCTACAAATACTTTCATGGCTTCTGCTCCGATGAACTTAGCTCACTGGTGCTCCCATGTATGAATTTACTTGAGCTACCAGACTAGCAACTAGGTTTCAACCTTTTACAGTGAGACCGAGAAAATGTAACTGCAACTTCTACATTAACAGCTTCATTTCTCGCACTTCCCGCCTGTGGAATTTCCTTCTGTATACTTGCTTCCCTCATAGCTATAACCACAACGATTTAAACGTAAGGTCAATAATCATCTCCTATCTCACTGACACGCTTCCTCTCTCTCAGGTTTTTTCACTGTCCACATCACTTTCATAACACTAGTATTCTCATCCTTCTCTTACCTACTTCCTGACATTTCATATAACCCGTCCCTCTTTCTCATCACTTTCTTTCTATGAAACCCCTGCCCACCATTGGCGGTGAGGCTGCCTTTCTTAGGCTGAAATGATTAACAATAAAATTCATCCATCGCACCCTGTATATCTGTTATAATGAGATGTCTGTGTTATTATCATTATTATGGCGTCATTTAGACAATTGATTCATCGCACCCTACATATCCGTTATAATGGGATGTCTGTGATTTTCATTTTTTGTCATCCGACTTTTATATCAGATTTTTGCGTGATCTCTTTTTTATGACAGATTCTTTAAGAAATGACAGACAAGTTGCTATGTTTATTTTTTTATATATATAATTTTTATGTGATCATATTTATTTTTTCTTTCCAGAACATTCTGAAAAAAAGAAAGATCACATAATATATAAATATTGAATTAATTTGTTTTCACATCTTCATTTAGAACTCAGATCAGAGGTTTGTTTTGAAGATTATCTTTCTCTCAAAATATGCTTATTCTTATTTTCGCCTCTAATTATTTTCTTTTTCAGTTTTGTAATTCTCTTCAGATTTTATTTGTTGAATCAGGATTTTGTTTTTAATGTTCCATATATATTTCATCCTATTCGCATAGTTTTTTGTATAATATTATGCATAATTAGATTTTTTGTTTTCAGGAATCTTCTATTATTCCTTGAGATAGGTCACTGGTTAATATGGAAAGTACGTAAAGTGGTAAAAAAGCCATGTATATTTTTAGATTAACTTTGGGTCATAGAGCAAATTAGAGAAATACGTGTTTAAGCAGATACTGTATTTTGTTCTGCAGTAAAACTGGGATTAAGTGGTGTTTGTAGTTTACTAATGTTTTATCTATTGTATTTTTAGGTCGTTTGTAGTAATTATTTCGGTGCATCTATTGCTATATTTTACAGTATTTCTTTTGAATATTTTGTTCCGATGACTTTGTTTGGGGACATTTCTCAAGACTGTCTTATCTATTTCTTATAATTTACACGGAATTAAAACAAACGAGAAGATGAGACGCTGAGACAGTCGTAATGCCAGGTCAAGATCGATTATATTACAGATTTTTCTTTAACTTTTATATAAAAAAAAAACATAAGATAAATAGTATGGACGCCAGGCATGGACGAAGGGTAGGTTTGTAAATGTGCAAGCTGTATTCTGACGAGAAAAATGTACCAACCTTCCTAGCGGCATGCCTAAAAATTAATTCAATGTGATCAGTCCACTTCATCAACTTAGAAAACGTGAAGCCAATTGTTTTTAATTGTTTCATTTTTCTATTTCTATAAGTAGTTTTGGCTTTAATATTTATGAATATAAATTTTGCTCGCCCAGCAAATAAAATGAGACAATGTATCTTAGTTCAGTTTCATGTCTGTTTTTTACTTCATCGTAATTAATATTTTCATTTGACTATATCTCAGCCAATGGATTGCGGAATAAATATGTAAGTAATGATCGTTGAGATCTTTTGTTTTAGAAAAACGATTATCTACAGTTTCGGAGGTTAAATTTACAGTTCAGAAGTCTACAAACTATAAGGCTGATTTCCCATCTGTTTTTAAATTATCATAACTTAATTTCTGGTTCGATTTGTTTTAATCTGCTTGCAGATACTTGGGGTATATTATCTCTCTCGCTCTCTTTCTTTGTCTTTCTCCCCCTCCCTCTTTCTGCATATATATATATATATAAAGAATACCTAGTGAGCCAGACAGATCTACCTAGGTTTCACCTAAACGGAAAGCTTTCCCTGACGATCCGTTTAGGTGAAAACTAGGTAGGTCTGTCTGGCTCACTTGGTATTCTTTACTTATTCCGCTCTACCTAACTATTGAGCGCTTTGTGTTAGTTGATTACTTGTATCGGGTTTTTTTTCTTTGGGCTACGTACTGACTCGCTTCGGACCATTATGCTGACTTTGATTTTTCACGATGTTGAATCAAAAAGGTCTTATGTTAATTTTTAAATAATCCTTTTCAGTGGAACTCAAATTTTCTTCGAGAAGGGATTAATTGTTCGAACAGGAGGCTCGATAGACTGAACCTGATTAGTTTCACAGGTTGATCGTTTGCAATATAGCTTCAATTCTTTTTGTTTTTTGACTCTGGAAAATTAATTAGGTCATTGAAATGAATGGTATATAAGTAATATTGAATCAGTAAAGCAGGTGTAGATGGCGTAGATTTTTGTGGAGAAGAATAAAAGTTTAAAAATCATATTCCCCTTTTATTTCCTTAACTCAAATTAGATGTGAAAGTGCAGTACCTCCGGGCCAAGAAGATTTAATATCGTTTACATTTCTTTTCTTTTTTTTGTACCTTTTATGTTTGCAAGGCTTATTGTCTTGAGTTTTCTATCCAGAAATATGCTATAATTTTTATTTTGCAGGCATGTTTTCTTATATGTCTGTGTTGCAAAGTTTCCTTTGTTCAAAATAGCCGAGAATTAGGAAGGCCGGAATTAAAGAGTGTATCGAAGTTACAGAAGAAAAAGTAGAGGAATCAAACAACAGTTTTATTAAACAATCATATACAGAACGGAAATACTTGAGGAAACCAAACGCTGCTCCTATGTGACTACTTGCCATATGGCAATTCCACTAATGTTTTATAGCCACTGTCTAAAATGAATTAAAAAAACAAAAAACATTCTTGAAACTTTTTTAAATTTACTTAAAAGCTAAATCATTAAATTTATGATTTTCAATAAGCAAAATACTCTGGTGTATTTCACAAAAAATATATATTCATTAGCATAGTTTTTTTTTTTTGGTTACGTTCAGAAAAAATCATTTCAGATTTTTAATTTTGACACGTACTGAGACATTTATAAACAAAACTCAATTCGTAGTATATAAATCGTTGAAAAAATGCATTTGTGACACGTTGATTGAGAAAATTAGTAAATTGAAAGTTAAATTTATCTGATACAAAACAAATATTATTTACTCATGTCATAAAACGTAGTATAAAAGCTTTTCTTAACATTTTAGTCATATTTTCCGACGTATTGACTGATATATCGACAGCCTAAGTTATTGACAGGTTAAGTATGGTGAAGCAAAAATTTACGAATTCTAAATAAAGGCTTTGATTTCTTGATTTTAAGGGCAAGACAATCATTAAAACCTAACCTTTTATTTATAATAATATCATGTATAAACTACCATACTTACAAAAATCCGAATATGTATGCACTGAAAAATAATTTTTTCTTTTTAAATTTGATGAAAAATTATCATTTTATTAAGTTTTTCAATTTTTGATTTGCAAATTCGTTGTAAAGTAATGCTGAATTTTTAAAAGCTTTACGTATTATAAATTAAAATGAAAAACTGAAAACAATTTTTGTAAAAATTCATGTTTCATCGAAAAAATGTCTTTAAGACAATATTATTCTTAATAAATCCTATTTATAAAAGCAGTTAAATAATGTCACAATTCTATTGCAATTTTTATTTTGCGATTCGGAGCAGATCTTCAAAAAATGTGTATTAGTTTGAAAAGAAATTGATGATTACATTCTCCACGGACATTTGCTTTTAGATATTAAAAATATCGGATGAAAATTTAATTTCTCGAAATTTCATGAAGTTAATTAAATGTTGTGCTACATAGGTAAAAAAATTTCTTTTAATATTTTCTAAAAAACAAAATTTCAAAAATGATTTGATTGATTTGTGAATCAGTCCTAGAACATTCATTAAATTCATAAAATCATTTGATTTTTGCAATAATTTGTAAACCATAGTGTTTTTCACTCCAAGAAAAGCGCAAAAAGGACTAACTATAAATATTACGTTGACCGTTGACGCAAAAGAAAATAAGATTTTTAACCATAATTTCAAAAGTGATAAAAATTAATAAACTAATAAAACAAAGAAATTTGATCTTTTCCCTTAATAATATTTTTTATTAAGTTTGGGGCCCCTTTTTATCATGCTATGCTGTACTTTTAGCAAAAGGTGAAGGTACCTATATATAAGTAGGAGCAGCTCATTGTCACAGTAGTAGGGTACGGCAGGAAGTACGCTGTGTCAGAATCTACATAATGTTATACCAAATTTTAGACAGCTTTCTGAGCCCAATTAACATCTGTCGTCATTATTCAGTGGATTACCTTCTTGAAAGAGTGTTGCGATATTTTGTTGCAGCCATATTTCCATAAAAGAAACTCCCTTCTTCCTGCAATTCAGCTAAAACATTCAACTGATTTGCATAGTTAAACTTTTGATGTTATTAGCTTTAGGAATGCAAATTCGAAGATCATTCCATAATTCTACCTCGACATTGATTTATTTTATTATATTTTCATCTACATGACTTAGCAATAATTACACCACTAATCTAGTTTTGCTAAGAAATATTGTCTGAAGGATAAAATACAATTATGATTAAAAGGTTCTTTGACTTTCATCTGTGATTTGTTTTATTTACTGATAAATAAAATAAAACAAAAAACCTGGACAATCTTCTCGCAAGTGAAGAAAGATCTTAAGAATACCATGGACTGGGCATTTAAGCCACATCCAAAATTTCGAGAAAATCGAAAAAAACATACGCTTACACGAAACATCAAGACAAGAGCACGTATTCAGAAAAACGGAGTATATATATAATGTGTATTCCAATTTATAACTCCGTTTTTCTGAATATACGTATTAATATATTTATATATTAAAGTAGGGGCGACAGAAGATAGCAACGCATAAACCTACAGAACGACGTTGGGTAAATGTTTGTTAGAACAAGAATTACGACATGGAGCAAAATACATAGAATTTACTAAGAGCTACACTGGAAGGAAATTATGGAGAGCCATGATCACCCATATCCTGAAGGGACATATAGAAGAAGTCTTCATTCTTTTAGTTAAATAATTACCTATTTTTTCAAGGGTTGTGATATTTATTTACTCATATGTAATTATTATGTCTTCATCCTCACACAGAGATTACGCCTTAATTTAACGATCAGGAGTGCCTCATAAATATTGCTATAGGTCTTATCATCTCTTCACTGATTCATATCAATCCTTTCTCAGTAATTTGCCGGTCTTAAAGAATGCTCTTTACTAAAGCATCTTAGTTTGAATCACTCTCTAAATCTTAACCAGCCATTTGTATATCTTGACCGTCACTATTCTATTATTGCCTACAAAAGGGACAGCCTCTAATTTACAGGCATACTAACCATCTTACAGGACAGAATAATGCTGTATTTGGTAATATATTTTAAATACTAATTTGTCAGGAAATACACATAAAGTAACTTTGTGTCATGTGAATTGTTTGTATGCTTAATCTAATCCAACGTTAGGTTATAATTTTATCTCAGAATTTTATTCCACGCAGTCTGACACCATATTAATATTATTTACTCAAATGATAGTATCGATTCCTTAATCTGAAGCAGAACGTGTCCTGAAATGTAGCAATCAGGGGATAATAATAAGAAATGACAATATTTCTGTCATTTCTTTAATTCTTCATATAAACAAAACATTTCTCCAAATTATAATTTTCTTCTGAAGTATAACAGTTAAGAATACAGTCCCAGTTTAACCAGCCACTTTTAGATTATGGCTCTCGCTGTTTCATAGCTTCAACAACATCTACATTTATAATCCATAATAACGTGCTAACCATTTATTTCCTCTGAAACACTGGCAAAACCACAAACATTATTCCTTTCCATTCTCTATAAATCCTCTACATGTATCCTCGTATTAGATTACTTTTCATTCACTGGAATCCTTATAAAATAATATTCCGTGTCGGATTTATTCACGTTTTTATACTAGACCTTTATCGAAGTCGCTTCTTGGGAGTCGGGGCCGACCTGCGAAGCAATGCTACACATAACAAGCACAATATATTCACCAGTGTTTGCTCTTCCACGCTGTGAATTTTATCATGGATAATTGGATAATTGCCATTTCACTGTTAATTGAGATGTGCTTTAACGTTACTCTCTAACCAGTATTTTTCTCAAAGCACTATCTTTCGAAAGACAGTTGTACAAGACAAAATTTCTCTGCTGCACATTCGGTAACCTCCTGGAATTTAGTACTATAGGAAATGGTTTTAATTTGATATTTATTTTGTCTGGTAGCTTATTAAAATTATCACTAATCGAAGTAATGCAAAAGAAATAATTATGAAGCAATCATTAGTATATACCTTTATTTGGCCCCTTTTGTAGATATATTATTGATATAGTATAATATATTATAAAGAAAACGTAAGCAATATACATGGGTAATCTTGCGGCATATATTTAAAAAGTCATTTTGTAAAACTTTGTACGTATTTTAACGTCAATTAACGAAACTCTTATACGATACATGTAGATGTTTAAAAATTTATTTATGTTGTTTAGATTAAGAATTCTGATGTTGAATATCATTTTATTTTCATAGACCAGCGTTCGAATGTAAATTGCATAGCAAGCACAATGTTAATTCATAATTGGTATTGAACATTTTATTTTTAAAAATGAATCTACAGGTTTTCCCAAAATGTACTCCCACTCTAAATGAGAATAAATGCAATGTTTTATTGACTTGCAAGCCCTACTAATGGTTACAGTTAAGAAAAATGAATGTTTTGGTTTACAGACAATTGGAGTAGATAGACTAAACTATAGCCCGGTTCACACTCCACCCACGTCTATTGAACAGATGTAGAGGGTCATCTCTTGTTCCCTGTTTAGGATGTGGTTTCCGGCTTTCCCTTTTTCATTCTTTTTACCCTTACGTAGCCCCCTGCGCATCAGTGGCATTACCGCCTTGCTTGGGGTGATATGATTAAAAAAAAAAAAAAAAAAAAAAAATAAATTAAAAGTTTAAAATAAAAATTAAATTTAATTAAATGCATATTTATAAATATTCAATTTGACTCAGTTAAATGCCATACATAATACACTCTTCGGCGATCATGTCTCATAAAAGTGAGGACAGACGGGACAAAATATTTTTCCGAAGTATGTTACCATTAGTTTCTAAGGTATACTGGTTTCCGACAAAACCTATACAACCCAATCAGTCCTGCTATTTCACACATAGCTAGAGGGAGAAGCGGTGGATTGCTATCTTTGCCAAGGTTACTTGCGCTTAAGTGAAAGATTACAAAGTCAAAAAGTGTGTATATTTTTTAAAAATTCTGCATATAAGTACATGCAGGATTTTACAAAGTACCATAAATCTTGTAGATAATCGCACTTAAATTGGTGCTAAAAACCGACTCTAGGGAGCACTTTTAAGCCTATATAAATGCGTAATTAACTCCCCACTCTCTTTTACAGACTTTCAAACTACGTACACTAGGCTCGCGTGTGTTTTCCTTTCTTTTTCAAGTCTTTTAAACTCTTGCACAAACGTGTCTATCACATAGATCTCAAAATTCACACACACAAAAAAACGCACGTTCTGTATTTTAAATATTTTCTTCTTTTATTGAAATTCAATATTTTTTACAATACAAGCAAATAGTTCCTTTTTATATTGTTTGGATTACATATTTTTTAGTTGAACTCACATTGAGTTAGCTAATATTGTTTGCCTGAGTCCGTAAATATTTACTATCGGAAGTATTGATTTCCGCAACATAATGGTAACTAAATATTTATATTAACAGTCTAGCGATCCCACAACAATCTTAATATTGAGAACGTTGGTGAGCAATAACGATTACAAAATAAAGAAAAGAATTATTTGCATTTACTTTATTTACTACTTTTGCTAAGAATGTAAATGAATGATTAAGAGAAGATTATCAGTTCTAGAGTCGAAAAGAAATTAGGAATCTGACAATTTTACTCTTCGCATTAATGAACGTTTTGCGAACCTCTGCATTGTACATGATGCAGTAATATTGTTAATATATGTGGTAGATGCTTTCGCTTAGCGAGTAATTTCTAATGCAGAAACACGAAATGGTTATTAAATCTAAACGCAATCTATTTCAAGTACAATATATTTCCTGATTGTGGATCGATTCTTCATGTGTAGGTGTTGATATGCACGATATTGGTGGGTGAAAAATTAAAGAGTTCATGTCTTTTCCCCCCAGATGACTAGTACACAATCATTGCGCGTAGAAATGGTCTTGTTGGCCCCAGTTACCGTCGAACTAATCGAAAACCTATTGTTTACTCGGTTTCACACATAATGCAGATTATAAATGGGCATTATTATAAGTAAAATTTCTATACAACAGCAAGTAGAACTAATTGGACTAATGTCTTTGCTTTTCAGTAGAATTTATGCTTCACCAAGTAACTACTAGTATTTATCTTGCTAATACGACTACTAAAAGAGTTTTTCATACTTGTAAATTAACCTATTTTCATATTAGATACTGCTACTTCAATAATTATGGCTGGCACATTTTTTCATGACCCGAGATGAAGCGTCTCGTGCTCTACCGAATGAACTAGCCTGACTTCATACAAAACGTACTTACATAAAGCGTACATATATTAAGTTCGGCATAGTTGGGTGCAGTACATATCAGTCCGAACCGAGAAATCGGTAAACCAATTTCGAATTCCAGTTGAATTCCTTGCATTCACTTACGCGCAAATACCCTTGGGAAATGTATCAATCCGTCTCTTCTCTCTCCAGCTATGGGTTAAATGGCAAGTCAGATTGGGTTCTACAGCTTTCTGCGGGAAATTCTCCCGCTTAGTCAGTCATGAACCGTGGCGCTTATAGCACTTAACTGACTGCCACTCGTACAGTGTGCAGTAACGATTTTTTTATGTTTTAATTATAATTGAACATAAATTATACCAGTGTAAGTTTATAATTAACTATGACTTCAGCGATCGGGAATTGCTAATTTTAATTTAGAGCCGATATGTATAAGACGGCGTGGGATAATTTCATTAGCACTCGCGATCAGTAGACCTAACGCCATGAGACTTGTTCTTGTGAGATCGACAGGAAGATTTTGCTTACAGACTCAAACCGAAACAATATTATTTTCAATGGATTTTTTCATCCGAAATTATTTCTTATTAGCATAAAGCGATAATTCAACCTGCATGCGCTGTATCTGACCTCGGTAGGTGCGGATTGCGTTAGCTAAGTAAGTGGCTTCTCTGATGGATGCAGGTTCGATTCTAGGCAAGAAAACACTTTATTTTAGTTGGACTTCTCAATCGGAATCAATCAATCAATCAATATATATATATATATATATATATATAGTTATATAGTTATATATACAAATTTAGATCATATTTGGGGGAATAGCTATTTCAACATGTCAATCCTGTTTAATCAAAGAACTGAGAAAAATTATTACGCTGGAATCAGGTGCTAGTAAAGGTAGAGGTGGGCAATGTTGCTTACTATAGGGTTAAGCTGAAGGGAATCGTAGTGGTAAATTCCTTTTTGCTCGTGGGAGGTATGTGGTTTGACCATTGGGTTAGTAGTAGTAAGTAGGTGTGAAAAGTTTGCTAATTTACAAAACATTAAATCAAATTTATGTCAAAGGCAATTTCAATGAAGAATAAATGGAAAAAGAAGATAATTATTGAAATCTAAATTCATTATCGTGACGATACATTCTAATTATTCCTTTACGTTTACTAGAACCACATTTCTTAACCCTCTAGGGCCATTCGTAACATATTTGATACAGTATTTCCCTATAAGGAAACATTTGGTATTTCCCTATAAGGAAACATTTGGTATTCATTGACTGAGCAGTCAGTACTGCTTTCATTTGAAACTTATAAAATATTTCTCTTTAAAAATTTTTCAGGAAAATATTTCTTTCAAGGCTTGTGTTCATACTGTATCAAATATGATACGAATGGCCCTAGAGGGTTAATAATATAATATGATTAAGGCTTCTACTTGTCATAAAGTGGGGGATCAGTTCTATATTGTTATGAAGTAATAAACAGATCCCCCACTAATATGATACGAATGGCCCTAGAGGGTTAAATTAGATGTTATGGAGTTAACAGGCCTCTAGATATATCTAGAGACCTGTAAAGTGTATTAACTTTTGTTTTTAGTTTACAGTTTTAGTAACATTTTTTTTTTTTTTTTTTATAAGCGTTTCACCCCGAGCAAGGCATGTCACTGCCACTACTGTGCAGGGGGCTACGTAGAGTGGAGAAAGGCTGGTTAAATATAGGAAAGAGGGTGGGTGATAGGCGGGTGAGGATACCGAGAATGAGGGTTGGGTAGATGAGAGTGTTGTGAGAATAGTTGGGAGTTAGTGTGATAGGAGGTGTCTATTGACCCTACATTTAAACACCTGGAGATTGTAACTGTCGGGAAAGCAGACTTGTGGAAGGGAGTTCCACAGGCGGGAAGCGCGAGAAAAGAAGCTGTTGGAGTAGAATTTACGGTTACATCTTATTTCTTTAACTATAAGAGGGTGGGACCTAGTTGCTAATCTAGTATCTCGTGTAAATTCGTGCTTGGGCGGCACCAGTGATCTAAGCTCATCGGAGCAGAAGCCATGAAAGTACTTGTAGAAGAGGCACAGGGAAGCTACATCACGCCGGTGTGAGAGCGGCTGCAGCCGGTCTGCCAAGTCAGTATCAACCATGTTACAGATCCTCCTTTGTATTTTGTCAAGAAGCCCAAGGAGAGCAGCAGGGGCACCCGACCAGATATGGCAGCAATATTCAATACACGGGCGGATGGTAGATTTGTATATGTGCAGAATAGTTTCAGGTGGGAAAAATTTCCGGGCCCTGCACAGAGAGCCGACTTTCATAGCAGCAGATTTGGCAATGGATTCAATATAGTCATTCCATTTGAGGTCCGCCGAGAGTGTAAGGCCAAGGAGGCGTAGTATTTTACTCTCTGGGAGGCTAGCCTGTCCCATGCTAATGGGAGGTAGATGCGATTGTCTATGGTGGTTAGTTGATAACAGCTTTGTTTTGGAGGCATTGAAATTTATCAACCATTTCCTACCCCAGGTCACTACGGATTGGAGGTCCCTTTCCAGTGCGGCAGCGAGGTTCACTTTGTCGTCCAGACTTGGTTTCTGATCGATGCGGGAGTAGATTGTTGTGTCGTCGGCATACATGCCAACTTGGGATCTAATGGTGTCGGGGAGATCATTAATGTAGATCAGAAATAGCGTGGGACCTAGGATAGAACCTTGAGGGACGCCCGCGTTCGTCTGGTAGTTTTGGGAGGCATGCCCATTTAATACCACCTTTAATGTGCGGTTAGAGAGGAAGGACTGGATGAGGTCAAACAGATGTCCAGTTATCCCATAGCTTCGCAGTTTGCACAAGAGGCCAGCATGCCAGACCCTGTCGAATGCTTTGGAGATATCCAAGGCAACGTTTCGGGCTTCACCATTCTTGTCGAGTGCCTGGTATATGTACTCGGTAATGGTCGTTAGCATATCAGCAGTAGACCTGGTGAAGCGAAACCCATACTGTTTGTCAGAGAGAAGCCCGTTGGTCATAAGGTGCTGAATCACCTCGGCGTTGATAATGGCTTCGAAAACTTTGCCAAAGATTGGAAGGAGACTAATAGGACGGTAATTGGCGGGGTCTGAGGGTTCGCCAGAATTCTTAAATATAGGTACTACGCAGGAGGACTTCCAACAGGCAGGAAAGCAGGAAGCAGATAGGCAGAGGTTATAGAGTTTAGAGAGGACAGAGGAGAGTTCTGGGGCACATTTCTTCAGTACTATGACTGGGATTCCGTCGCCGCCGCTCGCTTTGTGTGGGTCAAGTTGCGCAATTATCTTGGCGACCAGCGAGGGCGAGATGAGGACGTTATTTAGTTGAGCCTTAGTTCTCTGTGGGAAGTCTGGTGTAGGTATTCCTAACGAGTCCAGTGTCGAATTGGTTGAGAATTTACGGGCAAAGCATTCAGCCTTGTCGGCTGGGGAGGTGAGAACTTCAAATTCACTGATTAGTGGGGGTATCGAAGTCTTGTTCCTGCTGAGCACGCTTTTGCAGAGACGCCAGTAATCTTTGGAGCCAAAGTTAGAGGATGCTATGCGTTGCCTAATTCTGGTAGCAAACGCCCTCTTGGCTTTGTTCAGTACTTTTTTACACTTGTTCCGAGCTGAGGTGAAAAGGCGCCTGTTTTGGTTCGACGAGCAGCTTCGATAGTGCCGGAAGAAATGGTTCCGGTGGGCAATAGCGGCCGAGCAAGCGGGTGAGAACCAGGGGGACGAATTAGGTTTTAGTTGGAATTTTCTGGCAGGGATAAAAGCATCGATGCCAGCCTTAACCCAAGAGGAGACTTCGGAGGCACAGTCTTCGACAGGAAGATCAAAGACGTTGTTCCAGGGGGCGTCGCAGAGGAAGTCCCTGAACGAGTCCCAGTCGGCTCTTTGGTAGCAGTATGATATTCTGCTGGTCTGGTTTTCTTGGGAAGAGTTAGTGCGGATTGATATGTTTACGGAGACTACGGCGTGGTCAGAGTTTCCAAGGGGGCAGAGTTGTCTGGTAGTGCAGGAGTCTGGGATGGAGGTAAAACAAAGGTCGAGTAAAGAGTCCCTTCCGTTAGGGTTTTTAGAGAAACGCGTGGGGAAGTCCACCACTTGTGTTAGAGCTTGGGCTATTGAAAAGTGCATGGTGCGGATCCCAGCAAGGTCGGTGGCTGAGGTTTCAAGCCACTTGGTGTGGTGGGCGTTAAAATCGCCAAACACAAATATATGGGCAGATGGGTGAGAAGAAATGGCCCTGTCGATGTTATTAGAGATGCAATCAAGTAACGTACAGTCAGAGGAGGAGGGGGAGCGGTAGAGGAAGAAGAGATAGCTAACCGAGCTTAGAAGTGAGAGACGGAAGCACATGAAGGAATAATCAAGGGATTCAAGAGATGTGACCCTGGCTAGGGGGAGTTGTTCGCTGACATATACACCAAGCCCATGCATATGGCATGTATTAATTTCGCTAGAAGCTATGTAGAGATCACAGAAAATGACGCTAATATTATTCTAGCAGCAAGGAAATCCCACGTTACACTTAACTAAAGTCACAATAGCAATCATTCAGCCTAAGTTTCTGATTTAATAGGCATCTATATCCTATACATCTTTAGTAGAATTGAGGATCCTAAGCCGGTAAGCCTACACCAAGATGACAGACTTATATTCATCCAGAATAGTAAAGGAAACTTGACTATGAAATTTCAGAAGAAAATCCTTAGAACATTTAGTATGTTATGATTTAAAGTAGAAATTGCTTCTGACTTAAAGATTGTGAATTACCTAGACATTAACCTCAAACTCGCACAGATATATATATATATATATATATATATATATATAGGTTTATCTTTATTGGCAAAATAGTCAATATCAAGGATAGAGCGTATGTAAATATAAAAAGAACACTGGGGTTGACACCAAGTGAAAACAGTTTGCTTGAACGCAGTCTTCCTGACAGGAAGATTTCGTTAAAAAAACGTCCTAATACTGCGTTCACGCCAGTATATATATAGGATGCTTGGCCTATATGTCAGTACAAGTAGGTATTTTATAAAACACATTTTATTCGTCGTCTCGCCATAAAATCAATTTTCCCTCAACATTTTCTTTCAAATTCACGCTGTTCGTTCCAACTATGAAGGTCCGGTGTAGATCCGGTGGTGAATAATGCCATCTACATATCCCGCTTACAAGAATGTCCCAAAGACATCTTCACAATGAATGTAATTATATTATCATAGAATACTCTATTTCCTTGTAAGTATTATTTGAAAACCTCTCAGATTCATGTTATAACAGAGTTTTACGCATACGTTAATAAAGTGTAAATCAAATGTTACCAGAATAATGTCCTATTAAAAAATATTTGCATCACAGAAATATCAATACTGTTTGAGAATATATTAATTTCATTCGGTGTGCACGTTAATTAAAACCTCAAATGTTTCTAACATAATACTTTATAATTTATCGATTATTAAAATTTAAATCTTGATCATTATATTGCACATGAAAGAAAACTGATGCAATCATGAGATTTCTATACTGAGAGCGTGCGTTCAATTGAAAATATTAATAATTTCAAAGTCGATTATTAGAACTTTATCCTTGTACTGTCTATCTGGGTTTTATTCTATTCGAGATCTTATTATCTTATTCTAATCTAATTCTCATGTTCTTTCTGAATGTTAGTTTAATGTTATTTCTAATTTTGAATCTTATTCTTATTCTTTTTCTGGGAGTTATTCTCATCTAATTTTTATTCTTTTCCCTCGTGTTATTCTCATCTAGTTTTTAGTAATTAATTAGACTGGAGTAACATTTAGAAATACCTAAGTGTTACTCCAGTCTAATTCTTATTCTCTTTCTAGGAGTTATTCTAATCTAATTCTTATTCTCTTTCTAGGTGTTATTCTCATCTCATTTTTATTCTCTTCCCTGGTATTATTCTCATTTAATTCATATTATCTTTCCTCTTATTATGGTATATAATTCTTATTCTCTTCCTAAGTGCTATTCCATTCTAATTCTTATTCTCTTTTAGATTTTTATTCTCATTGAATTCTGAATTTGTTTCTACCTGTTATGCTAATCTAATTCTTATACACATTTTGAGTATTAAACCAAACGAATTCTTTTTCTATTTCTCAGTCTTATTTTAATCTAATTATTTTTCTGGGTGTTTTTCTCTTTTATTTTTCTTCTTTTGTATATTATTCTATTTTAATTTTTATTCTCTTTTAGAGTGTTAGTATAGTAATATTCTTGTTCTCTCTAGGGTAAAATTATTTTTAAAATCCTATTCAAATAAGAGTTCTATTTATGCAAAACCCAGGAATTAATCTACGTTAATAAACGTTTACTTAGTCGTAAAAATCTAAAAATCAAAACAAAACAAAAAAATAAAATTATAAGTTGTGAGTATATAATGTATATCCGAAATAATTTGGGGATGCTGTATTCTGTTCCTTGTTATATAATATGTATATGATTGATCGGTATCAGTCAGTCAGTGAAGTTCCATTGGTGATAAACGACTGGAAAATCATGTCACAAAAGAAACATGACTGACTGAGGACAGGTTTTTGATTCAGTAGGTTACTAGTACTTTCTGTAGTAGACTGGTTTTCAGTCAAGGCTATAGACCACAACCTGTTCAACTATTTAACCCATAGATATAGGGAGAAGCAAGTGAAATAATATATTTCCCAAAGAATTTTGCGTGTAAGGGAAAGCAATGAATTCAACTGGAATTCGAACTCAGCTCTCCGAATTCTCATTCTGATGCTACATCCACTGCACCACTACGCACACATGTATGATCAACATGACAGTGATATATCATCTATATTCCTCTTCTGACACTCCTTATAAAATTCTTCTCTTATCTTTCACTATGTAGATCAATATCATTTGCTTGCTGACAATTCATGCGATTTTTATGAGTATCTGACTCTCATCAACTTCACCTATCACTGAAGATCTACTGCTTTGCTCTAAGCTGATGTGACAAGTGATTGTCGCTGAAAAAGTTGTAGATGTGTGAAATTGTCAGCAAAGAAAATCCATCAAAATATGTTTTCTGAGCGCACGCCATAAAAAATTAACCTCCTACAAAGTCATGTTAAAGATATCATTTTAGCAAATGATATATAATACGGGACAGTAGATAACATTGAGTAAAGCGCATATTCTGAAGTGTATAGTATATGACAGTATTTCTTCACAGTTGCAATATTCAAATTTTGATCTGTTCACAATACGATAATTAGGCCACACTTGATGAGAACTGGAATTTAGAATAATCTACTTTTCCTTTTTTTGTGAATATTTCATGCAATGATACACATATAATGTAGAAATCTTTGTTTTATTTGGGTTTTTTTACGGTTTTTGTGGCATCTAAAAGCGAAACGTTTTCTTGGATTCAAAGAATAATTATTTTTTGCGAGTGAATATTGCATAAAATCTTCTTTTAGAAATAACAATGATTCTTTTAGATACATGACGTAATATTTAAGGGCTGGATAAGTGACTGAATTATAACTTTCCCAATGATATTTTTGCGTAAGTGAATAAAACATACTCAGTTGCAGTTAGAACCTGGCTCTCCGATTTCGCATTTCGAGTCACTATCAAACTAAATGCTACAGAAAAGTCGTTGCTGAATAATTAGAACAAAGAGTAGAAAATACAACTTCCTAGGCTCTTATGTCTTTGAGATAAAATTACTTCATTTAGATGCAGAATGAAAACAGAAATAGATCGAACAATGGAAGATATTTCTTTATTTCAAGACATCAGACCAAAAATGACCGAGGAAAATTGCAGGGAAGATGAAGCAGAGTAAAAGCCATCTCTGGTTAAAGCACTTGGCGTGTACTTAGTTAACCACGTGATTCGCAGCGTGTACCGACAGAGTCACATGATAGACAACTTATTTCTCTTTGAGTTTAGGACTTTCTTTAACCTTTTATCTGCCATCGATGATTGAGTGCTTATTTAATCACGTCAGTCGTAACCCTCTTTACTCAATCTTCGTTGCTGAATGTATTACAATGAACTCACTGACATAATGTTTAAGTTCAGTTTTTTGGCACTGAACGCTAGATACTTTTCTCCGAACGTAAGATGAATTAAATTATATTTTGTAAAATATTTCCACTTTAATGATTTGATTCCAGCCAAATCACTGTGGCTTAAGCAACTCCAAAAATAGTAAACATTAAAAACAGAATAACGCAAAAGAAAATAAATATGCATAAAATTATGCGGTACTTTAAAGTTCAATGAAATATGTTAGTTTAAATCATTAATGTGTTTCCTATCTATTTAATATATTATTAATTTATTTGAAGTTTACTTCTGATAGATACTTATATCTCCGTAGATACCCTGCTTTTTTTTATTAAGCAGTATATTTATATATATCGACAGGCCTTGGTATTCAAAAAAGTTTCCTAGGAAAATATGTATCCTTCAGTAGGAATCGAACCTGCTATTCCTAAAGACCTAGGCGAAACCCTCAATTGATTGACGAGTCTTAACCACTCGAAAACAAAGGGATTTGTAATTACGTAAAGCCGAATTAAGAAATATAAATGCATAAATCCTTGATTTTACTTAATATTCATAAGTGCTATGTTTTCGTATCCTAAAATAAGAAAGACAATCTCACGAAATGGAATTAATCTACATATTTTCAATTTACTTTTTTTAACATTATTTATAATGGATAATTGAACGGTATATATATATATATATATATATATATATATATATATATATATGGCCTGAATATTCAAAAAGTCTTCTTAGGAAAATATGAATTCTTCGGCAGAATTCGAACCTGCGACAGACCTAGAAGAAGCCGCCAATTGATCTAACCTGTCTTGACAGAAATAAATTTGCAGATCCGAAATTAAGCCATATAAATACATAAATCCCTGATTTTTTTTTATCATTCATAACTGCTCTCTTTTCGCTATTTTCATTATTCGGTTCTCATTTTGTTACCATTTGTACGACGTTTCGGTCGTTGTATGCTCAGGTCGTCTTCAAGTGCTAGCAATTTCGAACCGAACCCTTTATTACGATCACTGGGTTTATATCATTCTCATTCCTTGTGCTAAATCTCTTAAGGACATATGTCCCAGTGGATTTAGACGTTGATTAGGCTACTATCTAACCTAAGCAACGGATTAATACCTTTCCCAAGGTCATCTGCGCTTAAGTGAATGTAAAGAATTCAACTGGAATTAGAAATCTGCTCTCCAATTTCTCTTTCCGTCTCGATATCCGCTGCACCAATACGCACTCCCATAGACAGTAGTAATGGTTCTTCGGAAACCAGCTCACTAACGATTACAAAACGTCGTGGTACTCTGTATATATATATATATATATATATATATATATATATATATATATATTGAGTGACGCTAATTCGGTCGGGTGTTAATCCTGGTTTAAAGCAATTGGATGTCTAACTGTACTGATGAACTGTGATACAGCGAAACAGATCTGTCTGTGGATGTCTAGATAGATAGATAGATAGATAGATAGATAGATAGATAGATAGATAGATAGATAGTAAGTTGTATATGGTTGATAGAGGCATATGATTGACATATGCCTATATGTACAAAAATAAATTATTATCCTGAGCATAAAAGTTTATAGCCATATTGAAATGGATTAATTTGTCATTTTTTTCTTTGGAATTTACTAACCGGGAAACTAATAGTTGTCAATTTTCACAAAGACTTTTTTCCTACAAACAATTTTAAACTTTAGATTTTGTTAAAGAAATTGCAATTGTTAGTAGCATGCATCTAGTGAGGTAAAATTGGGCAAAATTCAGTTTATTGTTGGTGAAATTGGTCAACCTCTCCAGGCGATTATATATGTAGGCCATGCGCTATCCAGACTTCAAGCCCAGTCCCTCAGCTGTACGGAAAAGATCCAAAGAAATAGAGGACATTACATTTGGTGACGATTTGGCTGGAGGAGTTACAGGAAAGTTGTCACTTTTGACAGCCAGCTGTCTTCGAGTTTCCACTCTGGAATTTTTTTTGAATTTACTTCCATATTTTTCCGCCTAAAGATGACAGCGGATGTTTACATTCAGGGCTTTTCTTCCCCTAGATGGACTGCCTTACAGGGAGGCACCAGTTATCTGATTTTGCTCATGCTCTGGCATTGATATGCTTATTGTTGTCATATATTATTTGTGACACATGCCACAGAAGCGCCTGTGGAAGCTGGTCCCCAGTAACACTAACTCGGTTATGACAAATCTTTTTAATTACAATATTGGATCGATTACGCATAGTTACAAACATATTCGTTTATAAATGTTTTAATACTTAAATAATTGCACATTGTCGTATACAGACAGTTAATGTTAACATAATATTCATCGAGCGCAAAAGAAAAATGCCCACTAAGATATAATGATAAATACCTGTATCATTAAAGCAGATTTGATTAAAATTCTTTCATAATTTATTTTCTGCTTTAGATGAGTAAGAAGAAATACAGACGTCAATGCCCATCAGGGAATTTTAAACGAAACTAATTTTCAAAATTCAACTCAGCAGACAAAAGTGTGTATATATATATATATATATATATATATATATATATATATATATATATATATATATATATGTGTATATTCAAGTATACACATACATACTTATACACGTTGCTGATGAAGCGAGGATTTTCTCGTAGAAATGGCTATCTAACGGATTTAAATATCGATTTTTTTTGTTTTATTATATATACATATATATATATGTATGTATGTATATATGCATACTTGCATATATATATATATATATATATAACATCAACTACGAAAACGCTGACAAAATGCTTAACGTGTTCAGTACGTAACATATCAATACTGTACATTATTCATAACATTCCACACATTTTATTACAAAATAATATTCGTCCTCAAAAATGGCGACAAGTAAAGCTGAAAGTGCTCAGATGAATAAAGCATCTGAACAATTTTGCTATAATTTCTATGTATAAAAGAAAACAATCATACGTTCACATGAAAAATTACGTGAAAAACGTAAACTTGTCAGTCATTTTTAATGAAACCTCTATTATATATATATATATATATATATATATATATATATATATATACACACATAAATACTTATATATATGCACACGCACACACACACACACACACACACACACATATATATATATATATATATATATATATAAATTCAGATTGCGATGAGTAAATTGTTGATATTTTCTATTTTTAATTCCGTGAATGCATGTTGATTGTCTTTAGTATTGTATTAGGGTCGAAATCGGGGAGCCGAGTTCGAATTCCAGTTGAATTCCTTGCATTCCCATTCGCGCAAATACCCTTGGGAAAGGTATTAATCCGTCACTTCCATCCAGTTATGCGTTAAATAACAGGACAGATTGGGTTCTATATCCTTGTCTGACAACCATTCTTCCGCAGAAAGTAATGGCAACCTAATGTGGAATGATGTTCTGTCAGTCATGCCTCTTTCGCGACATGCATGTATCACGTATGGCACTTAACTGTCTGATTAGGATCAGTTCACCGTCTGCTCGAAAACAGCACAATGGCGCAATTCATTCGGCATGTTTACAAATTTGCATTCGCGCTGCAAGCTCCATTTCAGTGCGTTTCAGTATAAATCTGATGAGAGTCCAGCTGATTCGCAAAAAGTTGGATGTGCTATGCAGTCAACATCATGATATTTGGAGAGATCACTATTAATGGAGATGTTATACCTCCCTTTATATTACAACATGGCCTCATACTCAAAGCGTAGATCAAAATAAAGTGTCTTTAGGAGGTGGGGCTGCCTTGTGCTAAGATAGTAACTACTAAACACTTTACGTCTGGCAACAGGATTCTGCAAAATTCCATACAAGCAAGAGAACACAGTCGTACCCGTCAGAAAATTTCTGCAACTACATTACCCCTTTCAAGTTGATGTGGTGTATGTAAATAACGAGAAAAGTTGCAGCATTTTGATTACATTAAAAAGGCTTACACGCAAACAACCACTTATATAATAGAAGAAATGATTATTTTGGATGAAAAAAAAATTGATTTTTCTATAATGCATTTCTGTTTTGGATTGCTCCCTCATGGAACAAGTTAGCTAACACTAATTTCAACAGGGCTCATTTTATAATCAAGAACATTTCAAGTAAATATGATGCTTATTCACTTAATATTGCACAGTTATCAGAATTAATCAAATGACATCCTATTAATGAAATATCCTGACACGAAAGTGGAATTTTGTGCTGAGCGAGATGAAATATCACAAGCAATACTGAAAAAGCAAAAAAGCGTTGCAATTAATATTAAATTAGAAATTAAAAACAAAATAAAATCAATGATGGAAATATTAATGAAAATTATTTACATTGTTCTAACTGTTGTCCGCATATTTATTGTCAGATTAATGACATTTTGGATATTATGCACTACGACCTTTTTCAGTTGCTGGAATTTTGAACTGAAACCTTTATTTCGATCACTGGAGTAGATTGTTCTCGTTCCGTGAGTCATGTTTCCTCGCGTCTTTATCTCCATTGAACTCAACTCGCTAAGTATTTTATCACTATTATTGTCACAAGGTATTGTACTCTCAACTCTTGGGGTCAAGTTCCTAGATCTAATAAATGACAGATTCCAGTGTATATAAGCGTTGTTCATCTGAAGAAGGTCGAGGCGCATAACGGCCAAAACGTCGGGTATATGAAAACAAAGATGAGAACAACAGTTCGGACAATTTAAATAATATAAATACCTCATCTCAAAAAGATAGACAACTACTGATGAAGGTGTTATAATGTTTAAGAACTAATATTTACTTATTTATTGAGGTATATTGATTTTTATTTCTTCAAATATCGGTTTGTTTAAACTACTTACTTTAAAATATAACTGTATGTAGCACTTGTCTATTTATCTGTTGTATATTGAGGATTAAATATTACATTTAAGAATCGATGTCCTAAGCTTTTTAATCATTTCTACCCAAGCAAGGCAATAATGCCATTAAGACACAAGAGCTTACTATGTGTAAAAGAATAAGAAAAGGCAAATCCTTATTAAGGAGAGATAATAATAATAATAAAAGAACAGAGTTTGAAAGAAAAAAAATAATAATTGACATTGCATTTAAACTTGAAATTAAAAGTAAGAGGCTGAAAGATTGTTCACAAGCAAATGAGCAAGGAAAGAAACTGTTCGTATAAGATTCACGGTAAGATCAATTCATTTCAATTATAAATTGATAAGACCTTACTGTCAATCTTGTAATGCGCGTTGATTTGTGTAGTCGACGTATTAATGTAACTGAAAGCACATCAAACAATTACCCTGAAAATATTAATGGAAAAGGTAAAGAAAAGCCACGTTACACTGTTTGGAAAGTGACTGAAATTGAGATGACCGGTTAGAACCGATAATATTGCAGATTCCTCTTTCAATTTTATAAAAAATTATCTAAATATATAGTAGGAACTCTAGAGCAGATGTGACAGCAATACATAATGCAAAGGTGAATGGTAAGCTAATAAATATGTAAATATATTATAGCAAGAAAAAGTAACTAATATGACAGAATGATCCAACTTTCATTTCAACAGAGCTATTAATTCGTTCTATACTATCTTTCTATTCAATTTTAACCGAAAATGTTATTCGGAAAATGTGCAAAATGTCACTATTATTGGGGTTAACATGAGCCATGCTGATGGGAGAAAGGAAAGCTAAATTGTAAGTGCAGTTATATTCTCAAAACTTTACAAATACCTGTTGTTGAATACAGAATTTATCTTAAAAACATTAAAGTTGATAATAATATCTAAGACCACATTATTGCTTTGGCGTCATTTCTGGATCAGCCTACTCACCTGGCATTTAGCCAAACCAGTCTTTGAAAATATGCTGTGTTCAAGACCCAATGACATTTTCAAATTGAGTTTTCACAGGAAGATCACTTTTTAGTATCTCTAATGCGTCGAACAGGTGCAAATTATATCGACACTAGCTGAAGTAGACGAACTCACCAGAAAAAAGTTCACAATGTGGGTCTCAGATGGTTATAAGAAAAAATACTAAATAACTTTTGCAATAATCTATTTAATATCGTTGATCAATTCATACAAATCTATTTAACGCACATACACACTCATATATATATATATATATATATATATATATATATATATATATATATATATATAAAATAAGAAGACTACTTTTTTAGAGGAAAGGAATGCCTATCGTAATATCCAATGTATTACGTCCTAAGATGAACATTATCAAGGCTAATATAAGTATTTTATTTTGCAACAATTATTTATAAACGGAAGTACAAATAACAAACTCTAATAAATATGACTCAGGCTAACTGAAACCCAAGCCATATTATAAACAATGCAAAGTGATGCAATTTAAGATCTGATAAACGAACGTGGGTAAATATTGTTATTCTTGATATTTTCATAATGCAATATTATTTAACATATATTTTTATATGAATTTATGCATTATATATCTTAAATAATAGGTTTTGAATTAGACCGTTTTGAGTTTTTTTTTTTCATTTTAAAATGTATGATGGCTTTGTGAATGATTTTTAGGAATGGATATATGTTAAAAAAAAGCCGAGGTGCAGATTTATATTTTAAGAAAAATTTGATAACGGCACTCTATTTGGATTTGCATTAGGGAGCAAATAATACATCAACGGTAACACATAGGAACCAGGCTAGGCACCTTGAATAAGAACTCCTAATGAGTGTAAAGGATATGTTGGAATCAGTCAAGAGTATTTGTAACGGACGAACTGGCAAATAGCCTAAGCAAGATTTTATATTATAACCGCTAGAAAGAGATACGAGGTATCAAAACTCATACTCAGTATGAGTTTCGATATCCCAGTCACTCCTGTTATAACTCGTATTAGTTTCGAACCTCGTATCTCTTTCTAGCGGTTATAATATAAAATCTTGCTTAGGCTAGTAGTAGTAGGTTTTTTTTTCTTTCGGCGCACATGAAAACAGTAAAGACGAGCATTTTCAACCACGTTTGTTCTCTTGATGTGTATAAAAAAATAAAATAAAATAATATTCTTCAAATATGGAAGAAATATTTACTTCTGTAGTAAACATGCAGCAAGAAAAGCAGCAGCAACAATATCAACAGTTTTTGGAACTCAAGAATCAACAAAAAATAATTGAAATAATTGAGAAGAAAACGGAAAATTCCCCAGGCTCTTTCACCTACGACACAGTAGTAAATGCAATATCTGAATTTACATCCAATTTATCTCATAGAAATACCTTTTTGTTTTTTAGCATATGAAAAATGATCTATTTTTGTAAGACCGAAAAACCAGGCAACATTTGTTTTAATGAAACAGTAAATATTCTGGCTACAACTTATACTGAGAAAAGCTCGTTCGTCAATAGTCATTGGAAATGTACGAATCTGACGAAAAAAAAGACGAAGAATTTGTCACATAGGCTAGAATCGTTAACAGATGAATCGAACTGACTACTGATACGTTTAAAGGCTTAATCTTCGTTCAAGAGTTAACAGCAAAAAAGACGCAAGAAGATGTGCTAAAATCCTAACGAAACTGGAACAAATTCAGAAACTAACACTACAAGAAATATCGGACGAATGTCATGGAATACTAAATCGGGAACGCGATGTCGAAAAGTTTTAGAAAGACATTGGTATACATAAAAGCAAAAGAAAAATGCGGAAATATAAAAATAACCCATATTTCAGGTGTGGAAGGTTACACATCGAAGAACACTTTAACTTTAAGAATTCTAAATGCTACACATTTTGAAAAGTAAAACATAAAATTTCAAACTTTGAATCTAATGCAACAAAAAGTTCTTACAGAAAAAAAAAATTAACACCGCATTGTGAAGGAAATTATAATTACAGAAAACCAAAGAAAATTTGGGTATGTGAAAATAATACTGTGGATACAAAAATACAACTAGACACTAGTAGGGATATCACAACGATTAATGAACTCCTATATTAAAAGCGTCTTTGAAAGTCGCAAGTAACGTGTCAGGTGATAAATCATTATGTCGAAAAGTTTTCTAACGTCTCATTCAGTAACAATTGTGTAAAAGCTAAGGCTTTTGTGTTAAAAAATATTAGTCATATTTGGTGCTGACTGGACGGAATTATTTGAGCTGCGGGGTTTATCTATAAATGTTTATTCCAAAATTGTGAGTGGACAAGTAACCAGTTTAAAAAAATAGAGTGAAAATTTAAGGAAAGAATTGAAAAAAAATATTTCCAGATGTTCTGTCAGATGAGTTGGGTCGGTGTTCTTAATTCAAAGCAAAATTTCAAGTAAGAAAAGAGTAGACACCAGTGCACTATTCAAAACAAAACTTAATAAAAGTAGGTGTACATGAAATTTTTAACTAGTTAAAATGCACAGCACCAGCAGTGTATGTCAAGAAAAAATCATAAAAATTAGTTCGATGGTGGATATTTCTGAAGCATATTTTCATACAGAGATTGAAGAAGTATGTTCAAAATTAACTGCTGTAAATAGGCACAATGAATTTTATCAAGTCCACCGAATTCCCTTTAGTATAAAAATGGATCCAATTATATTTCAACAAGTTATGCTTTCATAATGCGATTTCGCTGTTGCTTATCTACACGATATATTTATTAAAAGTGTATCTAAGGAACAACATATCGCTCATATGAAAACAGTTTTTGAAAAAATATGAGTGTACGGATTCAAACTCAGTGAAGTGAAGTGCGTACTGTTTTTACCTAAAATCATGTACCTTGAAAAAATCATTGATTAAAATTGTCGTCAACTAGACCCGTCGCGGTAAAGTGTAATTAAGAATATGTCTCTCTCAACAAACTTTACTTCTGATGGAAGGTTGTAAACTTTTCGGTGTATAATGAGAAAAGACGACCTGGATAATTTAAAATTTACGGGGCATAATGAAGGCAAAAGAAGCAAGGAGAAGCATAGCTTTACATACATATCAAATTAGTGTGAATGGAGGGAAGAACAAAGACAACGAGATATGAAACAATGTTAAAAAGTTATTTAGCTAACAAGAAACAAGTAGATGCAGTGATTCATGATAGCCTATATAATGAGGTTCCCTAAATAAATAATACTTCTTCTTCTTTTCCCTACTGGAAATAGGCGATCTCAGCTCTCCACAATGTCCTATCCTTTGCGATTCTAATGAGTTCAATTTTCTTTATCTAGACACAAATTTATCTAGACTTAACAAAGCTTGCCGAGAACACATTACCGTCTACATACTTTTCAGTCAGCATTTTCCCACTAAAGTCGTTGCCAGCTAAAATCAAATTCTGGTTCTCACCTGCTTGTTCGGCCGCCATTGCCTACCAGAACCATTTTTTCCGTCTCTATCGAAGCTGCTCGTCGAACAAAAAACAGGCGCCTTTTCGCCTCAGCACGTAATAAGTGTAAAAAAGTACTGAACGAAGCTAAGAGGGCGTTTGCTACCAGAATGAGGCAACGCATAGCATCCTCTAAGTTTGGCTCCAAAGATTACTGGTTACTTTGCAAAAGCGTGCTCAACAAGAGCAAGACTTCAATACCCCCACTAATCAATGAATTTGAAGTTCTCACCTCCCCAGCGGACAAGACTGAATGTTTTGCCCGTAGATTCTCCACCAATTCGACACTGGACTCGTTAGGAATACCTACACCCGACTTCCCACAGAGAACTAAGGCTCAACTAAATAACGTTTAGATTACACCCTCGCTGGTCTCCAAGATAATTGCACAACTTGACCCACACAAAGCGAGCGGCGGTGACGGAATCCCAATCATAGTACTGAAGAAATGTGCCACAGAACTCTCCTGTCTCCTCTCTAAACTCTATAACCTCTGCCTATCTGCTTCTTGTTTTCCTGCCTGTTGAAAGTACTCCTCTGTAGTTACTATATTTAAGAATTCTGGCAAACACTCAGACACCGACAATTACCGTCCTATTAGTCTTCTTCCGATCTTCGACAAAGTTTTCGAAGCCAATATCAACGCCGAGGTTATTCAGCATCTCATGGCCCACAGGTTTCTCTCTGACGAACAGTACGGGTTTCGCTTCACCAGGTCTACTGCTGATATGCTAACGACCCTTACCGAGTAGATATACCGGGCACTAGACAAGAATGGCGAAGCCCGAACCGTTGCCTTGGATATCTCCAAAGCGTTCTTCAAGTTCTGGCACGCTGGCCACTTATGCAAACTGCGGAGCTATGGGTAACTGGACATCTGTTTGACCTCATCCAGTCATTCCTCTCTAACCGCACATCGAAGGTAGTATTAAATGGGCATGCCTCCCAAAACTACCATACGAACGCGGGAGTCCCTCAAGGTTATATCCTAGGTCCCACGCTCTTTCTGATGTACATTAATGATCTCCCCGACGCCATTAGATCCCAAGTAGGCATGTACGCCAATGACACCACAATCTACTCTCGCCTCGATCAAAAAACAGGTGTGGTCGACAAAGCGAATCTCGCTGCCGAGCTTGAAAAGGACCTCGAATCCGTAGTGGCCTAGGGTAGGAAATGGCTAGTAAATTCCAATGCTTCTAAAACGAAGCTGTTATCAACTAACCACCATAGACAATCGCATCTACCTCCCATTAGCATGGAGCAGGCTTGCCTCCCAGAGAGTAAAACACTACGCCTCCTTGGCCTTACACTTTCGGCGGACCTCAAATGGAATGACTATATCGAATCCATTGCCAAATCTGCCGCAATGAAAGTCGGCTCTCTGTGCAGGACCCGGCAGTTTTTCCCACCTGAATCTATCCTGCACACATACAAATCTACCATCCGCCCGTGTATTAAATACTGCTGCCATATCTGGTCGGGTGCCCCTGCTGCTCTCCTTGGGCTTCTTGACAAAATACAAAGGAGAATCTGTAACGTGGTTGATACTGACTTGGCAGACCGGCTGCAACCACTCTCTCACCGGCGTGATGTGGCTTCCCTGTGCCTCTTCTACAAGTACTCTCATGGCTTCTGCTCCGATGAACTTAGATCACTGGTGCCGCCTAAGCACGAATTTACACGAGATACTAGATTAGCAACTAGGTCCCACCCTTTTACAGTTAAACAGATAAGATGTAACCGTAAATTCTACTCCAACATCTTCTTTTCTCGCGCTTCCCGCCTGTGGAATTCCCTTCTGCAAGTCTGTTTTCCTGACAGCTACAATCTCCAGGTGTTTAAATATAGGGTCAATAGACACCTCCTATCACACTAACTCCCACTTATTCTCAGAACACTCTCATCTACCCAGCCCTCATTCTCGGTATCCTTACCCGCCTATCACCCACCCTCTGACATTTCTTGTATTTAACCATCCTTTCTCTACTCTTTGTAGCCCCCTGCGCAGTAGTGGCAGTGACATGCCTTGCTCGGGGTGAAACGCTTATAAAAAAAAAAGCCAAGCGCTACCCCGTTCCATTATCCATTAATTCAATATTGTTACTCGCTGCCTTACCCTATCATTGTTACCCTCATATGGTGTGTAAGTTTTTTAAGCACATCATGCTCATTATACATTCAAGGAATTTCAGCTGTCTTTTCCTGAGTCTGAGTAGAAGTGTCCTTTCCTTTGCCATTTTCGTTTAAACTTCCTTGTTGCATACTGGCTCTGTCCATGGCATTTTCTGTACCCTTCTGAAGAACTACATTTCTGCTGCCTCTAGTTTTCTCCGCATCCGGGAGGAAATTATCCAGCGTTCACGACAAGAGAAGAGGATGGATAATACATTGTAATCCAATACCCTTTTCTTTGTTTCTAATGACATTTTTTTCCGTTTCTCAGCGCCTTGCTTAGCTTTTGGAATGTCTCTTTGTGTCCAGATCTCGTTGTCGCATCTTCCATCCTGTGATAAACCACTTTCAAAATATTTAAACATCTGCAGCTGCTTACTGCTCATATTTCTAATTCATTACTCGCATCTTGCTCTTTTTATTTTGATGATAACTGCACTTTCTGTTTCCTAGGAATTCATGCTTATTCCTTTTTATTTACCTTGTAAAAAATTTAATTTTGACATTTTGTTAATGTTTATTAAAATATTGTTCTGATCTTTCATTTTCTCTACCACATTTATCTCGCACACAAAATTTATCAATATATAAAGTGAATTTTCTATCTCTCAAAAAATAGCGTTTACAACATAATGAGACATTGTCCTTTTAATGTCGAAACAAATTGTAGACTTTGTAGTAGCATGTAAGTTGTGTATGATCTAAGCTATAATTTATAATAAATATTGATAGCTCTATTTCTAGATAGAGAACTGATTTAAGTTAATGTTTTGAACGTTGTTAATATTTTTTTCATCACTTATTCACTTGGATATATATATATATATATATATATATACAAAAAGTATGAGCAAATATGTAAAATCACAAAACCCGATACTATTAATATTATTTTAATTAATATTAAAATTGATCAAGATGGAGGGGTTCGATGTGAATAGTATTATCTATTACAGAGTCAAATATATATAGCAAGTCAAAATTTCCGAAATTTAATTACGTTGCATGGCCATTTCAGCGAGAATATTCTCGCTTCATCAGGAGCGGTCGAAAAATGTTGTTTTCGACCGTTGCTGATGAAGCGAAATTTTTCTCAACGAATTTATTAAATTTCAGAAATTTTGGCTTGGTTTATATATATATATATATATATATATATATATATATATATATATATATGGAAAAAGTAGAAAATATCTCTCAAACTGTTTCATTAAAATTTTCTCAAGTTCGGCAGACATGAGCATAAGCATATCACACGATAACAACTCATTTTTGATCAATTAAATTATATCTAACTTTATAACTTTATGTCCCGAGATTAATGATTTGATCACATTATAAAAGTAGAATAAAATCCAAAAATCACAGCATAGAAAAATTTTCTAGACGCAGCAAATCTTGCAGATAGCCCAACTACCGTCTACCTACTCATCAGCCAGCATCTTCCCACTAAAGTCGTTAAATGTAATTTTTAAAATTCTCATTAAAATTAACGACTAGCGGCAGTTGATTGCTCTACTCCAGATACAAGCAACCATTTTTTTCAACCGTGGACCGTTTGATCTCTGGCTCATTACAAGGCGGGACGCTCTACTAAAATGATTCCAACTGTTTTTTTGCAGTAGGTACCTCTGTTATTTTCACTACAAAAGACCATATGCAAAAACATGTACCTTAGAATTGGGGAATTTTACAAAAAATTTCAAGAAAATATTTTCTATAATTAAAAATTTAAGTCTTGGTATCATATTAGCACTGATGACACTGTAGTTAAGGTGATACCGCCATTGATGTGTAGGGGTTACATAAGAGAGTAAAAGTTTAGGTAGGATGAGAGCGAAGAGAAAGATGAACCTGTTACAGGGGGTGGCAGAGAAAGGGCAAGAGAATGATGGGAATACAGTTGTGAAGACAGTTGCAAAGGTAGAGAGAAAAGAAAAGAACAAGATATACGGGGTGATGTAGAAAGAACTGGAGTCATGTGGATAAGAGATGGGAATTGACATTGCATTTTAATTATTGGAGGTTCTCTCGCTGCTTGTGATTTATTTCTAATTAATTCATTTCAAAATTAAACAAAGAATGTTTCTTCACAATAGAAAAAATATAAATATTTCCTCTTACAAGAATAAAAGATGTTTTCATATATGATTTTCTAAGTGAAAATTTTTAATATTTTAAAAAGATTAAAACGTTATTTTCAATAAAATTTACAAAATTAAAAAGAAATTGTATTTAAGAAATGTTTATGTATATGGTTATGTATTAAAAAATGTCAGTGAACAATTAAGAAGAAATAAAAACGTTCCTAATGAGAATAAACGTACGATTCAGATAGACTAAACAGGCATGATGCTGGTAGTGCCAGTTTGCCTATGACCGGTCTACTACATTCACACACTGTTGAAATTTCTAGTCAACAGTAACATATTAAGGAATTATAATAGAATAATCCAGAACAATTACTAGCGGCAAACCGCCTGCATATGGAGAGAAAATGTAATCAAGAAATATACAAAAATAGGAAAGGGTTTAAACCAGAATGCGTTTTCTTGCCGAGATTATTCAACCTATACTGTGAAACAATTCGGAGAGAACTGGAAGCCCCACCAGGATTCATTATTGGTGGCGGGTACAATCTTAAAAAACATAAGATATGCAAATTTCACAGTGTTGATGGCACAAACAGAGAGGAAACGTCAATAACGTCTACAGAAGATAGTGAAAAAACGTTTATAAAATGACTAAACATCAATTGTAAGAAGACGGTATACATGGCTGTTAGCAAAAAGACCAGTTTATCATCTAAATTTCATATGGTATATCAATCAGTTAAGAACCATACGTGATACGCGCTTAGGCATTCATGTCTCAAATGAGACATGACTGACTGGGCAGAGAATTTTTCCGCAGTATGTTGAACTACCTTCTGCGGTAGAATTGTTGCCAACCAAGGTTATAGAACCCAATCTTTTCTGTTATTTAATTCGTGCTCGGATCTGCGATTTCTCGTTCCGAGCCGACATCCACTGCATCACAAGGCACATCGTGTTGATACTACAACCATATAAGTAAACAATTGAAATATCAGGAAAGTGCGATACTTAAATTCGAAAACATTTTAAGATAGTGAAAAATGCCTTCAAAAGCTAAGTAAAATATCATTAGAAACGAAGAAAACATGCTGAAGTGAAAGAAGAAAAAATTTGAACCATTAAAAATATGGTTCCACAGAAAGATGCTGAGAATGCTATAGACCAAACATATAAGCAATAACGAAGTTTTAGAAAAATAAATTTAAAAATGGGACTGACACCCTTGTGCAAATTATGTGAAACAGCATCTTTGGTTTCTTCATTTTTACCATACGGTTCTTCTTAGACCCACTGGTGTGGCAGTGTGTTAATATTTTTCCTTATATTAGATCATTTGCAATGGTGTGAAATAATATGAATATATTTTCGTGATGTATGATGAAAAATGTTTGGTCTTAAAATATTGCGTCATTCGTGATTGCATCAGATTTTTATAACGCCTAGACACTATTTTCTCGACTGTCCTACGGCCATTGTCTGCGATGAACGTTACTCCAAGGAATCGTACGAAAATTATAATGCTGCACGAACACATCGGCAAGTCTTACAGAAAGATCGCGGATATTGTTGCTGTTTTCAAATGTCAGTCATGTTCTCAAGGCGAAAAAAACTAACTGGATCCATTAATGAAGAACTTAACGAACAAAGCGTTCGGAAGAGAAAACAACACCAGGGGATGACATACGCGAGATCTGGGAAAGTGTGAAGATTTTAGGAAGATAATATTTGTTTAGCTTTAATTAATTTGCTCAACAGAAAGAAACTGTCAAAATTTCTATGGCTCATAGTGGGGAAAGGGGAGAGTTGGAAAATTTGATTTTCACAGGGTTGAATGAATGTGAGAAATATAGAGGATTACAATGTATAGCCTACCCAGCGAACTTAGGTAAATGACGGGCGGGCGGTATAAGATTTAGGAGTAATAGCAGAAAGAAAACGTATTTTAATAGCTACGAAGTCAATATTGTGAAGAGCAATGAATACTTGTTCATAGGAAAAAAAAACTTTCGCACATAGTTATTCGTTACATTCCGTGTCTCTTCAGAACTATGCAGTTATGGCACTCCACCTCTTCCTGTTCCTTATTGCTCTTAATATATGTTGTCGTATTCTTTATTCCAAATCTGCTTTTGCCATCCATTTGTTTGAGACTATCAAATATGTCATGCTATTTATCCCTATCTCACTTTCCCTCTATTCACCCTGTGAGCATCGGATGCTCTAAGCACCCACCGCCCTCATTGCGTGTCCCATAAACTTCAGCTAAGTAAGTTTTCTTTTTGTTTTCATTCGCTTTAAAGCCTCGTTGTTGCTCACATGTTCTGTCCATATTATTCTCAATATCCTTCTGTAGACCCACATTTCTGTTGCTTCAAACGCACTAACATAAAAGTAAACCCGTTCAACAAAAGTTGTAGCTATAAAATTACTTTTCTTAAGATGAGTAGCCCACAGAACAATCATATCATTCTTATTATCTTTTAGGATGGATATATTTTATTTTAGTAGCACACCAAAACAACACTTGATTTATAGCTTGTATTAATTTTATCATACAATATGTTTCTTGTTCTTTTTTATCTGCATTCCTTTGGTGCATTCGTGATATGTATTTTTTGAATGTATTTTGTTTTATTGCAGAAAAATTTTGAATAATCTTATATTAACTATCACAATTGCAAGTAGCAATACTTTGAAGACGAGCTAAAAGATAACCTCTCGGCTATCAATGTACCTCATGCTAACTTCAAGAGGCTTGCCTTGGGCAGAAATATTTGTACCAGAGTGGTATCAGAAATTTCGAAATCGGTGGTATTAACGAGCTTAGAGACGAATGACCACGACAAAAATATCAATAAATATTCCTGTGGTTATATCCCGATATCATCAATGTTGCACAGTATGTGGATATATGCAAGTCATTCGATTATCACACACACACACACACACACACACACACACACACACACACACACATATATATATATATATATATATATATAGAGAGAGAGAGAGAAAGAGATAGATAGATAGATAGATAGATAGATAGATAGATAGTATAATCACAAACCTACATTCAAGCCTTAACAATTCCAAACTGTGTGGAAATTGAATGAAAAAGACTGCCATGTCCCTGATATATCATGGAGCATATTAAAAACCCAAACTTTATGGATCTCGATATGCGAAATCAGAATTTTATTCGCCTGAAGAGAGCCAACTTGCGGCCCGAGACACGTGTAATGACACAAATATAATTATAGAAAATTAATGCATTTGCCTTTTGGTGCAGTAAATAACGGATCAGAACGAGAAATCAGGATAGAAGTCCAACTGAATTCCTTGCATTCACTTACGTGCAATTACCCTTGGGAAAGGTATTAATCTGTCTCTTCCCTCCAGTTATGGATTAAATAATAGGACAGATTGGGTTCTATAGCCTTGGCTGGCAACCAGTCTACCGCAGAAAATATTGGTAACCTACTGCGAGATAATCTTCTGCCTAGTCAGTCATGTCTTTTACGAGACATGATCGCCCAAAGCGTGTATCACGTATGACACTTAACTGACTGAATGTATTATACAAAAGTTATATAATAATAATAAATCTAGAATTTAGACAAAATTTTTACGACTTCACAAATTTATTCCACCCCATATATATATATATATATATATGTTTGTATTTTTCTTCTTATGTCTTAATGTAATAGTAGATACATCAACCGTCATTTTAGACAGCGTTGTCGAGATAAATAAATTGTCGTTATTTTTGACAGCATGGCCCACTCATATATATATGCCTGTAGCCTCGGGGTAATATCTTGTTCTGATGATAAATCAGTCGAACTTCGATCCCGAAAGGTTGATCTAGCCTCACTGTTGAGCTGTGATACAGCGAAACAGTCGCGTATGCTAATAATTATATATATATATATATATATATATATATATATGTGTGTGTGTGTGTGTGTGTGTGTGTGTGTGTGTGTGTGTGTGTGTAAATATTTCCTATAGACTGCTATTACCGGCGTCGGTGGCTCATTTACTACTGATATATCTCTCGACCCACACTTTCTTGTGTTCGTGTGTGCGCGATTAGCACTCAATGTTTCATTGATTTTTTTTTCGATTCCCATCACCTGTTGCTTCATTTGCAAAGATTTACTCTTTGTCATTTAGCGCATTTACATTATTTTATATTGCAATTTTATCTTGGATGCTAACTATGAAAAAGAAGTGGTGTCTCTATCACAAATATGTAACGTATTGTTGCATGCTGTCCGCACTCTGCTGGCAGGAATTGGAAATATTATATTGAATCCCTTGCTACGTCTACTGTTTGGAATGCTGTCCTGATAGACAATATTTCACACTAGAATCTACCTTACGTGTTTATAGATTTACCCTTTTGTCCCTACCTTTAATATTACTCTCACATCTACTCTAATACATTTAAAGATTACCGATGAATAAAAAAGAGATCTCCAAGGATATCGCTTCTAACCTGGCATCTCTTCTATGCCCTTTCTATATATATTTACATGATATTTTATTTGTTACTATGCATTAAATACTCTCATCAAATCTGGTCTAGGTCTTATAAATATATATATATATATATATATATATATAAATATATATATATATATACTATAGTCATCCGCAGACAGATCTGTTTCGCTGCATTACAGCTCATCAGTACGGCTTAGACTCCGGTCATTTGCTAACCCAGGATCGAAACCAGACCGAATTGGCGTCAGTCGGCGATTCTACCACTAGGCCACGAGCGTCCAGTAGAAAAAGGCAGGCTTTTCAGCGCGTATAAACACGTCCAATAGCTAGAGTGCTTCAATTCATCATCGAATGAGCGATGCGTATATGCCGGGGTAGCTACTGTTTACAAAGCCTCCCACTCTTTCTGACATCAGGATGTCAGAGCGTAAATAATAAAATTCCGAATTTGAAACAGAATATTGTCTTGCTTAAATGGCTGACCTGTATAGAAACTGTATAGAAAAATCTCGCTTCTTCAGCAACGATCAAAAACTACTATTCCTGTGATAGTTAAATTTTGATTTTTGATTCTTCAATACAGACGTAATCTAAGTCTTCTTCCAATATCGAGTCATGAATCTCTGTCTTTGCCTCTCTGTTTTTTATGTCTGGACGACAAATTTAGTTTTCTTTTTCTTTCCTTAAAAAACTGCTTCTGTATGAATATGACTTTGACCATTTTCCGGGATGTGAATTTTTGTACTATATTTGAATTAATAAAATTTTAGGTTTGATCTTTGCTGAAGAAGTGAGACATTTTTCGCTGAAATAGCTATTCAAGGAATGAAGAATTCATAAATTTTTTTATATAATATACATATTTGACTCTGTAAATAGATAATACTACTTGGATATTAGATATTAGGCTCGAGCCTTCCACCTGGATGATTTTTAACATTAATAAAATTAATATTAATAGGATCTGTTTTTTTGGATTTTGCATATATGCTCTTCCATTTATTTATTTATATATATATATATATATATATATATATATATATATATATATATATATATATAGCATAGTGATGATCCACTTATATTGTCTTAATATGTATAGGAAAGAATATTAAAACGTTTTGAGTTTGAAAATGTGTTTTTTGACAGTATTTGTTTATTTCTACTATTATATTTTATATTTCAGACCGCCCTCGGTCCTTCATCAGAAACAAAATTTTAAAATCATTTGTTTCTGATGAAGGACCGAGGGCGGTCTGAAATATAAAATATAATAGTAGAAATAAAAAAATACTGTCAAAAAAACACAATTTCACACTCAAAACGTTTTAATATTCTTTCCTATATATATAATATATATATATATATATATATATATATATATATTAAATTCAAAGATGATGCAATGTTATTGATCCTCTCCAGACAATTATTTTAATCTTTTTCTCAGCGACATAACGTAGTTATTCTATGTCTTTTCTATAAATATTTCCATGAGATTGTTTCTGATGCATTTCCCTCTTTTGTACCTAAACTTTATGATTTTAAGCGCAATACTGCCTTAACGATAACATCTCATCCTTTTACATCCGCCTTCTTTTTCAATCAACTCTTATCTTCCAAGCTTTATTTTCAGTCTCCCCAGTTTTCTTATATCTTCTTAATTCCTAGTTTTTTCTTGTTTTGTTCTCTAGGCTCGATAAGGTTGTCTTTTTCGCATATTCACTCGCACACATCAACCCTTTGTGTCGTAGTGGCTTTCTTGTTTTACTTCGGTTGAAGTATTTCAAAAAACATTGCTACGCTGTGTTAACATACATCCACGACACTATGTTTTTACTCGACCAGGATACTTCAGTTAACGATGATTTAACATTCTCATTCTGGTCTGTTATGGTAATTGTTCTGATGATCTCTTCGTTATGGTGCCTAGACATAATATAAACGCAATGTCAATCGCAATCTACTGTCCTTCTGATTACTCTTCTGTCTTCCAGCTCATTATTAATGTTTCTGTTCCTAATTCTTCCAAACCATGAAACTACTTGCGTCATAAGAGCTTTGCTACCTTGAAGTGATGCCATTTAAAAATAAAGAAATGAATAGAAAACATTTAAGCAATACAATATTTTGTTTCAAATTAACATAAATCTCTTCTAAAGAATATCTCCTTTCATAACCGCACACCAATCTGAGACAAGTTATCAGAAGATTCATCACTCTAAAAATTTGGAATAGAAATAGGACAAACTTATTGTTCAATATGCAATGCCCCTTCAGTACGTGGGTGATCATGACATTCCACATCTCTATCTCTCGAAGCTCTTAGCACACTTTCTCCTTTTACCCCACCCAAACCCCGCTCTTCCATCCACCTGCTCAGGCCTGTCAGATATGTGATCCGCTGCTTTCCCCTGTCTCTCTTTGCTTTTATCAGACCTCTGAGTATCTAGTTGTCTAAGCCTTCCTTCCTCATCACATGTTCCAGTAACTTCAGCAGTCTTTTTCTGTTGCTCGATATTTAATTTTTTTTGTTTCTATCCCTTCTAAAGCCTCGTCATTGCTCACATGCTCGATTCATGATATCCTGCAGCATCCTTCTGTAGAACCGCATTTCAGTTACTTCAAGTTTTTTCTTCATCTTTGATGATGTTATCCGGCATTCACTGCCATACTGAATCACGTAGACATCACGTAGCAATCCAGTACTCTTTTCCTTGTTCCTAGCAAAATTTTCCTGTCCCTTAATATTCTACTCAGGTTCTGGAATACGTTCTTGGACATTCCGATTCGCCTTCGGATCTCAATGTCGCACTTTCCATCTTACATTAAAACATTTCCCAAGTACTTACATTTTTGTACTTATTTGATATTAGTATCCCCAATCTGTAATTGGCATGTTGGGCTCCTCTGTTTGCTGATGATTATACATTCAGTTTTCTTGTTGTTTAATTGTAGTCCTTACTTTTGATTTTCTTCATTTTTCTTTCTTAGGAAGCTTTGTAGTTTTCTTTCCGTGTCGGCTATCAGCACTCAATCATCTGCGTAAATTCTGTTGTTCAAATTGTGACCGCCGATGACGAATCCTGGCATAAATTCCAGGGTCCTCAAAATAGTTTCGCTGTACAAGTTGAATAGATCCGGTGAAAAGACACATCTTTTCTATTTTTGTATATTTGTTGAATTTATTTCCTGTCCGTATGCACGCGGTTTGCTGCAAGTACAGGTGCTTGATTACTCTAATTTGTCGAGGTACTCTGCTCATTAGAAACCTTCACAGTTGAAGCTTGACACTCGGCGGGGAAGTGTTTAGACGAATCTAGTTTAAATTGCTACTCAATAATACGCGTTATGTCGACCAACTAATGCCCTAGTAGCACGTTCCCATAAATACACTTATTACAACTAGGGAAGTTGAAACCTTTTATCTGACAGGTATGTATATAAAAGGAAGAAGCGTAAATTTTTCGGAATAACGGCGACTAAACCGGCTAACCCACTGGCTTGTAAGTGACGTGGCAGATTAGCGACCAGTTGTGGGCGTAAAAATAAGGTTACAAATAGGGTTGAAGAACACTAAAGGAGTCAACGGCCAACTAAATAGAGGTGGATAATTCACCGTGGATAATGCAACGGGATACCACTCCACAATCCCGAGTATAACCGTAGGATGAACTCATGAATAATAAATTCTATAGAATCCAACTAGGGATCAAGGAATGGCAATTTGGTTATAGAAAAATAAGAAAAGAGGAATAAGAAAATAGACTCCGTCTCGACCACATTTCTATTACTCACAGCTACATATTAAAAAATGGTAGATCTACCTATGTACTAAGCATGTAATAAACGATATGCAGTGGATCATATACTCTTAAAATGCATGAATTTAAGTCTGGTCTGTGAAAAGTATTATCAGGAAGACAATATGAATGAACTCTTCATCAGAAATTATCCAAACAGAAAAATCAAAATTCTTAAGAAAATTAAGATATATTAAACAAAATTTAAGCCATAACTTATATTGACAAATAAATAAATGAAGAAAATAAAATAAAGTGCTGTAAGCTAGGATATGCTGCTGTATTAATAGATAAGAGCTCGGAATTCTTAATCAGCTATCTGAATTCCAATACCAGTTGGGTTTTGTTGTATTCACTTATGCGCAAATATCCTTAGGAAAAGTATGAACCTACATCTTCTCCCCAGCTATGGATTAATTAGTAAAACTTGTAATACTAAAATCTTAAAAACAAAATTGCGTACAAACAGTTAGTTATAGGCATTAAATAAATACCAATAAAGGTTGATATGCCGCTGATATTAATACACAAACCATGATGCCTAATCAAATATTATTTGGCATAAAAAAACTACTGAAGATTAATACATGCTTTAAAATCAAACAATGAATCGATCTTCCTTGCAAATGTGCATATGTTGGCAAAAGAACAGTTGGATCTTTTCTGTTTATTCGCTCACAAATATTAATTCACCCTAAAGTAAAATTAATTTATGTTTAGTAAAATTCAAGCCAGATATTTTTTCCAGAGCGAGGCCTCTCCATTGCATTCTGATGCAGTCGCTCTAAATGTGTGTGAGTCGGGTGCGTTATTTCTAATTGTTGGGTCTGCGTCGCACCTCACTCCGATAGACAAACCAAAAACATATTTTTCCTTGTTTTTTTATTATTGTAAAAAGAGGTCGTTATAAATACTTTGAATAGCTTTATGTGAATAATTCGTTGATTGTCGGTAATTTGGTGTTATTGCGAGACATGCTAAACAAGTTTTGATTTATAATTTATAATTTCAAAAGCGTGTCAAAAATGTAATAAAAACAAAGCCACTTAGATTTGAAATTTATAATTTCTTAGTAAAAAGAAGACCTCGGAATGCCAACTACAGTTTGGGGAAATTAAAATAAAACAAAGAAAGAAATTTAAATTCCTAGGAAGTCTTCTGACAGAGGAGAGAATGTGCGACATTTAGATCCAAAGAGCGTTGGCAGGGTCAAAGACGCTTTTCAAAAAGTATCCAGTATACTGAGAGACATGAAAATCTAATTGAAACGTGTGCTGTTGATTTTCTAAGCACAGCTTAGAAGTAGCACAAGGCCTTAAGTATGGGGCACCAATGATTTCAAACTCATTAATCAATCGTAATGATTCTAGCTAGACATGCTTGCTGACTATTACACCACTTCGAGCTGCCCAAAGAAAGGGTTTCTGGATATCTGTTCTTCTTTATGACAATGAATTTTGAACGATCTCCTCAAGGATGAAGGAGATGCTCGAGGTAGCAGAAATGATACAGAAGGAACAGCAGGATGCAGAGAATACCATAGACTGAGCACATGAGCAGCGATGAGATATTGGAGAAGATGCAAACGAGAAGAAAACTCATAACACCAGGAGAGACTGGAGAATTCGATACACATAGGACGGATAGAAGGAGAGACAGAGGAAGTAGCGCAAGATATAGTTGATAGCCCTGGGTAAATGCATGGCAGAGCGGGATTTGGGAGAGATTCTTCTTCTCATTTCAGGACGTAGGCGATCCTGGACTTCAACTTGGCTCTCTCTTTTGTCGCTTTCAATATTTTTCTCTTGATATCTCTAAGTTCATCTCCTCAATCCATTTGATCAGAGCTAGCAAGTACGTCTAGCGTTGCCTCCCCCGTCTCTCCTTCCCTTTATTTGACCTGTGAGTATGAAGTTTTTCAAGTGCTCCTTCCGCATTACGTGTCCCAGGAACCTCATTTGTTTCTTCTTGATTTTTAGTATGGGTTTTCTTCTCGTTTGAATCCTTTCCAGGACTTCATCATCGCACACGTGCTCCGTTCTTCAACATCCTTCTGTAAAACCATATTTCTGCTGCCTCAAGCCTCTCCTTTATTCTTGATGAGATCGTCCAACATTCACTGTCATACAGAAGGACTGATATCAGATAGCAATCCAGCACTTTTTTATTTGTTTCTAATAAGATTTTCCTGCCTTTCAGTTCTCTGGTTAGCTTCTGAAATGCGTCTCTGGCCATGCAAATGCGTCTTTAGATCTCCATGTTGCACATTCCATCCTCTGTCAAAATACTTCCCAGGTATTTGAATTGTTTTACTTGTTTTACTTTTGTGTCTACGACTTATAGTTGGCATACTGGACTCCTCTTTTTGCTGATGACCATACATTCAGTCTTTTGGAAGTTTATGCTCATCCCTTTCTTTTAATTATCTTTTTAGCTTATGTAAAAGGTCCTGAATTTTCATTTCAGCTATCAGCAGCGTGTCATCCCTGTATCAGATATTGTTGAGATTGTTGCCGCCAATGTCGAATCCTGAACATGGCTTTTATTTGTTTTAAAGGATTTATTTTCAATAATAAACTAAGACTATAAGCGATTAACAAGTTTTCTTATATTTCTATTGGTACGAAATCATTTTTTCAGACCTTTAGCTTCTATCGATAACATAGCTAAGGTACAAAATATATTAAACATTGTATTCAGCTTTAAATATAAATCGTTATAAATTTCCAAATTTCGTCGCAAACAGAACAACGCTTAAGACCAGAATAATTTCATCTCCAGTCTCAGAGAAAAGGCGTTATTCTTTCTACTTTTATCATTTGTTCCACGAGAAATATAAAAATGTTTCTTAATATTTAAATAAAACCAGCAATTAGTTTCAAAACAAAATAATCCGATGTCTGAGTATATTTGCGTCTTATTTAATAATAGTTCAAAAGTGAGCATGTTGAATGATGTATAATACATATGAAAGCAAGGTATAGGTGTCATATGCCGTTTCATCAGATTTAATATAAATGTTACCGACAACAAAGGAATATGATACGTTCATTGAGCCATGTACAATAGAAGATAAATTCTAATCACAGCAATAATGAAAGGTACATAATGTCAACTATAATCAGTTAGTCAACACTGTAATAAATCCTTTCAAAGCCTTTATTATCTAAATAGTAATTACAGAACATATGAGCTGGCATCTGCAACAAATACGTAACGTAGTTTTGTTATAAAAACCTTAGTAAATAATTATAAACAGCTTACATTTATATATGCATGGTGGCTCCAGTTATGGAAAGGGTTTCATTATTTGAACATTGTGATAGTTTAGTAAGTTACAGAAAAAAGGATGTGAGATTTATTTCTCCTAGAAGTGAAAACAAACAAACAAAAAAAAACAAAACGAAAGAAAAACATCATTTAAATGTCATCTTTTTCCGGTTCTAATAAAGGTGTTTTATTAGATGCTTTAAGGCTTTTCCATAACAGCCTTGACGTTTGTTGATCCAGTGATCTAATTCTTGTTCTAATGTTATTTTTACGATTAGCAATTGTTTGCGGATTGTTGACATTTACATTTTTCCTTAAGTCAAGATAACAGAAAAAAACTGAAGCGGTCAGAATTGGAGAAAGAAAAAGACAATTTATACTGAAAATCAAGGTATTAATTTTCTATCAAATATTTATATGTGTTCACTTTTCAGTAGTATATTCGTCCATGTTTAAATTTCAGCATCTTCTTGATATACATCTGAAATAAGAGGCAAATTCCAATAACGAAAAATGTTATTAAATATTTCGGTCAACTTATACAAAAGTATGAGAAATAGCAAAACGTGGAACTACACCGCGCTGATTCCACCAAATGCAGAGCAGAAGATTCGAACCATGAATATTCGATTTAAGGTCAATGTTGATGTAAAAACGGGCTTACCCCAATATCGTCTACAGTTAGAATTATCGAAGTGTATCCACTTTTCATCACCAGTCATCATTTTCTGCTGTTGAAGCATCTGTTCATACGTGACAAGACGCCGTTCGACTTTTCTCGATTTCAACTTGTACGGCACCCAATGTCCTTGCTGTTGAATCATTCCTAATATTTTCAAACATTTTGAAACTGTTGTGTGATCAACTTTTTACGATTCTGCAAGCTCAGCTTGCGACTGACAAGAGTTATCATGAACTAATACCTCCAATTCTTCGTCTTCAATTTTTTTCTGCGCACCGGATCGTTTTTATCAACCCAAAAATCATTATTTTTTAAGCATCTAAACCAATCTCTGCATGTTGTTTCCGACGGAGCATGGTCGCCGTAAGCTTCAACAAGAATTCTGTGTGTTTCAGCTGCAGATTTCTTTTGAATAAATTATTACAGTAAAACTCCCCGCAAATACACTTTCTTTGGCACGAAATGCGACATGTTTAACGCTATGAAAAACAAAGTTGTTTACACTTCGACGAAATGACATACACTAAATTTTACGTTTATATTTATTTTATTTATAGTGTTTCCTTATAGATGCGTTAGCATCTGAAACTACACGCACACAGTTATGGAAAAGCCAACAGCGAGAACTTATTCAAGGTTCTAAGATTGTTATATGCAGTTGAAAATACGAGAGACAGCAGAACTGAGTAACATTGTGAATTTTTAACAAAGGAAGATCAAATAAAAATTGAATTCCAAGATCAATGATAAATAAAGTTGATATATTCTTTCTTGTATGTTTTTTATCGAACTGTGTAATAAGTATCCAGATAATTTAGTTGGAAATACAAGAAGTGACTCGGGTTTTCTTACTTCACGTGCTTGTTAAGTGGTAAAATATGAATTATCACCAGAAAAAAGAAAAGGAGACGAAATTTTCGTTGACGCACGTGTTGATGGCACGTGCATATTGACAGACTGGCTGATAGTGAGAATGCAACCTGTTTTGGTGTGTAGAATGGAAAAGTGGATTCAAGTCTCATCGGTGTAGTAAGAGTCAATTAATGATAATTATCATTGTTATAATTATTTTATTATAATTATTTTTGACATTATAATTAATGTTTATTTATTCATTTTTTTTAGACAAAATAGGATTTATGATGTAGAGACAGTTATCCCCGTAATCGAGCGAGCATCAACATTCATATCATGCATACATAGATTTGACTAAAATTTGCGATATAAAAAAGGAATATGAAGAAAAAATAAAGGAATTTTTTTTATCAAAATATTTCGTTCTCATATATAATTTACCAAGGCAGTCTGTGTATACAGACACATAGAATATAAACAAACTTGTGCAAATTAATAAAGACTAACGATTTAGTTTCCTTTCTTTCAAGAGACGGTCAGTTCTAGACACTGGAATGATAGGGTGTAATCAATTTCAATTTTTTCTTTAGATTAAGTCATTTGCAGTAGTGTGCAGTAGTATAACTTGTTGGATTTTGTAAATTATTGCGTCATCCGTGATTGCGTTAGATTTTATCACGCCCAGGTATTATTGTCTCGATTGTCTGCAATGGCAGTTAATCCAAAGAAAACGTAATGCTGAATGAACACACTGGCAAACTTTCCAGAGAGATTGCGAATATTATTGGTGTCAGCATTTCAACTGCCAGCTGTGTCCTCAAGACGAAGAATCGAATTCGATCCATCAGTTCAAAACGGAAAAGAAAAATGCTTGGTGTCGGAAGACAAAAAGTAATGCCAAGTAAACCCGTTGTGGGCGACAAAGCGAATCTCGCTGCCGAGGTTGAAAAGGACCTCCAATCCGTAGTGGACTGGGGTAGGAAATGGCTCGTTAATTTCAATGCTTCCAAAACGAAACTGCTATCAATTAACCACAATAGACAATTTCATCTACCTCCCATTAGCAAGGAACAGGCTTTCCTTCCAGAGAGTAAAACACTACGCCTCCTTGGCGTTACATTCTTGGCGTTACATTACTTCAAATGGAATGACTATATCGAATCCATTTCTAAATCTGCCGCTATGAAAGTCGGCTCTCTGTGCAGGACCCGGAAGTTTTTCCCACTTGAATCTATCCTGCACATATATAAATCTACCATCCGTCCGTGTAATGAATACTGCTGTCACATCTGGTCGGGTGCTCCTGCTACTCTCTTACCGGCTTCTTGACAAAATACAACGGAGAATCTGTAACGTGATCGATACTGACTTGGCAGACCGGCTGTAACCAGTCTCTCGTCGGCGTTACGTTACTTCCCTGTGCCTCTTCTATAAATACCTTCACGGCTTCTGCTCCGATGAACTTAGATCATTGGTGCAGCCTAGGTACGAATTTACACGATATAATAGATTAGCAATTAGGTCCCACCCTTTTACAGTGAAACAGATAAGATGTAACCGTAATTTCTACTCCAACAGCTTCTTTTCTCGAGCTTCCCGCCTGTGGAATTCCCTTCCACATGTTTGCTTTCCCGACAGGTACAATCCTCAGGAGTTTAAATGTAAGGTCAATGGACACCTCCTATCACAGTAACTTGCAACTATTCTCCCAACCCTCTCACTATCTACCCAACCCTCATTCTCGGTATCCTTACCTGTCTATCACCCTCCTTCTGACATTTCCTATATCTAACCATTCTTTCTAACCACCTTCCCCCTATATAACCCCCTGAGCAATAGTGGCAGTGGAATGCCTTTCTCGGGGTGAAACTATTATATATATATATATATATATATATATATATATATAACTAATTTTTGCTCAACATAGCTACAGTATAAACCACAAGAGTTCCCGGCGGGTTTTGAACAAACACAAGTGTGCCAGAGCAGGATTTGCTAGCCATCCTGGTCGAGAGTTTTTATAGAATAGAAATGGAATGGCTAGCCATTTTATATATATATATATATATATATATATATAGATATATATGTGTGTGCAAATATATATATATATATATATATATATGTGTGTGTGTGTGTGTGTGTGTGTGTGTGTGTGTGTGTGTGTGTATGTGTATGTAAATTAAACTAGTGCGCCAACAAACCTACCAAGGTTTCACATAAAACGGATCTTCAGCGTTCCCTGAAGATCCGTTAAGGTGAAACCTTGGTAGGTTTGTTGGCGCAATATTTTAATTTACTTATTCTGCTCTGCTTAAGTATTGAGCGCTTTTTTGTTTTTGATTAATCATCTCGGGTTTTTTCTTTGGGCTACATACTGGCTTGGTCCTAATCGTTTTGGCTGATGTTCCATTTTTTCCTTCCCCGTATATATACGTAGGGTTTTTGAAGAGAGTATAGTGATAAGTTTGCATTTATATATATGTATATATATATATATATATATATATATATATATATATATGTGTGTGTGTGTGTGTGTGTGTGTGTGTGTGTGTGTGTGTGTTCTTTCACTTCCTTATAATATGTATATATATATATATATATATATATATATATATTATAAGGAAGTGAAAGAACACATTGGTCATACATTTACTTGTATAAAGCTTGCTCGATACGAAGTAGAGCTTAAACCCGATTATTAAAAAAGATAACGTTGGATTTACTCCAGTTCTTCTCTCGTCCTTTCCCTATCACCTCGGGTATCTTATTCTTTTGCTTTCTCAATCTACCCTCAAATGTGTCTTCACATGGTATTCCCATCCTTCTCTTGCTTTTTCTCCGATATCCCCTGTAATTGTTTCGTCTTTCTGTCTACTCTCCTCATGCTTATACTTTCACTCTTCTCTGATGTAGCCCCAATGCTCACCAGTGGCGGTACCGCCTTGCTCGGGGTGAAACAATAAAAAAAATGTAAACACCGCAAATATTTCTTTCTATAAATTTAATTATAATTGTTCATTTATAACTTGGGCTCTAATAATCAATTATAATTGTTCACTTACAATTTATGCTCAAATATTACCTGAAAATTATTTTACCAAAATAAATAACCAACACAATATTAATTTGGTTTTCATAACTCCAATATATTTTACATACCATGATTACTAAATTGTAATTCTAACCTAAAAATTCGTACCATTTAACAGATGGGGTAGTACAAAATATATATAGTTGTCTGTGTATGTATGTGTGTGTGTGCGTGTCTGTGGTTATAGTGTTAAATTAATATAAAGTTAATTAATAAATATACATATGAGGGTGCATGTACGTATAATATTCAGGTGTAAATAAAACAGTGCTCAATATATGCACAGATCTGCATTATATAAATATCATTGAATATACATAGTCATAGAACATTATGCATGTATATATATATATATATATATATATATATATATATATATATATCAGTATGTGTGTATCAGTGTACGCGTATACATATTGAGAAATTACTTTTCTATTTTTCAAATTTATACGCTTACACTATTTATAAAGGCATTTATCATCTATTTGATTTGTATAGCAAATTCTTTTCTAAATCGCTAATCGTTATTAGTAATTTTTGTTTTTAAATATAAAATGAGAACAGTTTCAAGAGAAATATATATTATCTCCCTATTTATCTATGTCTGTTCGAATCAATCTTATCATTATTGATCTATCTGTTATTGTGTACTTTAATGAGAGTTAAATTAGATAGATAGATAGATATGAACACACTTGGCTGAATAGATATGAACACACTGTCATGGATAAATAGATAAGAAAAAAGCATAGATAGATAGATAGATAGATAGATAGATAGATAGATAGATAGATAGATAGATATGTACAGTCTGGGAAAACAGATTGATAGATTTTCATATGTACGCTACAATAGACAATTGTCATAAATGAAAAACGAATATAGTCAAACGATCATTTGTCAAAATCTATCTTTCTACATTGCTATTTACCTAGATTGTTTCCTTCGTCTCTGTGACGTTTATTTAGCTGTGGCACGTTCGCTATTTTCAAAACAGAATATATATCGTTAAACAGCCTCTCATGTCATCTCATCTTGTTATACAATTGGAGATTGCAGCACTTGTTTTCTACAACGTGTTTCCATGCCAATGCACTTGTGACTGCTTTTACATAAGAACCTCCATATTTTACTATGATTTATTATTTTCTGGTTTACCTAAAACCAAGAAGGTGTACGTAATCTACGTTATTGACTTACTACGACTGGATGGAATCCATGCTTTTACGCCATTGGTCAATGTCGATAGATGCTGTGAATGTTAGAAATATATTACTACAGTGCTTTCCAAAACAACAAATAATGTAGCAAATTGAACATCGCAATATCCTCTGCTTAAAGAATTTCATCATTGCTAACATATTGATAATCTTCCAAAGACTTAGAAATATAGACACAGAATGGAATAGGTATGCTTAGAATATTGCTGCCATATTTACTCGAGTGTATCCGCTATATGCATAGAGATAGACTTGATAAGATCCAAAGAAGAACCAGCAATATTACCTGTTGTGATTTTGGGTTTCGACTTCAATTAATTTCCCACCGCTGTAATATTTCTTCCCTAGGCTTTTATGGTAATTATTCGGATGTGCTCTTCCCTATGATACCCCGACTTTATGAATATAAGCGTAGTATTAAAATGGCGTCGAGATCTCATGATTTTACTGATATTTTGGTTCGATATAACCATAATTAATATGCTAACAGAACTCCATGCTTTCCACCAATCTCAATCGCTATCTACTGTCTTCCTGTTTACTCTCCTAATGTTCTTGCTCCTTAGTAATGCTTTTTTTAATTCACCGGCACCAAGTGACTAGTAGTATCTTAGTGGCTTTAATGTCTTGCTTGGGATGAACTTGATTTAAAATACGAAATAATATTTGTAAAATATAATTCATAAATATTATGCATATATGTAGGAGAAATATACAGTCAGTCAGTTAAGTGCTATATGTGATACACATTTGGATAATCATGTCTCTTTTATAGTCATGACAGACTAGGCAGAGTATTTTCCCGAATTAGGATGTTATTTTTTTCTGCATTAGATTGGTTACCAACCAAAGCAACAGAATTTGTTCTGCCTTTTAAATGGTGGAAGAAAAGATAGATTATTACCTTTCCCCGGGTGTATTTGCGTATAAGTGAATGTAGCACACTCAACTGAAATTCAAACTTGGCTTTCTGAGCCAATAGCCACCGCACTACAACGAACATCATATAAATAATATACACTCAACAAAAAAAAAAGGAAGAAAAAAAAAAGAAAGAATGAATGTGTGCACAGGTTCCAAAATAAGGCGTGTCTTAATAATACTCAGACAAAATAGCGACTGTGGAACTCTGAAAAGTGGGGAAGCGTGCTTAGGGGATGAGATTGTTCTGACGAGGAGGGGTCAAACTCGAACAGCGTTTCATTTTCATACTACACCACTATCGTATACACAACTTAAAATGAGTTTGAATATAATATGTTATTTCACTGAATTACACGGAATAACTTTTCATTCATATTAGCGGAATTCTAATTGATTCTTGCCTTTTTTCCCCACTCTCAAACCGTTGGAACGCAAGAAAGGTTAATTTCCAAACAAAATCAAAGACCTAAAACTAACGTCAATACTAGCAGATGAGTTTGATTTGTCTGCTTTGATTTCTTTTCCTCTACTAAACTTTTTTGAAGTAGGAAAAAAAATGCGAAAAAAAAATGCGAAAATAAAATAATTCGACGAAATCAATTAAAATAGTGTGAACATCATAGCTGTACAAAATCATCTAAAAAACTAATTTATGTTGTCAGCAAAGTGCGACTATACATTCAAGAAACTACTTTGAAATAAGGAAATAGTTTAAATAATATAATTTCTCCACGACTCTAAATGAAAAATAAAACGAAGTGGAAAATGTGCTGAAGATCAAATCTTTACAAAGCAGAGACTGATCTATTTCATAAATTTTTGAAGCTTATAAAAGTGGTGGGCGCCAACCAACATTCTAGTGAGGGGACAGTGGCCCCTTTCACCCAATCCTCAAAGAATCACCACTATACAGACATGATTAATAAACTTAGGCTGCTTTTTGTGTGTTTGCAAAGACCAGCATTCTAGCATGTTTTCCAGCCAATACCAACCAGCAAAATTTAAATTCAACGTTACTCGTTTTCTATTGTCCTCCTGATTACTTTTCTGTTCTTGCTATTTAATAAAGTTTTTAATTTCTACTTTTCCTATACCCAAACCCTTGTCTGTTTGTGGATTTACTTCCCTGCTAGGGTAAAATCTATTTAAAAATATATTAGTGTTATAAACTATGATGAATCAAATATTTTGACACTTCTCATGGTCCCTGTTACTTTTTGGTCAAATAAAACGTAAATCCTGTCAATGCGGATAAAGGTTTTAAGATACACTTAAAACATATAGTTATTTTAATATTTACTTTTAGAAAAATTTACTGGTAACATCCAAGAATCTTTCAACTAAAAATTAGTAATAATATGGGGTGAATGTTCTTTGGTGCCATACCAATCTGTATTTTACCCATGATGCCCAATTGTTTTCAAAGACACTAAAGATACTAAAACTGAATATGGCAATAAAGATGAGGACAACAGTCCAAACGATGTAAATAATACTTCTTAAAGAGTTTAAATATTTGAACTGAACCCTTTGTTTTGATCACTGAGATAGACCGTTTTCGTTGCATCAGTAATACAAATTTCAGATATCTGAGTTGTCTCCATTTGACTCAACCTACTAAGTTTTTGTTCACCTCTACTCTCTTCAAGGACAGTCATGGCCCAGTAAAAAATAGCATTGGTTGGATCCAGCGACTTGTAACAGAGTTGTTAGTTCAATACGTGGCTACCGTACCTCATCTGAGAAATACAGACAAATATTGAAACAATAACAATATTACGAACCACAACATTTATGTAAATATTGCAATAAGAAAATATAATATAGTCTAAATATGTGATATCTAATTTCTCTCAGTAACATCAGTTATAATGATGATTTTGTGCTACATTGGATGGACTTGATGGTTGGTCAAGAAGTGCGTTTTTCTGATGGATTTATCCAACAATCTTGAGTTCGAAGACAAAGATATAGAGCTAGGAAAATATATTAAACTGGTATATTTCGCAGACGCCCCTCAAAACTGATAAGGCTAAAATAAATTCAGAGCATAATTCGTAACTTTTGCTCGAGATGTCTCTCAAGTCACAACCAAGAAACTTTTGGCTAAATATATGACACAACGACACCTGGCCCAGTGGATATAGACGTTGGTTAGTTCCAGTGACTTAGCCCAAAGACTTGTGAGTTCAATACCACTACTGCAGTGCTGAACAAATTACTTAGATAAGTTAAAAGGGATATAAATACTCATACCAAAAGTGTTATCGCACATGGAAAGAGTTGAAATTTTTAGCACCTGAAAAATGCCGGAGCATAAAACGCCCGAAATATAGCAAACGTGGCAGCAAAGATAAGGCAATAGTCGGAACAATGTATATAGTGTAATTCTTCTTCCCACTCAACAAAATTGAATATTGTCAATCTTGCGAAAATGATTAAAAAACCCTTCAGGTTCTGGTATTAGAATACAGTTGCTGCATAATTTAAAAAAATATGCACAGGAGAATGGGGAACAACGCAAAAGAATTCAATCAGAATTACTGCAGAAAATTTTAGTTACGTAACAAGAGAAAGGATAGGAAAATTAATGAACGAAGCATTAATGAAGCTTATTGAATGTCAATGCGCCTATATCCATTGATGAAAAAAAAAACAATAATTTATTCTAAGGGATGGGTTATTGTGATGATCAAATATGTTTTACAAGATTCAATTTTATTCATTTTTAAATATGAAAATTCTGGCGCATAAAAGTCAAAATGGCCTGATAAAAAGCTTTTAAAAAACGAGATATATTACAAACTGAAGCTCACATGATTCATTAAACATACATCATAAAAATGCTTACCAACAATAATTAGTTCATAGTATTTGATTTTAATAATATTGAGAATTTCATAACAAAAACTATCATATTAGAATGATCAGTTTTGCAATCTATCTCTCTAATCTGTGGCTATATTTCTCAGTCTTTGGAAAATCTGTTACGTATGAGGAAATTTTTTACGCAGAAAATATTATCTTAAACAGATTCAAAGCGCCTAACCTATACTATCAGCATTGAACATTGGCGTGAAAGGATGGCTTCCTTCCACTCAAAGCAATAAAAAAAATAAATTTAGTAGGTTTAACAAGTTTTAGCTAATCCCGAAAATACATCATGTAAAATATCGAGGTTGTTATGTAAAAGCATTCACAAGGGTAATGGAATGTAGGCATCTTTCAGAAATCAAGATCTATCTATCTATCTGAATAATAGGTTCAGAGTCGATATTTTGTATTACTGTCAACGCAAAAGACTTAACAGTGTACTTAGTATACGTATGATTGTTATCCTTATTAGATCTAAAGAACAACAAAAAACATTAGCTATTTCTAAAGTCGTGACATTAAATAGTTATCTTCCACAATGTTGAAATAATCACTTTTTTTTTTGAATGACAGTTTAATTAATTACATCACGTATACACCTACTGAGGAAAGCAAAATTATATAGCAAAACAAAAATAAGATGTCCACTCATAGAAAAAGTAAAAACGTGTTTTAACGTGTTAGAAACACACAGGCATCAATGCGGTCATCCTCCCTTCTGCACGTACCAGCTCTAAACATGACTAGAGATGTGCGTGGTGGTGCAGTGGTTATATGCTCGGAATGAGAAATCGTAGAGCCGAGTTCGAATTCCAGTTGAATTCGCTGAATTCAGTATCACAAAAATACTCTGGAAAAAGGTGTTAATCCGTCGCTTCTCCCTTCAGCTAAGTGAGAAATAGCAGAACAGATTGAGTTCGATAATCGTCATTGGGAAACAGTCAACCGCAGAAATTAATGGCAAGGTATTGTGGGAAAATCATCTGCCTCCATACCCCATAAAAATATAAATAAAGGAAAAACTTAAAACATCATTTAGAGTTGTTACAAATTATAATTCATTTCTATGAACTAAATTAGTTCATTTTATCAGACATTACCAAGTAAATCTTGGATTATCCTTCATATTCAAGCGGTTAACGTCATTATATATATTTATATATATAATTAGTTAGGTTTTGGTCATCATTAAATTAGAACAGCGCACAGTTGTATTAAAATGTGATCAATGCATTAATATCGTAGAAATTTATATATATAAATGAGTTATTTCTGCAACGTCGGTTTCAAACTTTTGGCATTTTTAGGGGATTTTATCATTTTTCAAATGCTCAAACAGGGATTTTTTTATGAACACACGACTGAAATTTTTAAACAACCGAAACATTTCTCAAATTTTGGGAGGAGTTATATAAGGATCTTAGAACACTTTCATCCATGTTTATATGATTCTAATAAGCATTTATGGGATGATTATATTTGGGCATAATTTTAGATCTTTAATTTAGTATTTTTGTCTTTCTGAGAACAACGTAATAGCTATTTTTCCTCAGGCACAATCTACATACGTTACAGCCATGGAATGGTTTGGCTATTTTCATTATACAACAAGATATCTCAGGGTTAGTTCCATACTTCATTTTTAATTTACTCACGTGGCTAGCTAGTTTGATCTGGCTAACCACGTGTGGGAAGTAAAATTGAAGTATGTAAAATACCTTGATATATCTTGGTGCATAGTGAAACCATACCACGGATGTAACGTATGTAGATTATAATAGATAGAAAAAAATTGTTATTATGTTATTCCCAGAAGAAAAGAAAAATACTACATGAAAGATCTGAAGTTGTGTCCACATGTAACCACATTTGAATTTGAAAAATACATCATTTAGATACAGTTAGGACATATCATCAGTGATGTTACCCTGGTTCATTGACGGTTTCTGTCCTTCAAAAACATCATACCTTCTCCCCAGGTTGACCCAGCCAAGGTTGATCAGGCCCCGGCCTGTGTCCTAATCTCTATTTGCTACGTTATTGGAATGCAAGATGTTTTGGTTGCACAGAAGAAGTGGAAATATTTCTTGAATAAGGTCGTCCACAAATAAATGAATGTCCAGTGATGATAATATGTACATGGTTTCAGTAAATATCCGGAAATATATAAATTAAAATAAATTGATATTCGTTATATTAATGTGAAGATTAATGGTTAAAATAGCTAAATGACTAGATAGTAAAAAGAAAACTCATTAAATATACTAAAATAAATACATAAATTACGATGTGGAAGATACCATTCCAGAGGGATGAAGGAATATGCTATTAAAAAAAAAATCGTACCGAATACGGTAGATATGGAAATAACTAAAATTAAAAAACGAATGATATTAGTGTCATATTTCTGATTAAAAAAACTACGGGGATTGTAAAGATAAATGAATAGATAAAAACTAGAGCAAAATACAAAAGTAAAGCGAATATATTAATGATATATTTGGGATTATTAAAAATGATATGAATAGATAAATGAATAGAAAAAAAATCGTCGCATTTGGTGACATTAATCTACGTTATTTCATTTCTTCGCCATGGTTTTTGGTCTATCGGACACTACCGTTATTTTGTCCCCTCCAGGTATTATTATCTCGGCATATCCAAATCCATATTGTTAGGTTGTTGATTGTCTCATTAATGGAGATCGTATCTTTTAACGTGTGGTGGAATACTTTTCCTAAGCTTTTTACTGGTTTCTCTGTCAGAGTGGAAATGTCTTGGTCTGCGATTCGGAAACGGAATTTGACCACTTTTCCTTTTTTTATGACGACTGATCATAATTTTGTCGGTTTTAATTTCATTCTGGCCCATGCAATAAGCTTCTCTAATCCACGTGCTAACCACCTACATCTAGTGACTGAGGCCGCTGTAACTGTGAAATCGTCCATATAAGCTCTTATTGGGGGTTGCCTTATTCCAGATTTGGTAACAGGACCACGGCATTCCTTTTCAGCAGATTTGACGATCATGTTTAATGCAAGGGTGAAAAGTGAAGCAGATATTGTGCAGCCAGTGATAACTCCCTTTTCTAGTCTATGCCAGTCCGATCTCACTGGTCTCAATGAGATCCTTATTTAAAATTTTTTATAGTAATCCAGCATAATCGTTGTAATTTTACCTGGAACGTGATATTTTTCAAGAGTAAGCTCCACCAGTTTGTGTGGAATGGACCCGTAAGCATTAGCCATGTCCAACCACAAAACGGTCAAGTCACATTTGTTTTCTTTTGCTTCTCTTAGCAGTTGTGTCACAATTCCCGTGAGCTCGAGGCAGCCTGGTATAACAGCAATCCCGCCCTTCTGCACTGAAGTGTCAATATATTTGTTCTTTAAAAAATAGTTCTCCAGCCGCCGGGACAAAATTCTGAAAAATATCTTGCCTTCAGTACATAATAAGGAGACACTTCGGAATTGTTCTATATCTTTTGAATTTTCCTCTTTAGGGACCCAAACTCCTTCCGCAAATCTCCACTGTTCGGCTATTTTTCCTCCCCGCCATATTGTTTTGATTATAACCCATAGTCTCCTGAGAAGTCTTGGGCAGCGCTTATATACGGCATACGTCACACCGTTTGGCCCTGGAGCTGACGCCGATCTTGCTGCTCGTACGACATCTTGGATCTCTTTTAACCTCGGTTCTCTCATGTCAAAATTTACCGTTAGGAAGTTCGGGTGTGATCACTGAGTCGTTTCCGCCCAGATCTTTCTCTCTGTCAGGGTCACTTAACGTATCGTGTAGGAAAGAATTAACAGTGTTTGAAGAACATTCCAGTTGCCCTGTTCGTTTGTCACCAAGTAGCTTTCTAGCAAATCCAAATGGGTTTTCTATGAAAGCTGTTCTTTTTCTGGCTCTCTCTTTTCTCCGTTTCTTGAGCCACTCTACTTTTCTGGTGGATTTAAGTTTATTCCTCACGATGTCGCGAAGCTGCGCGAGTGCCAGACGTTCCTCTTCACTGGCTTTTCGAAATTGTTTCCGAAGGGTTTTTAATTCCTGTTTTAACTCCTCAATTTTTTCTGTCCGACAATTATTTTTTTATTTCTCTATCACCCTCTTCTACGCAACCGATTCTGCCCGTGGCGTAATTAATTATGGTAGCTGTCATAGCTTTTAGACATTTGTCTGCATTTCCTGATTATGTTGCGTCTAGAATCATACAGATGTCTTGATCGAATTCTAGCCATGAATTTGTCTCACTTGCCTTGGGCCATTTAATCTTCTTTGACTTGTTTGGTTTCGGCAGGTCAGGTGCGTGAAGGGACTGGGCTCTGTGGTGTGACTCCGGGCCTGGCTCCTCCTGCGTATTACCAGGTAAATTACCTGTGCGGTGCACCTGGCTTTGTTGTACCAAACATTTCATACGGGTCTGGTGGATCTTTAAACCACATTCATTTTTGCATTCTTTACCGCAGATACATGTTGGTTTCATAGTCCTTTGGGCGTTAGCGCAAGTCGTTCTCGAAAAGTCTGTCCTATTGGGGATCTCATCCTACCCCCTCTCGGGATCCCCTGGGGGGTATTTATCTGTAGTGATAATCGTAGCTGTTTATAAATACTTACTAGGAACATAAAAACATGTATGAAAGTGTTCTAACATCCTCTAAATAACACCTCCCTAATTTAAACATTTTTTGGTTGTTTGAAAATTCCAGTCGCGCGTTCGTAAAAATTTCCTGTTCGAGCCTTTAAAAACATTGTAAATCGCTTCGATATACCAAAAGGTTGAAACCTAAGTCGCGGAAATAAATCAGTTTCAAATTTTATATATATATATATATATATATATATATATATATATATATATATATATATATATATATATATATATATATATATAGTCTACCACCTTCTACGGAGCGCCCATAGCTAGAATCACCGACTGACACCAATTTGATCGGGTTTCAATCCTTAGTAAAATGCAATCGGATGTCTAACTCTACTGATGAACTGTGATACATCCTTTACATTTGAGGGTGTTATTTTATTTCTATTAGATATTGTTAAAATACGTTGCCAAGATTCAACGCAATATGCGGTAAATGATGATTGCACAGATGGGAATAGCAAATACATTTTAATTCTAGTATATTTATATACAGTATACCTAAATATTACCAATAGAAATCAACAAAATTAAGAAGCAATATAAAAGCTTATCCCACTATTCATGCATAAAATATACACAAAGTTTTACAGTAAACACTACAAAAACAATTATTTACTATAAACCAAAAAAAATCGTTTTTTACTGAATTTTATTAACTATACACCTAAAAAAAAATTTATGATGACACAAATAAATATATTTTAATGATATAATACATAGCATCTTCTCAAATACGTGTATCAATTAAAAATAATGACTAAGCACATTAAATAAAAATATGTCTGCTTAAACCATTTCCTAAAAATTGTCTTTGTTTACAATACGGTTCGAAACAAAACAAATATGTATATTTTGTGAATCGGTATCAATGCGTTATCTAAACCACACACACACACACACACACACACACACACACACACACACACACACATATATATATATATATATATATATATATATATATATATATAACGTTGCTAAATAATCTACGGGTTCAAATATGTTCCCAAATTTCCATCTAAAATATGCAAGCAAGCATCAAGTTGAAGTTTCTTCTTTGCTGACGTTTTCATCACCGGATCATATATGCCATTCTGTTACTTAATTGCCATACGTGATACACGCATGAGCAATCATGTCTCTTTCGAGACATGACTGATTAGGCAGAATATTTTTTCCACAGCAGGTTGCCATTACTTTTTGCGGTAGACCGGTTACAAACCAATAGCTAGTGGGAGAAGAGATAGATTAATACCTTTCACAAGGTTATTTGTGTGTAAGTGAAAAAATAGAGACGTTGAAAAAAGCAGGAGCTTCGGTTTTCCGTATTTTTTATTTCAATACATGATAGTTCTTCTTACTTTTACTCTTTATTCAAATATCGTATTCATTATTGTCAAAGTTCTATAGATGCGCTTTGAACGTATGATTAGAAATAATTATTATCATGAATAGCAGACTCATCTACAAAGGCAATGATATAATTCACTCAGTAAATTGTCATTCGTGATACATACTTGGGCGATCATGTCTCTTTCCAGACATGAGTGATTAAGCAGAAGATTTTCTCTCGGTAGAGTGCCATTAATTTCTGCGGTAGACTGGTTGAAAACCAATGCTATTGAATTTAATCTGTTCTGCTGTCCAATTCATATACATAGAGAGATGTTATGGATTTATAATTTTCTCCAAAGTATTTGTGCGTAAGTGAGAAAAAAGAGACATTGAAAAATGAAGGAACTATGCTTTTTCGTATCTTTTATTTCGATAAGCAATATTGTTCCCCACTTTTACTCATTATTCAAATATCGTATCCATTATTGTCAAATTCTATAGATGCACTTTGAACGTATGATTAGAAATACGTATTATCATGCATAGCAGACTCATCTACAAGGCAAAGATATAATTCAGTCAGTTACTTGTCATTAGTGATACCTGCTTGGGCGATCATATCTTTTTGAGACATGAGTGACTAGCCAGAAGATTTTCCCGCAGTAGGTTGTCATTAACTTCTGCAGTAGACTGGTTGCAAATCAAGGCTTTAGAACCCAATCTGTCCTGCTATTCAACCTATAGTTGGAGGTAGAAGAGATGGATTAATACTTTTCTCAATGTTATTTGCGCGTAACTGAAAAATTGGAGACATTGTATAAAGATGGAATTTTGCTCTTTCGCATCTTTTATTTCGATAATTGATAGTGTTTTGCACTTTTATTGTTGAACGGATGATTTGAAGTATATATTATCAAGCATAGCAAACTAATTTACAAAGTCAAACATTTAAATCACATGCTTAGGGGATCATATCTCTTTTGAGACATGAATGACTAGGCACAAGATTTTCCCTTGGTAGGTTGCCATTAATTTCTGCGGTAGACTGTTTGTCAACCAATACAATAAAACCCAATCTCTTCTGTTATTTTGTACGCAAGTGAATGAAACGAATAAAGTTGGAATTCTAAATCGGTTCGCCGATTTCTCATTCCCAGCCGATATCCATTAAACTACAACGCTCTTACTATTAAATATATAAGGATGAATAAATATATAAGGATAAATTATTTATCATACAAGAAAAGACCACTTATTTCCTATAATATATATATATCTACGATAATGTAGCATTTGCTTACGGTAGGCCTAATAGCACTGTACAGAAGTTAGGCTAGCATTATACACGAGTTATCTGTAAAAATCAGGGCAGTTTTTTAAAATAAAAAGGTCGCACTAAATATGAAGTAAGCTCATACACTAGTATATACGGTACATACAGATGAATCATCGGCATTTCTCCGCATTCCAGTAATAAAAAATAAGTCCTACTAGGGCAGCTTCTTCCCAAGAATTGTTACTTTAGGGAAGGAATCTTTCCAGAAAACTACAATTTTGACCTCTTCAAATCAACCATTTTCTTTCCTACATAACCTCATATACTACGCTTTTTTATTTTTCTTATATTTATACAAAACCACACAGAAAGAGCCTACCTTGAGTAGCTCTTAGGCCTTGTACTGTATGAAAATTATGAAAAAAATGAAATAAAATGGGTCTCTAGATATGGGTTGCAACATTTATATTGATAGAAATTAAAAATTGTAGTAATTATAACGAAAATATATTATTCCTCATAAGGAAACATTTACAATTCATTGAACGAGCAATCGGCAGGTTGAAATTTAAAAAAAATATTCTTTTAAAAGAGTTTTTCACAAAAATAGCCTTGTGAAGTAGCTGTTATCACCCTTTCCATTATTGAACGTGGAATCTTTCCTAACCTTTTATTTGAAGTAGTGTTGAATGTCAACAACTTTATGATATCATTATTTATTTTTAAAATTATATGTGCCATCGATTTTAACTGTTGGCGCTATTGGCTGTGCTAGAGTGACGTGGTTTCTGTCATTTTGTGCAGTTCTTCGTTTTTGACACCGTAGCGTCCACTACAAGGTTTGAACATGTGTCGTCTTTACCAAGATACGTAGGCTGCTCGCGCTCAAAGTCATTTGAACCATTGGTCTTGGAAATCTGTTGCATTCAGTATACACTATTATTCCTCTATTAGCCAACCTTCTATTCTTGTCGGACTCTCTGTCTTCAGGCGGAGAGGAAGCCAGACGAGGCTCAGCCGAAACGAATAGACAAGCTTTGTGCAGGGTCTACGTGATATTTTTCGTCGAGCCAAATAGCTCGGATATCCCACAATATAAATGGCCTTGTATCACATTCAGCCCCAGTGGGGAGGCCGATAAATACCTACAGTAGGGAGTTTAGATATTTCTGAAAGCCATTCCTCTCATATTTTGGCGTCATTCATGATATCCATGTGAAAGTCTCGAGATCATAAGGAAATTTAGAACATGAGTTTTCAGGTTCATGTTTTGGTTTAGTAGCAAATTGCTGTATTGAGCGAATCTATCAGTGGCACAAGTTCTGAACATGAATAGTAATCTCGTCTTTTTGTCCGAAAATAGGTAAGAAAAGAAAATGTCTCGTGTTTGTATGTTTGTGTTTGTTAAGAAAATTTGAAGAATAGCTTATTATTATTTCATCTACATATATTCGCTGCCATATAGGAGGACAGACATCACATAACAGTCTCTTTCGTAATTCCAAGCAAACTTTCCTGACTCTCAATATTTTACTCGGCTTTTAGAATTTGTCCTTGGCCATGCCAATACGCCATCGTTAATTCGCTTTAATGACGTCACTATACTTCTATATATATTTGCCAATATTATTAAACTATCTTGCTTTAAATCAGACTAATGTCATTAATGTTATGGTTAAATATTGTAACCTATATGTCAAAAGTGAAGTTTCCAAATGCCATGACAATTCACAAAGTAGGCGAACATGACTCTCCACGGTTTCATTTCTTTATTATCTATGTATTGCTATAATTTAATGAGAAAATAGCCGTATGGTTTTCCGTTACGTTTTTCACGTCTTTTAATTCACGTTTTCCTCCGAGAATTATTATTTGCAATGGCTATTAGAATATTTGTTATGAAACAAAAGTGTTGATATTAAATAACAGTACACCGCCTATATCTGAATCATTAACGATACATTTGGAAAATAACATTTTTTATTAATGGAAGATAGCAACAGCTTGCAAAAGTAAAAGATGAAGATATATGCTTCGGACATATTAGAATATTTTTGCATTCCCTTACGCGCAAATACCCTTGTTAAAAATATTAATACGTCTTTTCTCCCACCAGCAATTAGCTAAATAGCAAGACAGATTGGGTCATACAGCCTTGGTTAGCAACCAATTTACCGCAAAAAGAAATGACAACCAACCAGGGGAAAGTCTTCTGTCTAGTTAGTCATGGACCAAAAGAGACATGATCGCTGAAATGTGTATCAAGTATAACACGTAAATAACTGATCTGGATAAAAGTAGGACAAATTGTGTTTTATTATCTTGGTTAGCTCTTAGTCTACCGGAGGAAAAAATGGCAACCTGCTATAGAAAAATCTTCTTCCTAGTTAGTCATGTTCCGAAAGAGAGAAGATCGTCCAAGTGTATATCACGTATGGCACTTAACTGACTGAACTGTTTAAAGCAGGACGAATTGTGCTCCATAGTCTTGATTGGCAATTAGTCAACCGCAGAAAGAAATATCAACCTACTGCGGAAAAATCTTCTGTTTCGTCAGTCATGGATCGAAAAAGAAATGATCGCCAAAGCGTGAATCACGTGTGTCAATTAACTGACTGACTGGCAGTAGAATACATAATATGAATATATTAGATATTATTTCCGATAATTAAAATGTTGCAGCGTCTCATTTTATCTCAAGGCCTCATTTAAAAGATATTCGTAAGCAGAAGGAAATGAAAGGTGTAATATAATAAATGCTTAAAAAAATATTAGCACAATTATCGTTTCTGTCGAATGTCGACCTGCCTGAATTGAACAAAGGTTGCGTCGCCACGGCGGAAATCAACGCCAAAACCTGAGACTTAAAAAAACAGAGCTCTTGTGATGCTTTGGGTTAGTAAAATTTAAGTTCGAGTTTTGTTTAACTGCATATCAACCTCCGTGGGTTATTTAATGCCAAAAAGGTGGGGTTTTAAGGGATTTCTTTTCAATGTTTGGTTACAGTGAGAAGGTTGATTTAGTCAGATTTTAATTATTTTTCTTTCTTTTTTTTATTTTAGAAAACTGAAAATGTCTTCTCGTTTTATCTTCAAAAATATTTTGCTGAGATTTTTTTTTCTTCAAAAATATGTTATGGTAATAATTTTTCTTTAAAAATGTATTATTGGTAATATTTTTCCTTCAAAAATGTATATTTTTTTCTATAAAAGTTTATTTTTATGTACATAATTCTATAAAAGTCTACTATTATTTACTCGTCAAGTTGCATGTTATATCCTTTTCGGCTGATACCGTTGCCTAATAGTCTAAATAGTTATCGATTGAAAAGTTCTAAAATAATATCGTTTGGTTTTTGATACACTTCATTCGAATTGATTGTTCAGTGCCAGTTCACAAAGTTAAAATTTTCGGCATAACACACCGGCTTCAGTCGCTCAAAGCCAATTTTAGACAAGTGAGTTTAAGTTTGAATTTCGTTTACCTTATATCAACCTCTGTGAGTTATTTAATGTCAAGAAGATGGGATTTAAGGTATTTTCTTTTAAATGTTCGATTATAGTGAAAAGTTTGATTTAGTCAGATTTTGATGAAAACGTTTTCAAGATGTCTTCTGGTTTGCTTTTCAAAAATGTATTGCTGGTAATAATTTTTTCTTCAAAAATATATTATGGTAATATTTTGTTTCCTTCAAGAATGTATGGCTGACAATATTTTTCCTTCAAAAATGCATTACTGACGATATCTTTTCTATAAAATTCTATTTTGATAGTGTTTATACCCCAGTTTAGAGTTTAAATATTTGCACATAGCTGGGGTCCTAATAGGTACTACCACCTAGATCAGGGTAGACCGGGGAAAACAGTAATAAAGAGGTGTTTCCATGCATCTTACAGCCACTGAATCAGAAGCTTTGCTGTCAGATGCAGTTTAAAATCATACCCAGGATCACTAACCATAGTAATAAAAAAGTGATTTTCTACTGCTGTCAGTTTAGGTATTTCTAAAAGAGTTTCAGGTCATGCATGACATCCACATGAAATACTCAATCTGTTTACCATGACTCGGATTTTTATGTTAATGTTTTGGTTATCAAGCAATTTAGAATTTTGGCAAAACTAACTCTTAGCTAGTCCTTTTTCTGTTTTTATCTCCAGTGCTATATTTGTTATAACTGATATATTTGATGTGTTTGGAATTAATGAATTCTGCATCCTGCATATTTATACATTAACATCCAGTCGGGACTAAAATCAAGTAAAAGATATATTCTAAAACTACAAATCACAAACATATTGGTATTGTGGAGGCACACAAAGACACACAACAGGGTGCCATCACTGTTTTCATTCCAGTTCCTAATCGTAGCTTCAATTTTTTCTTGGAAAACTTGGTAAATGTTGATTTTCTGTTCAAGATAATTTTTACTTTAACTATGTCATCGAGCTTCCTTCTTTATCAGTACATTGGCCTCAGAATGGAAAGTAGGAACTGCTACCTTCTATTGGTAGCTTCATTTGGGTTATGGTATATTTGTAAATGCAAATGCATAGACATGGGGGAGATTAAATAAACTCTGTCCATATTCTCTTTGTATTACGCCTGATGGGTTTTGAATTGATCCAGTAGCAAAGCTCTTACCACACATATAAAAATTAGTGGAAGATTCTTTAAAAGATCTTCCATTAGATCGATGCATTCAGTGGATTCGGGACTTAGAATACATTTTCTGATGAACGAGAAAAGAAACTCTCTATTTATTTGCTCATATGCATCTGTGTGATCGACATATCAGATATACAATTTTCTATGCTCTACCATCTATTTGCTCAAGCTCATCAACTATCACACGCGTTGTTTTCCTCTGTCTCTTCCTCTGTCCTGTAAGTATCAGATTCTCCAAGCCTTCCTTCCTCATTATATGTTCAAGAAAAATCAACTGTCTTGCATGATGTTAAATATCTGCTTCTTTTTCGTTTTCATCCTCTCCAAACCTCGTCGTTGCTTACAAATTTGGTTCATGGTATTCTCATCATATTTGTAGACCCAAATTTCGGTTACTTCAACTCCTTCCTTCATCTTTGATGAGATTGTTCAACATTCACTGCCATATTGAAGGACATACCTTACATGGCAATCCATGCTATCTTCTTCGTTTCCAGCAAAATTTTCCTGTTTCTCAATATTCCACTCAGCTTCTTGAACACATTTAATACTATTGGTAAATTTAGATTGAATCATGAGGTGTTGACTATCATGAAATGATATAGGCCTTGTTAATATAATGTTCATTAATTCTTTCGCCTTAATGGATCAAATACCTGTCTATGTGTTTGGATTGAGGGTTACTTTTCTTTTCCACTAGATGAGCCCAAAGTTCCAATTGCAAATCAGGGATACCAAAATCAAAATCTCACAAACATCTTAATATCTAGAAATTGTTTGAACAGTGGACGGAAAGTGAGGCACTGAAATCCGGAGGCACATTGGGAGAGACAAAGATGAATTCCAAAAGTTAATCAGTGTAAAAAGATTATCTTCTAGAAACAAGGAAATCTGTTACGTGATATATGTCTACTTTTATGACAGCGAGTGTGGCATAGTCTTCTCAAAGAAAAAAAGATTTGAAATGTGGTTCTACTGAAGGATGCTAAGGATACGATTGACCGATTATTTTAGCAATAACGAGATTTTAAAGAAAATGAAAACAAAAACAGAACTTATACTTAACATCAGAGAGAAATTTGAAAATTATAGTGCAAATAAAGAAAGAGGTCTTGAAAAAGCTGGTAAAGCCTCAAAAGAGGGCTTGAAAAATTCGACACTCACATAACAAGAGCGATACAAGAAAATAACGCATAACATACGTACTGGGCGTGAGTAAATGGATGGCGGAACAGATTCTAGGCGAAGTGATAAAAAGACACAATTTCTTAAGAGGTACAAAGGGCAGGAAAATGTGGAGAGCCATAATTGTTTACATCCTGAGTTGAAGCAGCACATAAAATAAGTGTGTTACTTCGTGGTAAATCTCATCTTGGGGGAGGTGCATTTCTGCTTCCACATATACGAAATTTCCTAACATAAATCTATTTAGTATATGGTTCTGAGATTAAGTATTGTAATTATATACATTGTTCGAATTGTTTCCTCATCTTTATTAACATATTCACGACGCTTTGGCTGTTTTACACTTCGATCTTCTTCAGACGATTGGAATTTTAAATTCCATCATTATTTTGATCACTGTGGTTGATTGTTCTCGTTCCATGAGTCATGCTACTTTCGTCCTCAAGGACACACCAGCCAATGGATAAACGTATTGGTTGGATATAATGACTTGATCCAAAGAGTTGTTAGTTCAATATCTGGGTACATCAGTGGTGAACAAATAACTTAATGAGTTGAGTTAAATGGAAACACCTAATACGTGCAGAATTGGCATCACTCATGGATAAATATCAATCTAACCCAGTGATCTAATTAAAATGTTCAGTTCAACATTTTAATTGTCTGAAGATCAGAGCGTACAACAGTTGAAACGTCGTGAATATAGCAATATCGATGAGGACAACTGTCAGAACAAGGTAAATAATATAAGGAAGCCTTTCTCTTACTAAATACTGAATCTACAGCTGAAAACATGTTTTACTTTAGAAACATTTGCCCGAAATTCATATACTTCAAAATAGTGCAAAAGAAATACTTTCTTTTTAATGCGATAATTTTACTTTGCGAGAAAAGAAGCTGGAAATATAAATACCGACGTTAATATTAAAGTAAAAAATGGCAAAATCAGAGTCAAGCTAAAATATTTAATGTATGAAAACTTGATCTCTAAAATTAAGTCAGGTATACGCCTTTCACCTTTTCGAAAACTTCAACACTGATAGAATACGCATTTAAATGGTGGAAGATCTAAGCTGATTTGAAAGAATGAACACGGTATAGAGAGCAAAACTAATAAAATTCTAAAGAAAAACTTTGGACTTATGCTTGCCTCTAGCAATTCCATCTATAAAATCATGAGAACTAACTGCCAATCTAGTACTGGTCTGGAATTCACCAAGTTGGGATACTAAAGAGGAAAGCTCAACTGAGGAGGAGAACTCAAAGAGTTATTTGAAAATATTTATAGGAAAGACACAGTGAAGCTATATTTATATCATTGGAAAATGTTTGAAGACGAGATGCCAGAATAAGACGAATAACAGTGCAAACATCTTATTTGGATAATCATATTATAACACATATATCAACCAAGATGAAAACTTAAGTTCGAAATAATTTCAAGATTATTGTAATTACTCATCTCAGAAATAAATTGATAATCTTATCTGGATTTTTTCAATAGTCTCTACATACAGAAGCAATCAGTCAGTCAGTTAAGTGCCATGCGCGATACACGTTTCAGGCGATCATGTCTCGAAAGAGACATGACTGACTGGGCAGAAGATTATCCCGCAGTAGGTTGCCATTGCTTTCTGCGGTAGACTGGTTGCCGACCAAGGCTATAGAACCCAATCTGTCCTATTATTTAAACCAAAACTGGAGGGAAGAGACGGATTAATACCTTTCCCAAGGGTATTTGCGCGTAAGTGGATGCAAGGAATTCAACTGGAATTCGAACTCGGTTCCCCGATTTCTCGTTCCGAGCCGATATCCACTGCGCCACAACGCACCTCCGGATCAATAGTCAATGCATAGGTGAATGGAATATTTAAGTGAGAGATATCTTTACTAGAAAAATTAAACTGTTAGCATAAAACTTAGGGTTATCTCTACTCATTTCAACAAAAGAGATAATTTTTGCCAATCTACTACTGCATTTAAAATCATAATTTATTGAGCCAAGTTAATCAGAAAAATTATCATCAACGTATTTATAGAAAATGCACGAGGAAGCTACATTACGGTGATAGCAACGTAACTGAAACTGGAATTAATATAACATTGCATATTATTATTTGGATTTCACTGAGAATGTCTAGGTATATACCAGCGCCTCAAGAACATACAGATAGACAAAATTTGAATCATGGACGACTGGTATATATAGATATTTAAGATAGATTCTGGAGAAAAGAATTGTCTAGTACGAGACAACCAACTGGCAATTGATACAATATAATCTTTTCAATTCCCATTAACGGAAAACATTAGACTGAGAAGTAATTTCCTGTGGGTTAGCATTAGACAGGCTGATGGAAGCGTTAAAATTGACAAGCCATTCGATGCCCTAGTTAAGAGATTTTGGTCACTTTGAGATCAGATGTAAATGTTAATTTGTCAAATTGATCGGACTTGCTATCATAATAATATGATTTCATTTTGACTCTTCCAATGATTTAAATGTAGTGTAAGCAATCTCCTACAATCCGAAATATGCTAAAATAACATGCAATGATTGATAAACTGTAGAAAAATACAAATCAATCAATTCGAGAGCAATGGCTGCCTCTATGAATTACAGCTGTAAGATTAATAAACCTAGCTAACCTAGTCAGTCAGTAAGTGCCATACATAATACACGCTTGGGCGATCATGTCAGTAAGAGCCATACACTTGGGCGATGATGTCGCCTCCGTCCACCGACTAACGAGGCAGAAGATTTTTCTTGCACTAAGTTGCCATTTCTTTCTGCAGTAGATTCGTTGACAATCGAGACTATGAAACCGAATCTGTACTGCTATTTTACCCATAGCTGAAGGGAGAAGAGATTGATTCTTACATTTCGCAAATCTATTTGCGCTTAAGTGATAGCAACGAATTCAACTTCAATTCGAACTTGGTTCTACAGATTTCCTTTTCGGAACCGATATCCATTGCACCACAGCACACAGCTAAAGTAATACAGCGCTTAAATTCATAGTTGATATAACAAAGAAGAAATTTCATCAGAAGAGTTACTGAAAAAGTCGTATGTAGATATTCACAGGAAAGACACTTTGAAAATACGTTTACAGTGAAAAAAAATAAAAAAAGCCGAGAAGCCATGACAGGATCAATAACATTGCAAATTCTTCCTTGGATTTTGTCAAGAACATCAACATACATAGTAGAAGAACCAAACCAGATTTTTAAAAACCATTTCATCCTAAGCCAGGCTGGACCACCACCAGTGCGCAGGGTGCATTGAGAGGTTACAGTCCGGTGTCGCAGAAAGGATAAAAAATGGATGAGATTCAATACAATAAAAGATGGCAATAAACATTGCATTTACATTTTTAGAGATTGTTGCTAGCAGGGAAACAAGTAAACGGCAGGGCGTTTTACTGGTGTGAAGTGCGAGAAAATAAACTTTTAGTGTAGAAAAAGTGTTTAAATTTAACTTTTTTCAACAGTAAAAGGGTGGGACCTAGATACCAGTCTAGCAGCACGAGTACATTCCTGTGGTCGTGATATCCGGGAAAAAGTTTGTCAGAAATGAGGCAGTAATATTTAATGGCTGGACGAATGGTAAACTCATAAATTTGAAAATAATTCTGACAAGAAAACCGTCTAGAACAGGAGTGGGCAAACTTGTACTGCAGGGACAACAATAAAAAATTAACAATTTTTTTGGGCTGCATAGTATATTAAGTAAAATAATCAATATGTAACATAGAAAAAATAAAAAGCTTCTAATGAAATTATGAAATTTTTATTAATTGATATTTTAAAAACTGTAGAAGATTCATATGAAACGCATTTATTTGTAACTCAGTTTAAACTATAATGGAAAAATTATTAATAAGTATTTTAAAGTAAGAGCTTCGTTTGAAACACATTTGAAAGCCAAATACACCTTGTTTTAAGAATAAATCAATTATTTTATTAAATAATATCATAAAGTAGAAAAACATATTTATTTGAAAAACAAAGTAACTTTCTTTAAAGAAATAAAAAAGAAATATTTATTAATATTTTAAAGTGGAAACTTCAAATGAAACGCATATCAGTATTTCAATTTAAAGAAAAAATATTTTATATTCTAAAGTACAAACTTCAAATGAAACACACTGGTTTGAAAACAAAATAACTCAATTTAAAGAAGTAAAGATAATTTGTCAGGATGCCTGAATTTCTTTAACGGGTCGCATGCAGACTTTAGTTTGTCCACACCTGGTCTAGAATGATTCAGATGACCGACTTCCCTATAAGAAGTCATAGAAATTGATTCAATATAATCAATCTTCTTCATATCAGTGAAACCTTTTTCCATATAAGGTGCACTAAACTACACAACTGGAAAATTAAAGACGGTTTTATGAGACAATTAAAATAATGTGGTTATTTAAAATTGTATCGACAATTATAAAATAGAGTTTCCTGCCTTATTCTTTATATCTTTAGGTACACTTCACCCTTCTCATCAACAACGTTTTGATATACTGCACACTTATATATAATATGATTTCTTTTATTGTTCTTATATGGGTTTCTAAAATATTTAAACATCTACCACTAAGAAGGCTGGATCACTGTTTTAAGCCAGAATTTTTTTCTTATCAGAATCCATCTTGCATATTTATAAATCTACCATTTGTCCTTGCATTTAATACTGTTGACCTATCTAGTCGGGAGTTCCTCATATTTATCTCAGGGTTCTCAAAAAATCAAAAAGAGCATCTGTAACGTAATCGATCCCTATGTCGCAACTCGACTTTAGTTAATTTCTCACCAGTGAGATGTAGCTTCACTCTGTCATTTGTGCAAATATTTTCATGGGTTCTGCTCAGACAAGCTTCTTTTCCTGGTGACCCAACCACATGAATTTATTCGTTTTACTAGATTGCCATCTAGGTCCCACCATTTTGACGTCATAATAGTCAAATGTAACCGCCACGTATACTCTAGTATTTTCTTTTATCGTACTTTCTGCCTGTGGAAATCCATTCCGTATACTTGCCTCCCTGATAGCTATAGTCCCCAAAAGTTTATATGCAATGTCAATTGTCATCTTCTCTCTCTTTGATTCCCATCTTTTCTTTTATCCACTGTTCGACATACCTTGTATCTTTTTTCTCACTGTAACTGTTGTTCACCAGTAGCTTGATTGGGTTGAAACGATTATAAAAGGGTTTTCATACCTCATCACAAACGAATCATCTAAATTTGTTTTTCTCGTAGTAAGTGCACTGACAATGAGGAGTAAACTATGCTGATGACATATCTGTCCGAAATCGGAATAAATAAAAACAAAATTTTCAAAAATAAAAACAATTACCATAAATTGCGGTATAAAAGTTCAGTTTTAAAACCTAAAATAATATTTTCAAAACTAGAGGCTGATTTATATAGGAGTATAAATCACAAAATTTGAGCTATCATTCTGAACAATTACTGAACACCACTTACTGTACTGCAGGTTGATAAAAATGTATCCCACTAAATGTTGTTTGGTAAACATATTTAGCATATTATCAGCATCACCTTCTCGCATGAAATTAGTCAAATGTTTGTGCGCCGATGAAACAGGTCTATCAAACTCGATATTGAAGACGCGGAAAATGTTGGCATATTTGATATTTAATTAATATTAAATATTTTGTGTTAGTAAACGGATATGATAATGGCTATTGGCACGGGAATTTCAATTGGCGTTTAAATTTCGTGGTAGTTTGTTACTTACATTTTAGCAGTACATCCAGTTTTTAGTAAGAAAAGGAATTGCGTCAAGAAATTTTATACCAAATGTCTGGAATCAGAAATGCCCTTCTCCCCAAATAGGATTTACCATGCAGTAACCTACTTCTCCTTTAGGTGCCGTGTCCCCTCAGAACGTAGGTGGTCATAACTCTCTACAATTTTCTGTCCTTTTTACCTCTTAATAAATTATCTTTTAATCAACTCGCTTAGACTCTATTCTGCCATCCATTTACTCAAGTTCACTCTATATATGACTCATTATTTTCTATAGCTGTCTTTCCATGTTAGTATCATATTTTCAAAGACCTCTTTCTTCATCCTTTGCTCAGCATATTTCATTTTTTCTGATGCTAAGTGTAACTTTCTTTTCTATTATTCTTTTTTCTGTAAACCTTTGTCGTTACTAAAATAAACGGTCAGTGGTATCCTGAGCATCTTTCTGTAGAATCACATGTCATACTTTTAAAAGAATAAACGTATCTCCTTCCTTCTCTCCAAATATGGATTAAATAGCAGAACAGAATGAGTTACTAACCTTAGTTGGCAACCATTCAAGCAGAAATAGTAATCAGATTTTGAAGCCATTTGGAGCGTGGCTAGCAAAAGCATTCTTACTAAATAACCGCAGAAGCAAAATTTTGTATGGGGCTGCTGTGATTTACTTATTCAAAGAGGAATCTAAAGGTGTAGGAAGGATGTGGTAGGAGTATTAAATACCTGTTACTGTTATTGGGCTGTAACCCTCGTACGTGACCGTCCAGTGTCTGGTCTAAGGGCACACATTCATTTGATTACTGGAAGCTTCAATAACGCATAACATGCAACATCCTACGAAATTACCATATTGTTTCTAAAAACTCAACAGACAGATTCTTTTCAAAAGGCTTTAATTGAACAAAAGGAATATTTGTGTGTTTCCTTGGCAAGATATCGACTCGCGCTAGGCTCTTTCAGCACAATGATAAATATTGCAGAATGCGTTTACTTATAATGTCAGCCAGTGCAATATTCAGAGTGTTATTACGTCACAAGAGAAGCAAAGATATTGGAAGTTTTATCAGAATATCTGCTACCCTTTTGCATGCACATGTTTTTTCACTTCATCTGTTCATCTATTCAAGCAAAAAATAAAAAAATAAAAAAGATAAATGATTCTCAATAACCAAAATTCTTAAGGGCATTCACTTTTGTTTCTGTAAAAAAAAAGACGTAAGCAGAATGGAAAGATAAAGGCCTCTCTTGCATTAGCTTGAAAGTAATTGTTTCATTATCGAGTGTTGTTATCCTATTTTAACACCCGTTACTCAAATAACATTAACCAATGTAAGATACAAAAAGTGTCAACTAAATTGTTTTTACTGTTAGCTTAAATGTTCTGAAGCTCTTTAAACATTGCAGACTGACGCTACAGAATCATAAGCAAATAACTCTACCAAATAAAAGAAACCACGCTACTTGTGGACTACTAACTTCAGCAGCAGCAAAAATGGATAGCATATGTAGCACGAGCAGAAGATAATGACATAATTAAGATGTTAACCTTACGAACCTCCCAAAACAAGAGTTTAGTAAGGAACACCAAGTCAATACTGGAAGAAGCGATAACAGTTACTGGACTTGAAAAACTGTTATCCTGAAAAATTAAAAAAAAATTATGAATTTTCACCGAAAGCTGTGAGTGCTTCGTCAATGAATGCCAAATATTTCCTTATAGGGAAGCGATTAATTTTATTATTACCATTACTATTAGAATTTGTAAAATCAGAAAAATTACACTAAATTCTTAGATTTTAGAAAATTCCTAATTTTGTTGATTTTAGAAAAACCGGAACAGATGCAAATGGAAAAAATATTATTGAGAGAAGGGAATATTTCTTTTTGTATCTCGAACCAAATTACTGAATGCGTATAGTCGTATGAACAACAATGTAAAATTTCATATAGGCAGATATATTCGTTTTGGTGGAACCGGTATACACACACGACAGAAATGTAGATGCAGAAAAATTGATTACGATAATAGAATTATTACGTGAAAGACAATTCTAATTAACTCTCGGGTCTTGAATAAAAACGGGAGTTGGAATAAGCGCGATTTCGATGTCTGTTTTTAATCTAATAAGCGCAACGTAGAAAAATCTATGGAGAGAGTTGGATTAGTCTCGATCTTACTCTGTTTTTAAAAAAATCAATTCTTTTCAAGCAAGGTGATGAATTCACAAAGACGCAAGGGCTCCTGGGAGTAAAAAAAGAACTAGAAAGACTTTAGAAGGTACCTAAAACACAATCTTGAGCAGGAAAACTCTACAGCAAATAAAAAAACCTGGGATGAGTGTGAACCTGCCGATTTGAATTTATTTAAATAAGCAAAGAATTTGAATATAGCTGGCTGTTTAAATTATTTTTCATAAGATTATTGATATTTTGATAAAAGTCTTAAATCTTATTTAAAAATATTTGAACCCAACCGTCACCGCAAGAGTTTCGTATATAAACATTTTTGTAATTGTTCAATCCATTTTTATAAGGTTTCAGCAATTATTTGTTGTTTTAATATGTATAAACTGAGTGAAGCATATACAAAAAGATGGCCATGATATAATTTCCGGACCGGATTGTTTGCGACTCGATATTTTAGGTAAGTGGTTGGCCTGAATCTGACATCCACTACAAACTTCTTCTCCAAGATCCAGTTGGAAAGCAACGTCTACGGCGAATTATAAAGTATCAGTTACATTGAATAGAAGTCCTGCGACGCTAATAGGATTTAACACTGTTTAACAATAGAATGAGTGTTGATATAAGAAATATCAGTATTAGCAACTGTTCTAGATTCTTTTTTTCTCTCAGCGGTCACTTGGGTATACAAGGAATATGGAAATGTTTTTCTAGCAACAGTGGCGCAGGAAACTAGGCGCTTACAAAAACGGGACCTCCCTCAATTTAAAAGAATGACAGCCGCCCAAAGATATGGAATATTGCACAAAATAGCATGCCATTTCAAACCTGGCGCCGTTCATCTCAAAAGCTAGTGAAATGTACAGTGTGCACTCTGTGTCTTGGGATTTCTTAGTTATCGACCACCATGAGTATCATTGTTGTCTACACGGTATCGCTTACAATTTCGGGTTAGAAATCAACAATATTTGAGTATAAAATGTTGTGCCTTGTCACTTCGTCAATTTTCTTCTTTTTTTTTTTTTTTGTTAGGGAAGCAGGTAAATCTGGGTGTCGAGAAAATGTGTACGAATATTATAGAACTTACCTGTCGTCAGTTTTTTTTAATAAAATAACGAAACCTCTCTAATAGTATGCATTGCATTCGCAGCAGTTATTTAGACTAAAATTGGCCTGTACTAAGATGTAAAATAAGGATAATTCATGGGAGACTAATTGGACACTATCACGTTTGCCATGTTTCCCATTAAAACGTAACGTATAATATAAAAGGGACTGCGCCATATACGGAAAAAACAAGTTTTGACAAATTTAAACACCATTGACGAGGGTTAGAAAAAGTTATGTAGCTCATTAAGATATGGTGGATTCTGGAACGTTATTGAACCCATATATCATAAAATCAAACGACACATCTATTCATCTTCTGCGTCTCTTTATTGTGTTTTATCATTTCAGGACGTCGACAATCATGGATTCTTTGCCGCTCTAAAAAATGTTCCTCTTGTTAACTCTCCCAAATTCCGCTCCCCCTTCACCATGCCCATCAAAAATGTCTTGCGCTACTTTCTCTTGTCTCTCTTTCACTCTATCCGTCATGTGAGTATTAGACTCTCCAAGCCTTCCTTTCTCATTACGTGTCCTGGAAACCTTAGCTGTTTTTTCCTGATGCTGAGTATAACATTCCTTTTCATCTGCATCTTCTCTAAAATCTCCCACGTTTGGTACCTGATACGGCCAGCATTCTTTTTTAGAACCACATTTCCGTTACTTCGAATCTCTCATTCTTCTTTTAGGAGATTGTTCATCAATCGCTGACATACAGGAGAACAAGTATCACATAACAGTCGAGCACTCTTTGCTTCATTTCCAACAAAATCTTCCCGTCTCTCCACACTCTGCTTATCTTTTGAAATGCGTCCTTGGCCATGACCCTATTATTCAAAATTAGGGACACGTCTATTTGTTTAATTTAAAATAGATATTTTCCCAAGGTTACTTCACAGTAATAGTCATATGCCATTGTGCGATGATAATCAAGGGCATTCCTAATCTGATCGAATTATACTCTATTTTTTCTGTGATAAACGTAGGTGCTGCCTTCATGCAACTGGTGGTTGTCCATGTGTATGGGGTAGATGAGTTGAGTGACATCCTTTAAAGTGACTTTGCCCAAAAGACACAGACCCACCGAATTGACATCACTGTATGTGTTATCATATATAACAATTCTTGCTTGCGGTTAGAAGGAAATTTACGTTCAGAAATTATGAATCCATTCTGCTGTCATTCAAGCAACAAGAAAGTGATATGTATTTCTCAGGGGCTAATTATCGATCTTCTTTGGATATTTTTGACATCTTATTTTACCAGTGCGATTACCACATTTGCCTTCGTTGGAGGTTTGCTTTATTTTGCTGTGTATCGAACTTTTCTAGGTTACTTAACATAGGATTCTATGATTTTGTAAAGAATCTCTAGGAAGAGACAGAATTTCAGTTTTTACAAAAATAAAAAAGAGAGGTATAGGTCGGATTTGCATGAGACTATAAAAGTTAAATTTAAATAAAGTACGCATGTTGTCTGTTGTGGAATGTTAGATATCGGGTGGGAATGAGAAATCGGAGATTCAAGTCGGGTTCGTTACCTACACTTAAGTATAAATACCTTTGGGAAATTAATGTAACCATCATCCCCCCCACTAATTAAGGGTTGAACAACGGCACAGACTATGTACTGGAGACTTGGCAATTAGTTTCTCGCGGAGAGAAACGGGAAACCGACTGCGGGAAACGGGAGACAGACTGACTAGGCATGAAATATGATAGACCAAGAGAATACCTCATCTGGCACATAACTGAAGGGTGTAAGCCTGTGTGTAAATGAAGCGAGACAGAGATTGTTTTTAAGAGAATGCAAAAGTAAAAATAGACTGAATGAAAATAAAAATAAATGATAAATATCGGAGCTTTTTCTAAAAATTCACGGTACTTGATGAACTTTCCTCTATCGTACCTAGACTTTATGAATCTAAGCACATTAACAGATTGCAGGCAAGGTCTCATCCTTTTATAGATTAACGACTACATCGAATCGATAGCTGCATCTACTGCTAGGAAGGTTGGGTCGCAGTGTCGGACCAGGAAGTTTTCTTGACACAATCTATCTTGCACATTTATAAGTATACAATTCGGCCTTTTATTGAATACTGTTGCCAGTGAAAACTGGTCGAGTATTTCTGCTATACAACGAGGATCTCAACAAAATCAAAAGCAGGATCTGCAATGTAATCAGTCCTGCCTTGACATCTCATCTTCCGTCACTTTCTCACTGATGTACCGTGTCTTCCCTCTGATTTTGCTACAAATATTTTCACGGCAACTGCTCTGACGAGCTTTTATCTCTTGTACCCAGTCCAAATGAATTTAAGCGTGCCACTTGATTGTAATCTAGGTCCCAACCTTACACCGTTGAAACAATTAAATGCAACCGCCAATTCTCTTTTCTGGCTCGTCCTGCCCACGGAAATCTCTTCTCTGATAGCTAGAATCTCCAAAAATTTAAATATAATATTAATTGCTAGCTTCTAACTTTTTGAATCCTGCAATGTTTTTTATTCTTTTTCAATATCCTCTGTATCCAACTTTTCACTCACTGTAACTCCCTGAGCATGAACTGCGGCCCTGATTTGCTTGGGACGAAAAAGTTTTTAATTTTTAATTTACAAAAATGGCTAGATGTAACCGTAAATTTTAGCAAACAGTTTCTTCTCTCACAGTTCTACCTTCTAGAACTCTCTTTTCACTTCTTGTTTTCAATCATGTTTGGTTTCATTGCAATTTTTTATTTATTAGATTTTATTGAAAAAAATAGATAAAAGTAGCTTTAGAAAACGCATATGTTTACAACAAAACAACAACTTTTATCTTGGATATCAAACTATTTAACATTTTCAAAAGGCTCTCTTTCATCTTACATACAAAGCTGAAAACTATTAACAACACCTCTACAATCATTTGATATGCATTACCTCTATTAAATTCAGAGAGTTTATCAGAAATTGGTTGTTTTAAGCCGGGAATTGTTTTTTGATTTGAACATGTAAAAAAGATCTTTCAGTACATCCCTCAGGTAAAAGGCTGACGCCACTCAATTACACCACGCCGCCCTTTTCCTATCAGCTTGAAACAACAAGGAACGTTAATTTTATTACACCAGGCACGCACGCACGCACGGACAGGCACGCACGCACGCCCACGCACGCATGTATATATATATATATATATATATATATATATATATATATCACTCATTCAGTAATGAATTAGACCACTATAGCTATGTATATGTATATGTCATATACATATATATATATATATATATATATATATATATATATATATATATATATATATTCTAAAATTATACTGTCAAATATAAGAGACAATGAATGTCTATTATGTTTAATTATGAGCCGTTCTAAACGTCGTATTTTGGCTTTAATTTCTGTTGAAAATAAAGAGAAAAATCCTCCAACATTTGGATAATTTCTTATTAATTTGCCTTTAAGCTTTCTGATCATATGAGCCATCTTCATAGAGGTTATTTAGACGGTAATACAATAACATCTACCATCACCGACGATTTTATTTTGTGTTGACATAAAACTCCGCTAGGCAACGGCAATAGTTACCAAAAATAACAAACTCAAGTCTCAAGTTTGCAATGCGGTTCTATGACGTCACACCGCGTGATCGCGCGAAATGGCAACAAAACCATGTATTCAAATGCAATGTAGCGATTTATGTCCGGATTTAAAGGTGATTTTATTAAGTGTTGGTTGTTTAGATTTGATGTACATGGCCTCCAATATCTGAAGGTTTCTCTTACTATATGTATGAGTAAGGATCACCGTATTGTTGACCAATATCTGCATTGCATTCACTTTCGTTCAAATACCCTTGGGAAAGGTATTAATTTATCTCTTTTCTCCATTTGTGGCTTAAATAACAGTTCAGATTAGGTTCTTTAGCCTTGAGCTAGCAACCAGTCTACCGCAGAAATCAATGGCAACCTAGTGCAGCATAATCTTCTGCCAAGTCAGTCATGTCTCTTTCGAGACATCATCGCCAGAGCGCGTATCAATATGGCACTTAACTGACTGAATATATATATATATATATATATATATATATATATATATATATATATATATATTACCATCATTACTAACTACCTGATAAGACATTGTTTTCTGATGTCAAAACAAAATATACAATTTTCTAGTAGTTATTTACATGTAAATGTTAAAATAAATATTTATTTTCCATTTTTATAATGAGCCTTGTTTTAAATTAATGTTTTTTACTTTGCAATAATACTCTTCGTTCTTTTACATTTACCTCTGATTAGTTTGATATGGTCATAATCTCAAAAATGATCAAAAATACTTTGTTAACTGGGTGAGGTAGTTTTTTTTTAATTTATTTAACGCTTCCAAAACAAGAGCTCTTTATTAGTCAGTCATTCTCCCAACACGGCAACTTCCTTGTGCCTTTCGTACAAAAACTTTCAATAAAGCTACTAAGACGCAAAATGTGGAATAATAGGAAAAGGAGAAAAAAATGATTAAGTACTGTGAAAAAGTAAAAATAAAAACAAGAACTAAGAAGACTAAACTGAGATAGTATTTAAATATTTGATAATCACACTTGACTGGAGAACGAGAAGCCAGAAGAGAGTTACACAAGTGAGCAGTGAGATAAAAGAAAGCATTAGCATAAATCATACGGTTACCTCTAGAAATTTAGACGGACTGAGCTGCACAGAACTTTACTTATAGAGCTAGTCAGATTGCTCCTTTTAAGAGAAATTATTTTCGTTATAGACTTCTTGAAAATTTAATATTTAGCCTTGTCTGACCGGCTAAGTTCTTTGTCGGTAAATCTGTCTGGCGCGCTCCGATCTAACAATATTTTTCTCTTCTACGGAGGACACAGATTCGATTCGAATCTTACCTGACAGGATATAGGATTTCTCGAATATGCAGGCCCATAGACAAAAATAATTTAAACAACATATTTATATATGGTATTTAATAAATCCATTATATATACATATATATATATATACATGTATATAATATCTTAATATCTTTTTACCTCGTACAAAGCATAAATAAAAGTTAGTGGTATTTTTTCAATGAAACGTTTATTACGATAATTATTGGCTACCTAGTGAGACATTGTTTTTTCAATGTCAAAACAAAATGTACAATTTCGTAGTAGTTTGTTGTTTGCACATGTTCTAATGTAATAATTAATAATATATATAATAATATATATATATATATGTATGAATATAAATGAAAATACATACACATATGCGCACCAATACATAAACACATATTATAAAACAATGCTCAATGTAATATAAGACAATTATGAAAAATATATTAATTAATATGAATAATATCTTACATCTTTTGAACAATTTGAAGTTTTAGCCACCATGCAATCATCATAAAATGTACCTGATGGTTGCATAGAGCATGAAACTCGGAGTCATGGTGTAGACGTTGATATAATATCTAAAAAATATTTCAGAGAAAAACATAAACATGTAGGTAATATCAGACAGATTTTGGTCAAAGATACGGTGATCCTTACTCATACACACAGTAAGAGGAACCTGCAGATATTGGAGGCCATGTACATCAAATCAAACAACCAACACTCAATAAAATCAACTTTAAAACAGGAAATAACATATTACATTGCATTTGACTAGATGGTTTTGTTGTCATTTCGCGCTATCCCGCGGTGTGACGTCATAAAACCGCATCGCAAACTTAAGAACTGCGTTTATTATTTTTGGTAACTATTGCCGTTGCCAAGCGGAGTTTTATGTCAACACAAAATAAAATCGTCGGTGATGGAAGATTTTATAATATTTCAGTTTAAACTATCTCTCTGAAGATGACTCATGTGAGCCGAAAGCTTAAAAGAAAACCAATAAATAATTATCCAAATGTTGGAGAATTTTTGTCTTTATTTTCAACTGAAATTAAAGCAAAAATACGACGTCTAGAACGGCTCATGATTAAACATAATAGACATTCATTGTCTGTTATATTTAGTAGCATATATATATATATATTTATGTATGTGCATATATAGCGAATGATCACCTCATAAACAAAGGCAATGGCATATGATAGATTATTCTCAATGCATGTTTGTTTTTTTTATGAATTTCATTTGGGTTCTCTTGTTGATCAGAACGCCTAACAATGGCTCACATTACAACACACACTACATGTGGGCTCACGATTCCTAATGAAGGTATTTTCCTGTTACTCTGTACTCACATAGGCGGTTTATGACCACGTTCATACTTGCAGATCTTATGTCAGGTTCGACAAATAGCTGTTGTACTAATATCTATAAGAATTACTTCATAGCAAAAAAAGGTATACCACAGAAATTGTGTAAAGCAATAATCACCTATGTCCTGAATGGATACGATACATAAAGAAGGAAACCTGGAATAAAAAAAAAAGAGAGAGAATGGTAATACGTGAAGAGGGAGAGGATAATACAAAAGATTTTATTTAATTAGTAGAAAATATAAATTAGATAAAAATACTGAACTTCTATTTTTGCTCTGGATCCAGATTAAAAATAGAAGGTCAGTTTTCTTCTCAATATTTATATAGTCATCCTCAGAGCTTCCTGTTTAGCTGTATTACAGCTAATCATTGCGGTTTGATATCCGAATGTTTCTAATAAGCATTGAAGTCCGACATATTTGACACCAGTCGGCGATTCCACGTCTAAGCTATGGGCGTTTACTTGAAGAAGGCAGATATACATACGTCTGTGCACGCTTGTATCACTGCATGTATGTCTATCTATCTATCTATCTATCTATCTATCTATCTATCTATCTCACATTTCTCTCTTTATATATATATATATTGATTTCAAGGCAAGTATTGTTTTCAATCAGACGTAAGGTGTTACTGGGAATAAAAGAGAATCAGAAAAGACAACAAAGGAACAGGTATTGAGTAAAACAGAAGATTATTTGAGGGAAGGAAACAATAAACTGGAAGTGTATTTCGCAGATGAAAATTGCTAGAAAAGAAACTATTAAAATAGAATATACCGTTGCCTCTCAATTGTCTAACAGTAAAAATGTGATACCTAATATTACTATTGTTGATCAAATACAAAGTCTAAGTACTACTCAAGGTAGAATAGTACTAAATGGGGATATTGTACGGAAATATTCTCCTTGACTTCCTGCTTTAAATGACTTGAAGTAGAGTGGTGACACCAAATTAATAGTTGCATCAACTGCAACGAAATTTGGGTCACTATATCGTTCCAAAAATAGTTTTCAGCATTCGTCGATACATTGAATCCTTCAAACGTATTTTTTCTGGTGCTCCTGCTGTTCATCTCGAGAATCTCGATAATATTGTTGCGGGCCAGGAAGTTTTTCGTCAGGATCTATCTTGCACATTTATATATCTCCTATTCAACAGTACATTGAATACTAGTCAGCTTCTGCTGTTCTTCTCGGAGTTCTCGACAAAATCAAAAAGGTGATCTGCAGTGTAATCGATCCCGATTTGGAAGTTCGACTCCAGTCACATTTTCATCGACGGGAAGTGTCGTAACCCTGTCTTTTCCGCAAGTATTTTCACGGATTCTGCTCAGATGAGCTTCTTTCACTGGTGCCCCGACCACATGAATCTATACGTGTTACTAGATTGGCAAAGAAGTCCCATTCTTTTACCTTCAAAACTGGGAAATATAACCGCCATTCTTGATTAATTAGTTATTAATCCGTTCTAGAATAATGAATCAAACAGAACCTTGGATTACTACAGAGAACCAATAAAACTAATGACATAAATTGCTTTTGCGATATTAAAGATAAAAACAACTGTTTTTAAACCAACTTGACATTTTGGTTATTACACATTAATTTCCAAGGCACTAGAATTCGCCATATATTATTTGGGCTTAACTAAAATGAATATGATAGTATAATTACAACTAAGGCACCCGTTCTTATCCACAACCAAGAACAACAGATAAAAAATAATTCCGTTGACTAATTTCACATTATAATTGGTGCGTTAGTTTTTCTGACTTCATTGTTTTAACATCATTCAAAACATCCTAGGTCTAACTAATAAAAGTATAGGCAAAATTAGACATTATTCGTCAATATAGTCTATTTCTAGGGTGATACATTGATTCCAAGTCTTTCCTAAATATTCGATTCCATTTTTTTAGAACCATTTTTCTTTGGCTTCAAAATGAGCCTCTGTTTTCTATATCACTTCTTCGTTGGAGCTAAATATTTTTCCTTGGAGCATACTTTAAAGGTCTGAAAACAGTGAGTAGGCTCTAGGGGGTCAAATCTGGAAAAATGGTGGATGCGGAAGCAATTCGAAGTGCGATTGATGTAGTTTGATATAGTTTCGCCATCGTCGAAATCGACTTGGGCCACGATGCGTTATCTTGACGAAAGATCATTTTTTGCTTCTTCATTTATGGCTGTGTTTTGTGATTTCTACTTTCAAACGCATCAGTAATGCTATATAATATTCGCTATTGATGGTTCTTTCTTTCTCAATGTAATCGATGAAGAAAATACCTTGTGCATCCCAAAATACCGAGGTCAAAAGCTTGCCTGCTGATGTTTGAGTCTTTGGTCGCTTTAAACGCTTTTCACCTGCTGCTTTCCACTCAGATAACTGCCGATTTGACTTCCGATTAAAGAGATAGATCCATGTTTTTTCTATTGTCACATATTTACGCAAAACTTTCAAACAACATTCTGAATCGTCGACGCGTTGATCGACTGTGAATAATCCCGGCACCCACTTTGACCATTGACAAATATTCATGCAAAATAGTGAATACCCTGCCTTCTGATATGTTCAACTCATCCGCTATCTCAGGCAACTTCAATTTATGATAGGCCAAAAGAAATGTGTAGATGTTTTTGGTGTTTTCCTGAACAGCTGCCGATTTTGGGCGAATTTGTGTCTGTACAACCGCGTTTAAAGGCAGCATATCAATTCTTAACCGTTGTGTCTGACAGAGTAGAATCTGAATAACACTTACCAAGCCGTTGCTTTGCTTGAACAGTGTTCTTTCAGAAGAAAGCAATGATTTATCAGCAAACAAAATTCAGATTTTTCAATTGTTATGAAATTTTCAAAATTAGCTTCACTTAAATAACCGTAATTTGTAAACTAATAATCCGATTGGACCCACAATGTGTCACGTGTCATTTGGAGGTTAGTAATTCATACGAACCATATAGATTTTTTATTAGAGGTGCCACCTATTTGTCAAAACCGGGACATATTGAGTGATGTATTAAGTGATGTGTTATAACAACAACACACACTATGACATCGAGTTCTATAGAGCTGATGTCTTTGTAGTAGTACAAAATTCCACAAATTTTAAAACCGATAGAATTAGAAAACTAGCCCATAGAGAATACAAAAGTCTAAACGTAAAAGTAATAATCAGTATTAATTTAAAATTAATAAACTTCCTTGGTGTAAAACTGAACTTAGTAAATACTACTTACCATCCATGCCTATAAACTAACGAATACCCATTATACATTCACCAGAAATCTAATCACCTCCAAGGTATAATCAGATATTTACCATCTTCCATAGAATATAGAATTAGTAAAATCTCTTCTAGTGAAGAACTATTTAATAAATATAGTGATTTTTATAATAATACACTAAAGACAAGTGGCTATGAAAACCATAATATCAAATACATAAAGAAATGACTATAACAGGAAAAATATAACTAAAAACATCATTTGGTATACACCCCTGTTAAATGAAATTGTTATCACTAATTTAAAAACAAACATTTCCTTAATAATTATCCTCTATATATTTTTCAATTAAAATTACGTTTAAATTATGTTGTACAAGTAATCTAGAAAATTTATTAAAAACCATAATAATAAAATCTTAAAACAGCATGTAATAAAAAGTATCTACATAATGAAAGTAACAACAATACAAATTTAAGTAATTGTCGAAATAGTAATAATTGCCCTCTGAAAAATATGTCTAACAAATTATATTGTTTACTAATGTACCATATCATCAAATGAAAACCCAAGTATTAAAAAAGTTTATTTTGGATCTACTAAGAACACTTTTAAGTAGAGGTATTATTTGCGTATAACTTCCTTAAAGAATAATGCGAACCGAAACCAAACATACCTTTCTGTGCATTTTTTGCATTTAAGAGATTAAAAAAAAAAAGTAAAGAGAAAAATTCTGGAAAAAACAAGAAACTGTAAATCATTCTATGATATTTGTCCTCTTTGCCGGAATTAAAAGCTGCAGATTATAATGTTCCCTAAAATTAAAATACGACTAAATCGTAGAGATAAAGTGACGGTTTTATGTAAACACCGCAAAAATTCCTCTTCAAATTTAATTAATTATAATTGTTCAATTATAACTTATGCTCTAATGTTACTTAAAATTATTTTACTAAAATTAATGACCCACACAATACTTCTTTGGTTTTTATCACTCCAAGATACTTTAACATACCATAATTAATTAATTCCACCCACGTCTATTGTACAGGTGTAGAGTCTCAACCCTTGTTCCCTGTTTAGGATGTTGTTTCCGGTTTTCCCTTTTCCAATCATTTCACTTTTCTTTCTTTTTTTAAAATCTTTTTCAATTGGAGTAGATAGACTAAACTATCGCCATGTTCACACTCCACCCACGTCTGTTGTACAGGTGTAGAGGCTCGTTCCTTGTTCCCTGTTTAGGATGTGATTTCCGGCTTTCTCTTTTCCAAATTTTTTCACTCTTACGTAGCCCCCTGCACATCCGTAGCGTTACCGCCTTGCTCGGGGTGCTATGATTAAAAAAAAAATTAATCTTAACCTAAAAAATCCAGCTCCTTTAACAGATTAGGTAGTACAAAATGAATTTTAAAAAAATTTAAATCCAACATGCTGTTAAAACCTAACTCTATCTACCAATTTGAATAATATATCTTAACTAGACAAAATTAAAAATTGCAGTTTTGACATTAAGCTACATTGTGCCCTTTCACGATCCACATTTTAAATACAAATATTCTTCTTTCAATCACTACTCCTAGGTTTTGTAAATAACCATGAATTTATTTTATATTTTTTAACATTTATTTTTAATATTTCACTTGAAAAAAATATTGTTCTGAAAGATGAAAATTTTTGTGTAGTGATCTAATACTTTTATAAACCATAATTACAATATTGAGCTCTACTTTTTATAGAGCACTCTTTATAAAAGTAAATGCATAAACAGTGGGTTTTAATCTACCTATATTTTCACTTCCTTATATATATATATATATATATATATATATATATGAGCATCAATCTTTTTGTCAAACATGTTTCATTAAAATAAAACCGACAAAAAAGGTTTTTATTTAATTTTTCAAGCAATATAACATATAATTTTAACTGGATGTAAGGAATATAATAATGCCCAGTAACTTCCAAAAGTGATTTCAGCTACTTCCCTGGCCATTCGCAATGGTTTTATCAGAAAGGAATTAGTTTTTAAACTCTTTTTACCATCCAGCTCAAGCCCTTAATAAAAACTAACTGAAGAAAAAAGTCAAATTCAGACTTTGACATTTACAAATTTTTAATCTTCATTTCACTTGACACAAAACAGAAATGTTCAAAAGTGAAGCTGTATTCCCTGCATGAAAGTGTCTGCTGGAAATTAATAATAAACTTATAGAACTTAATAATACACATTTTCTTCTTCCAACCTGCCGTACTAAAACGTTCCCGTAAATTTGTAGGGAAGACTAAACCAGTCCTCATCTTGATCGACGCATGTATACAATGTGTTCTTTTTTTCTTTTTTTTTTGGACTGTCGGCGACTAAACTAGCTAAACAACTGGATTGGTTTGTGAGTGAGACTAGATGTTAGCAACCCATTAGAACGAAAAATAAACCTGCAAAAGGGCGGAAGAACTCTGAAGGAGTCAATGGTTAGCTAACTTAAAGCAGTGCTTCTATACATCACCGTGGAGAAGGAAACAGAAAAACACACCACCATCACTCTCAATAATTATGGCTTTGAAAAAGTGATATATGAAACCCAACGGTGTAAAGGAGGTTAAGTACAAAGGAAATAACTCATCACCCTGTAAAACCGACAAAGGCAAAAGGTGTCAACTGATCATCATCCAGTGACTCTTAGCGCCAACGACGTAAACGGGCCACATTTTTTTGTTTTCGCCCGGAAAGGAACGTCATAAGCTAGATGTGTCATCGGACCCTTACCTTGCAACTGTTCCCAACAAACAAATATTGCTCTAGAAACATGGAACGTCAGAACACTGAACAACAGTGGTCACCTGGAGAATGTCAAGCAAAAGATGAACAGATTGAACATCAATATTCTGGGAATATGCGAAACTATGAGGCCAAACATTCGGGATCTCATCAGATACTTCCACAGGATCATATATTAAAGCGGTAAAAATAACGAAAAGTGAGTCGGATTAATACTGGACAAAAAAATGAAGATACCTTTTCTGAGGTATTGCCAACTATCCGAAAGAGTTGTCTTGGTCAAACCGAAAGGGAAAGCCTTCAACATAACTATTATAGTTGTCCATGTACCGACATCACTAAGGTTGGAGGAAGAAATGCAATCTTTCTGCACAATAATGGACAATGACAAAGCTCAATGTCAAACCCAACTAATTAGAACCAATCATAAGAGAATTGTATACCGAGGAAGAGAAGAGGTGAGAGTTGAAAACTTTGGGTTAGGAAATCACAATGACCAAAGAGAAAAATTGTTTCAATGGTGAACAGCGAACGGTCAAGTAATAAATTCGGTTTCAAGGACACCCAGGACGCTTGTGTACATGGAGAAGCTCAGGAGGTGAAAAAAAAATCGATTGCATCGTCATAAAAAATAATATGCCGGTGTTCAGTGAGAAGCTTATCGTATTGCTGAATGTGAAAGTGAACACTATCCAGTCATTTGCAATCCAAGGATAAAACTTCGGAGAATGAAGAAACCTACTACATAGTCTAAACTGCAATATAATAGACTTGTGAATGACCTCGACCTGAAAGAAAAAGACATTTTAAAAAAAATAAGAGGAAAAATTTACAACGGAAAGTTGAAAATTGAAATAGGACACACGAAAGAAGCACTAATGTCATTAGCAAATAACATTGTTTCAAAAGATATCAGACGTAAAAAAAAACTAATGGATGATTGAGGAGATTCTCAACACCAAGTAAATAAGACCCAAAATGAATTCAAGTTATGGAAAGGAATACAGAAAATTACACAACGAAATAAGGAGAAAATGCAGGCAGGCTAAAGAGGAATTGCTCAGCAATAAATGTTAGGAATAGGGAATAGGGAAATTGCGCACACAAAATAAACGGGACATGCTTAAAATAATAAGTGAACTAACATTACAAAGGACATGCTTCTCAACAGAACATATCAAATCTAAGTATGGAACGCTCGTATTATAAAAAGAGGGAATAATCAAGTGATGAGAAGAATATATAAAATATATCTTCCACGAGAAGCAGAGCAACTGACAATACACATGAATATTGACGGACTGGAAATATTAAAATCCAAAGTGAAAAACTGAATGGAAACAAAGCAACTGGACAAACAGCATTGTAACAGAAATGCTGTCAGCCTTAGACGATTTGGGCGTATAGAAAATTACTGAAATAACAAAGGAAATCTATAACAATGGTGAGATACCGGAAGACCTAAGCAGATCTATTTACATAGCACTGCCTAAGATGCCAGGTACAAACGAATGTGAATTCCACCGAATAATCAGTTCAATGTGTTACATAACAAAACTCATCATCCGAATCTTTATGAATACAGCGCGCAGCAGAATCAGGCCAGATTTAGGACAAGAACAGTGACGTCTCGTCAAGGACACTAGAACAAGGAACGCGATATTTATGTTTAGAATGCTATTGGAATAAGCAATACAAAAGAAGGGCGTGTACATGTGTTTTACAGAATATGCACAAGCATTCGACAAAATATGCGACAAAGACTAGACAGAAATATTCTGCAACTTAAATTTATTTGGGAAAGAAATTAAAACAATCAAGAACCTCTACTAGAAGCAAATCCACTTCATACTGACAGGAAACGAATTCAGCAGATATAAAAAGATAGAGACGTGTGCAAGAAAATACTGTTTTTTTTCCCACTGGATCTATTCAACTTGTAGAGTAAAACTATTCTGAGAGCCTTAAAAGTCATGCCAGAATTTATTATCGGTGTAATGATGCCCTATCTACATTGGAATGAACACTTCCTCTTTCATAAATGCTAAACTGCGAGACTTTCTAAAGAAGGCAATGTAAATTGACAGTTCGGACGGACATTTCTATCTGCTGATTAATTACACTCTTATTCTGTATATATGTTCTGTTATTCCAATACATTGGTTTAACCTACCTTCTTCGTTTCGTGTCTTTCTTACTGGTCCTAACAGGCCAAAACAATTGGCGGTCAATTCTAAACAGTATAAGATATGCAGATGATACAGTGCTAATAGCCGACATGGAAAAGAAACTACAAGACCTTCTACAGAAGGTAGCCGAAGACAGAGGGAATAAAAAAACTACAAATAGACAACAAGAAAACTGAATGCATGGTAATTAGTAAACAGAGGAGACCGAAATGCCAATTATAGATGAGGGATACTAAAATCAAGCAGATACAGAAATTTAAATAACTGGAAAGTGTTCTAACAGAAGACTGAAATGCGACACTGATATCCGAAGGCGAATCGGAATAAGGACTGATTCCAGAAAATGAGTAGAGTGTTGAGAGACAGGAAACAAAGAATGGGGTACTGAATTGTTATATGATGTCTGTTTTTTAATGTGGCACTGAGTGCTGGACAATCCCATGAAAGATGAAAGAGAAACTTGAAACAACGGAAATGTTGTTCTAAAAAGTATGATGCGGATATCATGGATCGAGTATGTCAGCAATGATGACGTTTTGAATATGACGGAAACGAAAAGAAAACTAAAATTAATCATCAGGAAAAGACAGTTCCTGGGACATATAATGAGGAAAAGGGGCTTGGAGAATCTGATACCCACAGCTCAGATAGAGGGAAAAAGAGATGCGAAAGCAACGCTTAACATACTTGACAGGCATGGGCAAGTAGATCGTAGGTTTAGGTTTGGGTGGGTTTACAGGAGAAAGCGTGCTAAAAGCCACTTGGGATAGGAAGATGTGGAAGGCCATGATCGCTTATGTGCTGAAGTTTTTACATTCCTTATCTTCAGCAAAAAGATAACATGGTAGAATCCTGAAAATATTAAATAAAAATATTAATAATTCTTCTGAGCAGATCATTTTCAATTAAAATATATATATATATATATATATATATATATATATATATGTATATATATATATATATATATACTTAATAGCTCTGTTGCATATATATATATAAAATATATATATTAATTTAATGCTGAAATGTTCTTTCACCTCCTAAAACAACTTTTAAAATATCGCTTTACTACATATTTTTAATCCTTTCTTTATTGAGTAGAGAACTTTTCAGCACCTCCTCATATATATCGGCACTTCAGCTGCCTCTTTCTGGACTAAAGTGCGTGCGTTCGTGTGATTTCCTGTATGTACTTCTATGCATGCGAGCATTGCACTTGTTACATTGGAGAACGTATTTTAATAATTTCATTGTTTCTAGGTGCATTTTATGTGGTAATAATTCAACTTTGCCACTTCTTGCACTTTGCAACCGGACAATTTATGTGTGAAATTGATGGACGAGACATTCAGAAGTTTATATGCAAATAAGCAATCGTTTATACGCACGTGTTCAACCAAGTTCTAAACAGAAAACCTCACGTACGCATAGATTCGCTTTTCTGAAATTTTGTTTAATGTGATGGTTTTAAAAATTATTTCATTGTTTCCGGCTTTATTTTTAATAAAGTATTTTACTTTTCTTGCTCAACCTGTGACATTCTATTTCGCCTTTTTGTTTCCTTTTTTCGTATTTCATTCTGAATTATATATTTTTTGCTTTACATCTTCTTGATTTCGACTTATTTTCTCGCGTAGACATTTTTCTATCTTATTTTCTTTCATTTGCTTTTCGTTAATTTTTTCCTTCTGTAATTATTAGTTGTTCTGTCTTTCTCTTTCAATTTATTTTTATCTGTTCATTACTTCTTTCCTGCATTTTCTTTTGTCTTTCTTCCTTCCTTCCTTTCGTTTTTTCTTTCTACATTCTTTCTTCCTTTCTTTTCTTTTTTTCTGCTTTTAGTTCTCTTCTTTCATTGTAATTTTTAAATAATTTTCCATGATTTTATTGTTTGGATTTTACTTTAAATATTTTTCTTTCTTTTTGTATGTTCTTCTTACCTGCCTACCTTTCCATCTTTCTTCATTTTTTTCTTTTCTTCTTTCTTTCTTTCTTTCTTTCTTTCTTTCTTTCGTTTTTCCTTATACTGTAGAGTTTTTACTTTATACTTTTTATTCATATACTTTTATGGTTTTGGTTTTAATTTAACTTTTTTGCATTTTCCATTTCATTCTTATAAGCATATTATGCTTATATACAAACAAATAGTCACGCATGCGCGCACATACATATAAGAGCATGATCTAATTTACCGTATAATTAAAATACGTATGCAGTTATATAACATTTTTCTCCGAGATACTGCACGTTTTCACATTTATTACATTTTTTCTTTCTTTCTTCCTCTCTATGATTAAACTCATCCCTCATACTATCTATTTCATTCATATCTATCTATCTATCTATCTATCTATCTATCTATCTATCTATATATATATATATATATATATATATATATATATGTTGCATATGTCTTTACTCACCGGGCGAGAAGTTAACGGAAGCGTATGCTTAATATCTGGAAGCGGCAGTTGAGTATTTTAGTACATATATTGAGGAAAAAGGGTTTGGAAAACTTGATACTTACAGGGTAGATTGCAGGCAAGAGAGATAGAACTCATATCTTAATTAGATTGAGTAAATGAATATCGGAACCTGATTTAGGAGGGAAATACAAAATTTATTAAGACTTACATAGGAAAAACATTGTGGAAATCATGTTTGTCTACGTTTTGAAGAGACACGGCACATAGAAAAAGAAATTTATTTATTTATTTATCTATCTGTCGTAGTTTGCTCATATCTATCTATCTATCTATCTATCTATCTATCTATCTATGCGTTATATACTCCTGTACTTATCAAATATGTTTTCAGGCATGCACATCCTAATTTACCTTATCATCTCGCTCTAAGTGCTTAAAAACATGTCTCCCTGGACGACTGAAAGATTTGTCATCATTCCCCACCACCGCTACTATCGTCATCATTCTCGTTGAGAGACGCACTAAACAACGACTACTACTACTACTTTATATACCAATATGAATACTCATCCTAATAGAACGACTAACCTCTACAAACACGTAACCGGCGTTAAGTGCATTAACTAACAGTGTTAATTCCAGTATAAACGCCACATTTACATCCATCCCCTCCAGCGCTTCTCTTAATTTTCCAAATAGTTTCTTTCAGAAAAATAAATATTCTGATAACAGTTTTAACTAGCTACTACTACAATGACTACTGCTAATAATAATAATAATAATAATAATAATAATAATAATAATAATAACTGATAAAATATCATCAAAATACTTTGATAAACTCTTCAAATATAGGGATCGTGAAAATACACTAACGTGGTCTTTAAAAACCAACGTCATTCCATTAGTAATAAAACTAATAAAAGCGCTTACAATGTTTAAGGAGATTATTGGTAAAGCCATTCACAAAATTCCTGAAAATACTTCTTTATCTGAGAATAAAATAATAAAATTGTGGTCATTACTACACCTTGCATACTTTGTTAACTCTTTCTGTAACTTTCTAAGTAAAAATAAAGATCATCATAAACCTCAGATCATAGTTGAAAAACTTGATAAATGATTGATTCTATTAATAAATAAGAAATAAAAAAGCTAAAAAACTTACACATTAATGATGTTTATTATTATCATTATAAGAAAGAGTAACCAAAGAAAAAGTATATCGCAGACTACACTGTGTTGTTTTCACTTAAGCAAGTACAAATGATTCATAAATGACAACAGACTGTATTCAAATCACAGAGCTTTCTCTCATTCACAAATTCCATTTTATGCGACCAGTTTCACATAAGTAAAATAATCACCGTAAAAGTAATGTAAGAGGGTATCTGAATGGCTTTTAAAACGCAGCTGATCATCCACAATCGGGTCATAACTGAGTATTATGGTGTGACATCATCATCATCATCATCATCATCTTTCAATATCTGCTATGGTCACACTACCTACCAAGTCTGCTAGAAGTACCTAAGGCAGGTCGTGGTGTGTTTTTATGGCTCCATTTCATAATTTGTTTTTCTACCTCCCATAGCATCACTAGCGTTACATAGACAAAGTTCTTCTTAGTGGGTGGTCTGTATTTATCGAGACAATCTTTTGATTTTCACTTTAGCTCGCATTTCTAGGGATTTTTTTTCAATGTGTTGTTGTGTTCCTTTTTTATCATTCCCTGCGTTGTCAGTTCTTCAATATGGCACTGAATGCTGGACAATATCATCAAAGATGAAAGAAAAACTTGAAACAACTGAAATGTAGTTCTAGAGAAGAATGCTGCGAATATCATGGACAGAGCATGTGAGCAATGATGAGGTCCTAGAAATGATGGAAACAAAAAAAAAATAATACTGAGCATCAGGAAGAGACAGCTGAATTTCCTGGGACATGCAATGAGGAAGGAAGGCTTGGAGAACATGATACTAACAGGCCAGATACAGGGAAAAAGAAACAGGGGAATTCAACGAATAACATATTTGAAGGTCCTCATCAGGTGGGTGATGGAACGAGGAGAAAGTGTGCTAAGAACCACCAGGGATAGGGAGATGTGGAAAGCCATGATCGCCTACGTTTTGAATGGACAGGGCATATAGAAGAAGAAGAAGAAGAAGAAGAAGAAGAAGAAGAAGAAGAAGAAGAAGAAGAAGCGCACCTACTATGATTGGTACTATTTTTGTTTTCAATTTCCACATCCTTTCTATTTCGATTTCCAGGTCTTTATACTTCGATAGTTTTTCAAATTCATTGGTTGCTATGTTACAATCCGCTGAGTAAGCCATATCAATTAGTTGACAAGGTTTATTATTATTATTATTATTATTATTATTATTATTATCCTAGTCTCTGAGAGCGAACTCATCGTAACTTTCAGCACCTTTCTTTTATATATTTTCTTCTTGTTCTTCTTCTTGTTCTGCTTGTTCTTCTTCTTTTATTAATTTATAATTATTAGTAGTGGTAATAGTGGTAGTATCTCTACTAGTTGCATATTCACTTCAGTAGCAAATTATGACTTTCACTATATCTCATGTGACATCAAGCCTCCACAATACTCTCGTACATACCTCATTTTTTTCCGATTTTAGTAAAGAAAGTTGGTTTCCGAATATACTATTGGTTCCTCCTCATATTCCTTCTCCGCAAAATCGCTTTACAAGATTATTATTATTATTATTATTATTATTATTATTATTATTAATAATAATAATTATAATTTTTAATCAACATCATTAGTAATTCGGTACTATTACTGATAATTTAGTATAAAATCTATTTCAGTGAGTAAAGTTGTATATTGCTGTAGTGTACTGTAGTCGATCATGTTTTTGATGTTATTTTTGTTGTTGTTGCCGTTGAAATGTTTGTAATTATTGGGGAATATTTCCGTGATTGAATATTTTTTTTTATTTAAAAACGTTTATTAATCATATAAAGGCTAAAAAGCGCTTGTTTTTCTAATGTTAATTTTTTTTTGTTTTTTGTTTTGCCTCTCGTTAATTACTTAGATTGTTTTAAATATTGCAGCCACTACTACAAGTTGTACTGCTACAGAAAATATTTCCAGAAGAGGAAAAAGAACGAACAAGACTCATACAACAAACAACATTTGCTTCGCAAGGAAGTGAGAACAAGAACTGCTTAATAATGTGTAGAGAGTAATTATTACAGTCAAATGTTTCTCCTCTAAAAGCAAAAAATAAATAATTCTAAATGTCAATTTAACTTGAAGTGGTTTGTAACACTTGTACTTTAAAATTGCCACAACTTTTCAGCCAAGTTCACTTACAACACCAAAAAGATTTTTTCTCAATTGCGAGCGCTGTGACTTTTGCAAACATAAAGCACGCACAACATACAAACACTTCCACCATTACCACTACTACTACTAAAATATCACTACTACCAAAACTATGAAAACTGTAACAACAATCATTAATAATATTTTATAGAGCTACGACTACCGCTGTATATCTCTAAACTAACGTTCAACAGAATAAAGACCAGCTCGTTATATATTGCTAGCATCTCTACATCTTTAAAGAAGAAGAAAAAAAAAACATTCTACCATCATCAACAATTTTAGTCGTGATAGCTGTAACCTAAAATGTCAAATCCTCACAACAACTACTACAACTACTATTTCAATTACTAAGGCTGTAGAAATAAAACTAGAGATATATAGACTTTGGCTCGGAGCAACATCATTGCATCTAACTCCTCAACGATATATAAGCGCCCAGCTGAGCGGCTTACTACCGCTACTGCAGTTAAAGAAAACTAACTGTGGTAGTCGTAATAGTAGTATTAGTAGTAGTGGTCGTAGGTGTAGTGATAGTAGTAGTAGTAATAATAATTGACGCTTTGCTATTCTTCCGATTCGGCAGATACACTCACCTAGCCTCACTTACTGTTACCACTACGACTACTACAGTTACTACAAGTAGTTGTAGTAACACTTCGAGAGAATACGGTTTCGTTTTTAGTTTCACTTGGCTGTTTCGCTTTTACCTTGCAGCGATGGAATGGCTATATCCACCAATGGGACGTATACTCACCCAGTTTCTTGTTTTACTTCACTGTGCATTTATTTGTGGAGCCCTTGTACGGAAGGTGATTGCTACAAATGAGGACGGCTTGGTAAGTAAGAGAAAAGTTTATTTGTGAGGTGTGGGGCAGTTGTGAAAAAAGGGGGTTGGGAAGAAAGGAAAAAAAAGAAGGAAGAAGCGTATATGCTAAAGAAAAATGAGAGAATTCAAAAAGTGATGAAGAACGGGGAAAAAATAAAGGACAAAATAATACTACTGTAAAGGGGTTGGAGATGAATGGCAAATGAGGGAGAAAGGAAAAAAATAAATTTAAAAAAATAAACAAAAAGAACTACAAACGGAAGTACCCAGAAGTTTAAAAAAAAAATAAAAATGTATTCGAATTGTGAAAAGTATAAAGAAATAAAAAGAAAAAAAAAAGTTAAATGAAAAAAAAAAAACTATAACTATTGATAAGAAATATTGCGTTGGCATATTTCCTGTTCTCTCTTGTTAATCTAAGGAACAAAAGAAAAAAAAAGGAGAGAAAGGGTGAGAGAAAGAGAGAGAGAGAGAGAAGGCGAGAGAAAAGGTAACAATAAATAAAGAGCGTGCAAGAAAAATCAGAGAGGCAGAGAGAAAAGTTATCAATAAAAAAGTGAGTGAGAGAGAAGATAAAAATAAAACAGAGTGGGTGAGAGAACAGATAACAGTGAAAACAGAGAGGGTGAGAGAAAATAAAACAAAGAAAAGAGAAAGAGGGAAAGAGAAAAGCAACAACTTAAGGAAAGAGGTGGATAGAAAAAGTAACAGTTAAAGGACTGTGTAAAACTCGTAAGAAAGATGAATGATGGGAAAAAGAAGAATACAAAATGACGATTAAGTCGGTAAATTCGGCACAAATTCTAGCAGAAAAAGCGAAATCAACGAAACAACATAAGCAAAACACAATAAATAGATAGTTATTAAAAACGGCATCTTCTTTGAGTTGTCAACAATACTTTTTCCTTAAATATATCTCTAAGCGTATTTTTTATTTTTTATTCGGTGACAGTCGACATTCGTGTTTTCACGCCGCTACAATCGTACCTACATGCATGTCTATACATGTAAGTGTGTGTAGGTGGGAATAAGTATTTACTAAACGTGCCTTAATCTGACACAGATCATAAATTGATGGGTAATCAAAAAGCTTATTCAATAGTTTAAATTAGGTAAATATGACGGCAATGGTAGAGAGGCTCTCACTAAGGCCAAAAATCACAAAAAAGGGTTGTTTACACGATTATTATTATTATTATTTTTTTTTTGCTTTTTATTTTACTAATATACTACTCGACCAGGTGACTATGTGGGTGGATGGGGATAAAAGTATGAATAAATGCAACCTTTTACACAGAGACACGATCATTTTACACACAAATACACACACCCATCCATAACGACAGTCATTCAGAGAGTATATATATTTGTGCGTGAATAAATGTGCATTTAAAATATTTAATTATAAATACATTAGGCCAATAATATTATTCTTTTTACTATCTATCTATCTATCTATCTATCTATCTATCTATCTATCTATCTATCTATCTATCTATCTATCTCCTCTTATCTTGTAACCCTCTATCTCTAGTGGCCCTTGGGCTTTGTATAGAGGAAACTTCACTATAAGAAAAAGCAGCTTAGTCTGCTTATATCTATCTATCTATCTATCTATCTATCTATCTATGATCGTCCGATGTTATCTAAATTCCGATTTATATATCTATGAAGTGTTATTTCATTCATTTTAATCGGATGATGACGCAAAAACATAGTTTTAGTTGATATCTGATTTAGTGGATATTCAAAGAAGTATGAAATTGTATCTCGTGAAAAGCGCATGAAGCGTTTCATAAACATGGCTTTTTAAAGACCAATATCTGAGCGCAAAAAAAACTTACTTATTGCAGTAAAGAATTTTCACATATGTTAAAAAATAAGAGTCACATCTATCTATCTATCTATCTATCTATCTATCTATCTATCTATCTATCTATCTATCTATCTATCTATCTATCTATAGATAGATCGATAGACAGATGTTTAGTTAAAGACAACCGACAAGGTACTGCCATTAAGTATTTCCTTTAATTTTTTTCTGTTCGTTCATGTGTTTTGTTTTATGAACACAAAGTGTGCAAAAACTCTCCAAAAGTGCTGCATATCCGAACGCTTTCGGCTAGTCTTTTAGCCATTATCAAGAGCGATTTTAAAAAAAAAATTTGATTGAATGTGTGTTTTTATGCGCGTGTCTAAAGTTATATGAATGTTTTTTTCCAAACACTGTCCACAGATTGTTGCCATTTTCGTAGTTAATGTTACTGAGCGTTATCCTTTTTTGCTATTAAAGATTTACTTAATTTTAATCTTTATTACATGTAGATAAAGCTGTTATAATTGTATTTTCTACTAGTATGTATTCGATAAAGATTTGAAGGATTTTTTGCATGTTTCAATGAGAGATAATTGAGCTATGGTTGAGCAGGGGTAAAGTAAGTCGTCCAGATAGTCATGTAGTAATATGACCAATGTAATTATTTATGATTTTGGTTTGATCATAAATAAATATTTTTAGGTGGATTTGAACTCGTAATCAGTACTGCATCTTTGTAGTTACAATTTGAAGGTATGTTGTTATTTTTGGTGATGAAGTTAGCTGTTTTATAACTTTTAATACAAAATTTAATTTTTAAGGCCGAGGTTGTGTATATCTATTTGATAATTCTAAGAAAATTAAACATGCATATAGTTGGTATGTATTTTATTTTACTTTTCAAGAAGATATTAAGGTTATTTTTCTTTATCTGTATGTTCAGTATCAACATTAGTTATTTTAGAAAGAGAGACTATAATCTGGTGGTCGATGAGGTAGTTATGAAAACCATTGTTATCTAGCGTCTGTTTTACATTACTGAATGCTTTAGGGAAGAGAGGATGACTTCTATAACTGCTATTTTATATCTAAGTGTGTATTAACAATTAAAATTGAGATGGCATTTGTTTCAGTTTTGTGATGTTTTGTATAATGAAGTGGATAATGAAATATTGAATTCTAACAGAATGTCTAAAAATTGAAGTTTAAAGTTAAGGACAGAGTATATATATATATATATATGGCTACTGAAGTTAACAGCAGCGACTGCCTGTTTCATACTTAAAGACAATGATCAGTATATGTATATATATATATATATTCTATTTGTAAATGAGTTACAAGACACACACACACACACACATATATATATATATATATATATATATATATATATATACACTCTACTCCATTTCGTGTGATTAAACATGGCATCATGAAACTAAAATGCAATTATAGTTGTAATGTAAAAAAGCAAGGCAATTTTTCATAACTCGAATATTTATCTATCTATCTAATATCAACCTATCTATATCTCTATCTGTTCTATTCTATTCTATTCCATTATGACTACATCTGTACAAAACACACACACACACGAAGACACACACACACACACACACACACACACACACACACACACACACACACATATATATATATATATATATATATATATATATATATATATGTGCCCTGACGATCCGTAGTGTGAAACCGCGGTAGGTTTTGGCTCACTTTAGTTTTTTGTGTATATATATATATATATATATATATATATATACCACACCCACACGTGCAGGATTTCGATTTTTTTCTTCTATCTATAATTACAAAGTAGAGTTCTGAAGTGAGAATCAACCGTCTTGCGTCGAAAAAAATAAATTATTCAAAATTTTTTCGAATCATTTACACGAATTCACATCTTCTTTGTGGAAAAGTTAAAGAAAATATTATGTACCTGCGTTTACCTCATTTCCCTCTAATATTTCAAGGCGCCTCCCCTCCTCTGTTACACTAAACCAGTCTTTTGTCGTGAATGCGTTTTCAACAGAAAAAAAAAAATGAAACGTGATTTTTTTTTGTTTTTTTTTCAACCAGCTTTGCTTACAGTTCTGTCACTACAAAATTCTAGAGTTTATTCAACAGGATTTTAATACAAATTGCTTCGTAAAAAAATAGAATCGTGATAACTATTGTTAAAATGAGCTTGGAGACAAGGAATGGTACACGTGTGTGTATGTGAAAATAAATGTATTTGGATAAGCACATGTGTGTGTGAAACAAACGTATGAAAATTACATCTACTGATCTAATCAAAGAAATCGATTGAATGCACGCATATAAACCCAAACGTGCGAGCGTGTGAGTTCGTACACACACACACACACACACACACACACACACACACACACACACACACACACACAAACGCAAAATATGTGTGTATATGTATATATTCATTAGTATAGAAATATTGATAGAGATAATGATAGATCTATTTCATGCAATATCAGTACTCTAACTCACAAAATACGAGCAAACACAATATTCTCACACATACATAAACACACATATGTATGTATGTCAGATACTACTGGTATATACTAACACGCAGAGATACACAGCCAGATATAAAAAATAGTTATATTCCTGCCATATATATATATATATATATATATATATATATATATATATATATATATATAGTTTTTATTAAAAAGGACAATCAGTGTGATATCATTAAGTTTTTATGTAATGCTTCATGTGTTCATAGGTTTTTTCTTTACAGAACGCATTTTATATAGGAATTTCCAAATGTTGTTGTTTTTTTATTTTTCTGAGAGCTTTCGGCAATACTCTTAACCATTATCGATGGTGAAATTTATTTTACGTCCAACTGAATATGTGTAGAGTTTATGTATGAAGAGTCATGTGTGTGTTATATTTCGAAAACGGAAAACACACTGTTGCCTATATATATATATATATATATATATATATATATATATATATATAGTGGTCCACGTAATGTTCTTGACGTGACATATTTTGCCTTTTGCATCTTACGAAATTATAGTTAATCCTTTGTTTGTCAACATCCAGATGTTCATTCATCCCCTCCCCTTTTTTTTTAAAATGTTTAGAGATAGATTAAATCAAACTGACGCAGACTATCAGTAATTGAACAATTATTGAAGACACAAAGGAGAACTTATTTATCTCTAAGGACACACGCACATACGCAGGCACACACTCATATCCTTTATTTGTTTAAGTATAATAATCAGTTGGCTATGGTCATTTATACTTGTTTAACTGGCAGTTACCTTACTGTGTTTGTTTCACCCTAAGAAAAGAAGGACCGCCTTGGTTGCGCGGGGGTTATAGATGCGGAGTGTTCAAAAAAAAAAAAGAAAAAATTAAGTTTCAGGAGATGTCAAAGAAGGATATACAAAGAGGGGAATTAAGGATAAAAATGAAGCCAACTGACATTGCATTTAAACTGTTTTCTTTATTCACAGTGTCTAAACACACATACACACAGACACGCATACACACACACGTATATATATATATATATATATATATATATATATATATATATATATATATATACACACACACCTGTTAGTGTGTGTATACATACATGCGGGCATGCAAATAGATATGCATATATATATGACTGTGTACATGTATTTACATACTTACATGCATAGATCTGCATATACACACATGCATATATTTGTGCATATGCATACACACTCTCACACATTCGTATATATATACATATGTGTATGTAAATACATATACACACATATATATGCATATCTATATGCATATGCATATACACACTTGTATATATATATTTATAAGTCTGTGTATACATATGCACATATATAAATATATGTGTGTGTATTTGTGTGTATATGTGTATGTGTGTTGTGGTGGGATGTACCGAAAAAGCAAGAAGGCAGTAGAATCATGCTAATATTCATCTATCGACTCCATTACATAGTAGTAAAAAGCCTTTTGGCATAATCAGTATTCAATTTAAAAAGTGTCACCTTAAATATATATCTGAAATAGTCTTTCACAAAGAAAGTACAATTATATGAACTTAAAAGTATTTATATAAGGATAGATGTACACGTATATATATATATATATATATATATATATATATATATATAAAATAGGTTCCGTCTGCGATAGTTTCAATCCTAAGTGGTGACAAACATCTATAGAGTCATACTTAAATAATATTTACTTATTTCCTACTCCAAAACATGAGAGTTTATCACTTACTTATCTAATTTGGATGAGATTTTTTTCTTGCTGATTGAATTGGTACATGTATTCATTCAGTTTAATGCCATACACGCTTTGGCGATCAAAAAATACATGAGTGACCGGCCAGAAAACTTTTCCCGCAGTAGGTTACCATTACTTTTTCGGTGACTGGTTTCCAGCCAAGGCTACAGAACACAATCTGTTTTTGCTACTTAACCCATAGCTAGAGGGGGAATTGACGTAAATTCCCATTCCAAAGGGTATTTACGTGTATGTGAATGCAATGAATTCAACTGGAATTCGAATTCGGCTCACCGATTTCTCGTTCCGAGCCGATATCCACTGCACCACAACGCACATTAATATGTTTTAAATATGTTATTATATTTTAAATTCACTCTAGATTTGCCGAATGATTTGTATTTATATAACAATCATATAAAATCCGGCTTTTAAAACTAGTTAATGACGATAGGGAGTCAATACTAGTTGAAGTTGTAAATAGAACTGAACATATTGAGATCATATGTGTTTTTGCACGGGAGAGTTTCCATGTGTGTACACAAACAATCTCATAAAACGTCTTGGTAAAAAGAAGGAGATAAAAGAGGCAAGATATTTTGAAGTTGAAAGTGCAGATTTATGTTAATGAAAGCACTTGCTTGGTTGAATATTACTGTAAAATAAACTCTTTGTAAAGAGTTTGTCTGATCATATGTGCGTTTTCTGTTCATTTGCGTACGTGCGCGCGTTTGTGTGTTGAATACCTCAATGTACACTTCCTCTCATAGTTGGGAATAAATACTGCAGTATAAATTTGAAAATAATTCCTTATATACTTACACTTGCATGTATAACATTGAGACCCGCGCATGCATGCTCAAATACACACATACGCATGCACATATAGAGCGTTTACGTTATTTTGGGTGTGTGAAATTTACAAGCAGCCTTTTTATTTGTTAATTCATTCTCATGAATTCATTTATCTATCTGATCCTGTCTGCTCTCTCTAAAATTGGATAACTCTCTTAAGATGTTCTCCAACAATTGGTTTTCGATGTCTGGATGTCATCACTAGGAGTTCGGATTCCTAGTAAACCATGCTCTTATTTTATAATACGAAAAAATTATATATAAAACTGTCATTCACTGCAAACAGACGCTCACACGCACACATACTTACAATCAAGCACACGCTCTTACACACACGCACACAAACACGAATCTATTGACGTCTTTAAAAAAAAAGAAATTATGTGTCTTCAGATATCGATTCAAAATCATTGGCTCTTGTACGAATAAATTTGATATATAATTAAAATATTGATATTGTTTTAGAATTTTTCCAGTCAGCTAAGTTAAGATTCAACAAGCAAGCTACTGCTGAAAATAAGCATCTCGAGTTTAGAAACCTGCAAAACAGTTTCAACGCAAAACACTGCAGTGAAAGAAAGGCTTTGTTTGTATGGACAGCATATATAGTTGCAAATAAAAATAAGAAATTGTGCTTTGTCAAATTCTGTTAGAAAATCTGTACATATATTTTTTGTATCTATCTATCTATCTATCTATCTATCTATCTATCTATCTATCTATCTATCTATCTATCCAAAAAGCCTGAAGAAAAAATCGAATGTCTGCCGTGATGTCTGTAACTAGACTGATGTGTGCCTGGAATTGTAGAGAGGCATGAAACGCCTTCACGTTTCAAATTAGCAATGTAAATTTACTCAGAAGTGTTAAATAATTTTTTTTTTTGTCTAAGTTTAGAGCGATAGTGATGAGTGTTTTTTGTGCCTTTTTTCTTTGGTGCCTTTCCTTTGTCTAAATTTTTTGTTAATGCGTTATTTTGTGGGCTTTTTCTATGTACCTTCTTTGTCTTAAGTTTATAGTCATACTGATATGTATTTTTCTGTGACTTTTACCATTTTTCTCTTACCATTTTCTCTGTGGCTTTTATTTTTTCTATGTTTATAGTGATATCGATGTGATTATTCTGCATATACAAAAGAAACGCCTATATAAATCATACACACACACAAACACACACACACACACACACATATATATATATGTGTGCATATATATATACGTATGTATGAACAGACATTTAAGTATATATCATGTCATTTATTTCCCAAATATATATATATATATATGTATATATATATATATATATAAAGAGAGTGATAGACAGAAAGAGAGAAATATTTATATATATGTATATATATATATATATATACATATATAATTATAAATTATCACAAGAATTATATTTATTATATTAATATATACAATAAATATAGTCAATATATAAATATATAAAATATAATTTATTCAAACAATATAGTGCCTGAATATAAAATGCAATATATATATATACATACAATATCACTTTTAAATAAAAATTATATATTTACACGCACACAGATAGATAGATAGATAGATAGATAGATAGATAGATAGATAGATAGATAGATAGATAGATAGATAGATAGTTCTACGCTTATTAGAACTGAATTAAACAGATATTGGTATATATTTCATTGTTCTCTGGCCAAAAATTATATCTTTTTAGCTAAAATGTCATTCAGAATTAATCAATATGCTTTTATGACAAGCTTATAAATCATCACCGAATATTCCTTATTTTGACACACGCACACATATTATTATTATTATTATTATTATTATTATTATTATTATTATCTAATGTTGCTTGTCTATTAATTGGTGTATCTTACATTTAACACGTAAAATTATTTATGTACACCTAAATGAATATATACGCGGCTAGTAATATAAATTCACACAGTGATACAGAAAAAAGGCATATGAGAAAAGAAAACAAGAAAAACTAAGAGAAAAAGTGTGGAGAGCAACTGATTCACACGTGTGGCATATTTCTGTAAGGGTCTATCTGAATATCTCATGGCTCATTTAGTAAGAATGTTTACTCATTAATTAGTCAAACTGCTACTGGAAGTTTTGTTTTGAACTGATGTCTCTGAGTGATACTAAACTAAAATAAAAACTAGTTAACCTCCTCGCTTCAAAATTAATTCTTATTACAAAAAACAAAAAAACAAACAAAACCAAAGCAAAAGCTTTTAAATCGCCTTTTGAGCTGATCAATTAGTTTGTAATTCAGTTTGGTCTTATGTTTGTTGTGCGTTCAGATGTTTCAAAATGGCCTCATTTATATGGTGTTTGGGTTTGAACCCAAGTAAAGTTTTACAATTTGAACTCAGTTTTGCAAAATATACCATCTCTTTCTATATAGTAGTTTTGCGTCGCCGAACAATGCTATTTCAACAGCAGACATTATATTAGTATCCTATTAAAATCTATAATGAGTAACGATAACACATATGTTAATTTTTATTAATGGTAGCCATTCATATACCAATCATAATATATATATATATATATATATATATATATATATATATATATATTCATATACCATTCATATACCATTCATATACCAATCATAATATATATATATATATATATATATATATATATATATATATATATATATTATGTTTGGTATATGAATGGCTACCATTAATAAAAATTAACATATGTGTTATCGTTACTCATTATAGATTTTAATAGGACACTCTCTCTCTCTCTCTCTCTCTATATATATATATATATATATATATATATATATACTTTCGCTATAACAATTACAATTGAATAATGAAGGATTCCTTCAAAAAATCCATATTTGCTGAGCTCAGGAGAGAGAGACAGAGAGAGAGAGAGAGAGAGAGAGAGTTACACTTCAAGTAAACAACTATAATATATATATATATATATATATATATATTTATGTATACATAGAGAGAGAGAGAGAGCGAGAGAGAGAAAAAATAGGAGGAGAGCCTGAAATTAACATGTGTGTATATATATATATATAGAGAGAGAGATAGAGAATGATATACATATATATATATATATATAAAGAGAGAGAGAGAGCGAGTGAGAGAAAGAAAAAGAGAAAGAGTAAGAGAAGTAGAGCCTGAAATTAACATATATATAGAGAGAGAGGAGAAAGAGAAAGAGCGAGAGACTAAGATTGACTGAGAGATAGATATACTTTCTTAATGTTAGATATATTAACGTGATAAAATTAACAGATTAAATTCAACTCATGCAATTTTATGTGAAATGTATATAATGAACTGTTTTGTCGTGTAAGATCTTATTATGCAACTCAGAGTTGTTCGTGTTTGTGTTAACAAATATAGGTGATATTGTAGTAATTGCTACTATTTAGTTAATTATCTGCTATATAAGTATAGCTATGAGTAATAAGAAGTATATGAGCTCAGAGGCGAAACAGATTAGTGTAAAATAGTGTGATAGAAACAGAACTTTGCGAATTGCAAAAATAAAAAAAAAACTTTGGGAAAAGAACACAAGAAAGATTCAACTGAGAAATTGCAACTATTACCAAAATAATAATTTGTTTTTAAGTATGTCATACAAGCAGTATTAGTGAAAAATAAAAACGGTAATAAACCAGAATCTTGTAGAGCAATAAGCATATATGAAGAACATTGTAGAACATCAATGTAAAATAGAAGAAAAACTATCACTGAAGTAGATAACTACTTCAGTGATAGTTTTTCAAATAAAAATAATTCTGTTGAAACAATACATAAAAACTGATTTCTCAAAATTAAATTTTAGTAATGAATTTAGAATTGCATTAGATAGACCTGAGGGTTTGACAAGAGGTAAGGACACATATAGAAATAGTCAAGCAAGATAATTCGAAAACATCAAGAAGATGGATTCATTTTTATCGATTACAATTAACTTATTCTATAAACTGCGTGCCTTGAAAACACTATTGATCCTGGCTTACGAAAACATTCTGTTTCGTGTGGGTATTTGCAGGATTTCTCCCTTTGCTAAATAACTCTAAATTATTCCACCCATTTAAACAAACTCGTCTTGTAAGTAGTTCGCTGCCTTCCATTGTCTGTCTTGGTCTCCAATATGCATCCTATGTGTTAAGCCAAGCCTCTTTCCTCAAAATGCGCTTTTTATTCCCATTTTCTTTAAAATTTCTTTGTTGCTTATTGTCTCCTTACATTGAATTTCGAGTCTGCTTCTTCAGAAACACATTTCTGCTGCCTCAATTCTTCTAGCATTAGTGTTGTTGTACAGTGGATATCGGCTCGAAACGAGAAATCAAAGAACTGAGTTCGAATTCCAGTTGAACATGTTGCATTCACATACGCGCAAATATTCTTGGGAAAGTAATAATTCGTCTTTTTTTATCCCTCTAACTATAGATTAAATAGCAAGACAGATTGGGTTCTATAACCTTGATTGTAAACCAATCTACCACAGAATGCAATTGCAACCTACTGTGAAAAAACCTTCTGTCTAATTAGTCATCTTTCGTGACATGATCACCCAAGCGTGTATCCTGTATGGCACTTAACTTACAACTGAATAGATTTCTACTTATCAATGAAGAAATTAACCATCACACACTGCCATATAGTAATTTTCTAAAAGTAGATGTGGCACAGGGCTGAAAGTATTAGGCACCCAATGAGAATTGAACTCACTACTCAGTTGAAATACCATCATACACTGATATCTGTGGAAGGATATCACATATTAATCCAGCACTTTTACTTTGTTTCCAATGAAAATTTTGCTGTTTCTCAGTACCTTATTGAGCTTTGCAATGCTTTTTTCTCTAGCACAATGCGTGTTCGGATGTCGGGGTCACATTGTCTGTCTTCTGTCAAAAAGCTTTCCAGATCGGAAAGGGTCGATAAGCAAAATTTTCGTGGGTTGTATTCATACCGAAAAAGCAAGAAGGTAGTAGAATCAGGGCTGTCGAGTCGGAATCAAAATCGGAAGCAATTAAGAGGTCACTGGAGTTGGAATCCGTAAAACTATACAGCAAAAGACAACTGAAGTAATGAGGAAGGAAGGATTGGCGAATTCGATACTCACTGGAAGGAAAGAAAGCTAGGTGAAATCAACGCGTGGCATAGTAGATGAGATTAATCAAGTAGATAGCAGAGCTGATTTTCGGATAAATAAAAAAAAGATGTTGAGAGTTAGAAGATATATGTAGGATGTAAAGAGCCATGATTGTCTACATCTGGAAGAAACATGGCACATATAAACAGAAAAAGACAGTGCGCCCTAGTGTCTGTAAATGGTGATTGTTGCTGAATTTCGCATAAAAATTATGAGAACTCTTCTGACATTAATCCTTTTACATTTTTGTTGATTCATTAAAAGATAAAGAAAAACAGTATTCTGGAAAAAGAAGATTAACTGGAAGTAATAAAGTGGTGGAAGTAATGTAAATTTCGAAACAGATCCTTAAATACTGTAGAAGGTTATATAACCTCAAAGAGTTTATATTAAAAAATTGTTCAGTTATATATGTGCGGTGGTAATTCGGAACGAGAAATCGGAGAGCCGAGTTCTAATTCCAACTGAATTCATTGCATTCACTTACGTGCAAATGCCACTTAAGCCGTCGTTTCTCCCAACAGCTATAGGTTAAATAGCAGGTAAAATTGAATTATATAGCCTGGTTGGCAATGAGTCTACCACAGAAAGCAATGACAACTTACCGGGGGAAAATCTGACAAGTAAGTGGTGTCACATTCAAGACATGATCGTCTACGCGTGTGTCTTGTATAGCACTTAACTGACTGATATAAAACAATGTTGTAATCAGATATGTTGGTGTGTTGTACTTTTTGGATTTATTTCTAATTAACCATTTAGGCTTAATTTTGTTTGTGTAATAAGTATATTAAGAAATAAATACTATGTAATTATGAATATGAAATTATTAATATTTCCTAATATACATAAAAATTGGGAGCTAAAATATTATAAAAGTATGATTGTATAAACTTCCCACAGAAATGTTGCTAATAAACAAGTGGATATTGCCACTAAGATACAAGGGGCTTAATTATAGGGAAAAAAAACTTTTATAACGAACCAGAAACCCAATACAAATTAGAAAACAAGAGATATACATCAAAACCTATTAAAAGACCAGAGAAGATATGACAAACAGATTATAGTCAAATGTATCTACCCCTGTTAAAAAAATACCAAAAATAGTAAATAAAAGGCGATGTTTAGTAAACTAAAATATGTTACAAGTGTAGATTTGAAGTAAGCATTGTAAAGAATTAGAATCCTAAACCTGAAGAGATAACAAGGGATAAACCATCTCCTCCTGTGTAAAAAACAGGAGAAAAGTCCTGTAGTCAAATTGATAAAAAAAAATGCTAACGAGTTTTTGTGATTTTAAACTGAGAGTCACATTTAAGGGTTGATTTGTGCTCTCTCCGTTATTTTCCCACTGCATCTTTCTCTATCTCACACAATATATATATATATATATATATATATAGCTTTAATGTAGCGCCATTAATGGCTTAATGTGCTCAATATTAGGGATATAACATACTTAAATATAAAATTTAAATTTGAAGTCAACAGTCGGTTTCATGCCTTCACGCAATCGATGGCCTGACGACTGCGTTTAAGTATAAAAACAGATTGTCACCGCTGGCTATTAACTTTAATGTCTATTTATATATATACATATATTATTATTATTATTATTATTATTATTATTATTATTATTATTATTATTATTTCGCTCCAGACGTTAAAAGCCACTAGGTTAACTTACTATGAGGGAATGGATATAAAAAATGGACAGGGTTTGTGGGGAATGAAAAATGACGATTGACATTTTATTTAAATTTTTTGGAGATTAAATTTGATACGAAAGCAAAAAGCCAACAACGTTTTCGGGTAGCGAGTGTACAAGAGAAGATAACGTTAGCATAGAACTTACGATTACAGCTAGTAGTAAAAATTTTAAATTTCCTACAACTGGATGGCAATTGTGCTCCCGATCGGAAACAGTTTGAACCTAGAATCAAGAATGCATGGCAACCGTCAATTTTACGCTTCGATGCCATCTTTATGTCAAATTTGCAAACAGAAACACATAGTTCTCTCTCTCTCTCTCTCTCTCTCTCTCTCTCTCTCTCTATCTATCTATCTATCTATCTATCTAACTATCTATCTATTTCACACACCTACGCCACACCGATTCGGACCCATATGACGAAACTGTAACTAAGGATGTTTATAATTAGCTCTTTGCCTCAGATGGTAATGATCATTGTAATTTTAACGTGTTTTATTTATGTATGTGATGTTTTACGTTTTTAATTTTTAATGACAGATAAATATTTTAGAACACCTTTACTGTTTTGTTGCTTAACAATGAAAAATAATACCGTATAATGTTTGTGATTTGGAAATAAAGTTTGTATGTTATACTCAATGTCGTTGTTACAACACAATGATATGATTATTACGTCATTGTCAATGTTGTTGTTACACTACAATGACAATGAATTTTTATTAGAAATGTAAATTGTATGTTATTCTAATGTATGTTGTCAATTGTGTG